>OX336399.1:173622502-174222502 GCA_946902985.2 Meconema thalassinum
AATAGCTTCTGAGCTTATTCAAAATGAAAATATAATGCATTTACAAAACTGGCAATTACAGTCGATTGCCTAACTGATACGACTGTTCTAACGAAAGTCAGGGGTGTATCAAAACTGGCTGCAAAGAATGCAGTTAAAGAAATAACCATGACATCTGATTGTCATAACTAAAGTCAGCAAAGACTTGAAAAATCACCCCAAATAGGGTTGGACAAAATAGCCTCGAATGCCTACGGTCACATCTAGCAAAAGATAGGCTTTGACGTTCTACGACGTTCATCAAGCTGCACCAGATTTAACCAAAATGTCGGACCCAAGGGTGTCTCACTATACTGAAATAAATGACATTAAATTAAACTTGATACAATCCCTACCTAGAAAAATGGCTGACACAGAGTGTGGTTGATTCACAAACTACATTAAATCTATTATACCACCAGAACTAGAACACGAGAAGGGATGGTCAAAACTCACGACATGGAGAAGCTATCACTCAGCACTCTATTCAATAACCAGGGTTGTACAAATTCCTCTCTGGATCTCTGGAACGGTATTATCCTCATCAGGATTCCCATCTGGACTCCTCCAAAGACCAGGGTTCGATTCGTCCCTGTCGACAACTCCGTGAATATGCTGGATATGCCTGGAAATGGCATCTTGGATTCCTTCCTTCTCGTCCTCGGTTCTGCAAGCTTCATCATCATGCTAGTTCTCGTAGAAATATCACCCTCATACCAGGATGGTATTAGCCCATGATGACTGATTCAAGCATGGTGTGGAATAGTCTGGTCACGTTGACGGTAAAATAAATTATGAAATTCATTCTTTCACTTTCCAAAAATATAATGTTCGTCGTAAGTATTGTAGGCTTTGATAGTAATTGATAACACAGCCTTAATTTCGTGGATGTGAATAGATACGTGTGCTAGCACTGCTCTATGATTCTGCACGTGCTAAATGACGCTACTTTTCTATCATACAGCATCGGTAAAATGTACGTCGTTTTGGAAATAAAAACTTTACTCTGGCAATCCAAATATGTTACACTATCGTAATCACACTTATTTGAAGTAATTGCAACACATTTACCTGTATATTTTCCACAAGGCATTTGGCCCTCCACAAACACGTGGGTACTAACATGTGGTGTTCCGGTAAAATTATATAATTCACTAATACTTGCCAATAATTATCTTCAATATGTTTCTGTGGCTCACTATGCATAAATACCAGTATTTTACAATATGCCAGTGCACGATGGCACCTGATAACCAATTCAACGCTAACAAGCGGATATTCTTCTATGTCTTGCAGGAAAAATGCAATTACACGCCTGTACTGGGCGAATTCTCCAGACGTAGTGCAAGGCACTGGGTGTCTCAAGGAAGTAGGTCGTCAAACCGAAGTCGTTGAGCGACTACTTACGTTCCTATTTGCGTATCTGCAAGGATATTACCTTACCTTAAGCTAAAATAACATTCTCAAAAATGTTTTAATGATGCAGCATGACGAAATGGAATATTCTGAGTCTTGAGAAAGAATAAAATTAATTAATAAGATCTCAGATAAATAATTAGCAGTTTTCACCAAAGTCAAAAGTGCGATTCAACGCTACTTCAAAGAGTATCGCGTGAGCTCTCAGCTCCACGTGGCTTCCTGGGTGTGTTCAAAGGTACAACATCCCATCATAAATGTTCTGTCATAAAAAATATCACATGAACCATAGCTCAGCGGGTTCATCTGCCTCTCCGTCGTTTCAAATAAAATGTTGGGACGACATTTTTATTTGACTTGAAATTCATTCAAGAGTGATATTTTTTCAGATTGGCTGCATTAAAGGTTCCAATGCGCTCTCCTGTCCTGATGTCTTCTACTACATAACTTCCATTGTTCAAAGGCTGTCGGATACGACTAGGGTCATAATATAAGGATAGAAATTTCCCATATATGCGGTCTATAGGACTTGAAATTCCGGGTCTCCTTATGAGGATAAGGTCTCCCTCAACTAGTGGTTCTGTAAATCTCTGGCGTCTAGTTCTTCTCAAGCGCTTGGCAGCTTGTCTGTTCATAGTTTCCCTTACAGCTAAAAGTCTGCTGGCATGTGATGGTTGTAAACAAGGTGGATTTACAATCACACGGTCCCATATTCTCAGCGGCATCTGGTTCAAATGCAAGACCATAGGTATTTGACCAGTGCTCTCATGGACTGTTGAATTAATACATTTTGCCATAGTGACTAGGACTTCAGTCCATCGCCAGTGTTCTTCTTGACAATATAATCGACAGAATTTTGCGATAATAGACATCACGCATTCTGCTGGGTTTGCTCTCTGGATGACGAATAGATGATAAAACATGACCTATTTCAAGCTCATTCATAGCATTGGCAAATTCTGCTGAGGTGTACTGTGATCCGTGATCAGTCAACAGGAATTGTGGCTTTCCTGCCTCCGGTATCACTTGACGTCTAATCCTCTGAATAATCTGATGTGCAGTGGCTTTTTGAATCGGATGAAGCATCGTATATTTCGTGAACACATCAATAGTTACAACGGTGTATCGATTCCCACGACGAGCCTTAGGTATTGGGCCATACAGGTCCTGTGCGTATAACTCTCTAGGTTGAGTTGGGAGTATTGGTCTAGGTTGTTCCTTCAGCAAGTGTGACGTGTACTTGTTCCACTGGCATGCGTCGCAAGCACGTGAACACTGTCTAACGGAGGCTCCTAACCCTTTCCATGTAAAAGACTCTTTGATGGTTGCAATGGTTTTGTCTGTTCCACCATGACCAATGGATAGATGAACCATAAGAATAACAGATTCTTGGTAACTCCTAGGAATAACTGCACGCAGTTGAGTGTGGTCCTCGTCCACAAACTAGTATAATACACGAATATAAATCAAGTAATTATCTGCAACAGCAGCAATTCTCGCATAATGAGCATCCTGTGGATCCATTCTTCGTTTCAGGAAACGGATAATATGCCTGAGTTCCTCCTCACGTCGCTGTCCTTCAGGTAGATGACGAAGTCGGCGAAGGTGTTCCTCGCATTCTCCCTCGATGTCTATGGCATTAACAGTAGCTTCAGGATTCCGTCTGAGGATGTCGGCCAACACATTTTCTCTGCCTGGTCGATAAACTATTTCCAAATCGAACTGTTGGAGAAACAGCGTCCAACGTGTGATCCTGTCGCTTGCCAGTCTTGTTCTTAAGATGAAGGTCAGTGCATGGTGATCGGTCCTCACAATAATCCTCTGGCCTAACAGAAGTTTCTGCCAGTATTCAAGTGCGTAAACTATTGCAAGTGCTTCTATCTCGGTCGTGAAGTAGTGAGATTCATGTGCTCTTCAACGTCTGCTTAAGAAAGCGATGTAATGATGTTTCTTCTCATCATCCTCCTTCAATAAAATGGCTCCTATACCAATGGCAGATGCATCAGTTTCTAGAATGAAGTTCCGGGAATAATCTGGATATTCTAACTGAATTGAGTCCACTAGCATCTGTTTAGCTCTCCTGAAAGCTATCTCGCATTCATCATTCCAGTTCCACCTGCAGTTCTTTTTCAGTAATCCTTGCAGAGGAGCGACAGTCTCGGAATACTTCTCACAATGAGCAGCAAATAATTGGAGAATTCCTAAGAATTGTCTCACGTGTTTCACACGGGTTGGCGTTGGAAATGCAGCAACAGTTCTAATCTTTGCCGGATTTGGTCTGTATCCTTCTCCATTGATTATGTGTCCTACGAATTTCACTTCTTTCTGAAAGAATCGACACTTGTCAAATTTGACCTTAAAATTCGCCTGTCGAAGATTCTCAAAAACAAGGCGCAATGTCTTTAAATGCTCTTCTTCTGTTTCTGAAGCTATGATTATGTCATCCACATAACATATTACTCTCTGCTTCACTTCAGGAGTCAGCTTGGCATCAAGTGCTCTGATTAATGCGGCTCCGGCATTTTTGAATCCAAATGGTAGTTTTCGAAAGACATAAGTAGTCTGATCAAACAGGAATCCAGTATATTTCTGAGTATGCTCAGATAATCTGATATGGTAATAAGACTGAACCAAGTCCAATGATGAAAATATCCTTTTTCCTTTGAACTTCCTGAGAATGTCCCTAATCTTGGGCGGTCTGTCGTGCTCAGGAGCTAGGCGTTCATTCAAGGCTCTGGCATCGAGACAAAGTCTCAAGCTTCCATCTACCTTAACCACAGGCGTTATGGGATTCAAGAAAGGAGTCGGTGATTTCTTGATTGTGCCTGCTGCTTCCATCTCATGGATTTTCTTAGCAGCTTCTTCACGATGTTTCTCAGCAATCGGGTAAATTTTCTTCTTGAATGGGGAATCATCCAGTAGCACAAGGTCGTATTCGTAGTCTAATATCTCACCAGGTGTGGTGTCAAATATGTCCCTGTATTCGTTCAATATTATATCAAGATTCTCTCGTGTGGGTGCTGATAATGATTCTGCCTCTTCGTCGGCATCGAGTGTCTCGTCAATTTCCTTGCCATTCAAGTTTTCGACTACGTCGACTTCGGATAGGAATTCCGGTTCTTCTTCAACTAGGTTCATCTGAATGGGTTCGTTCGGCTTGAACTCTACCGTGTTACGGCCCATGTCAATGATACCATCATATTTTCTAATGAAGTCTGCGCCTAGTATGGCGTCATGATGCAAGCCCTTCATTACAAGAAACTCGTGCAAATACTCGTAATTTGAAATCTTCAGAGTACAAAGAATCTGGATTTTGCACGTCACAACCCGGTCAGGTATGACACCTGTGACTCTTACAGCTGAAACAGGCAGCTCTGTCACCTCAGAGTTGGCCTTTAATCTGGCATGGCAATCGGCGGAAACAACACTAATCATTGCCCCAGTATCAATGAGAATGACTACGTTGACTTCGTTCAAAGTGGCTACTATCTTGGGCAGACGGGTCAACTCATAATTGTGGTTCGTCGTTCGTCGTTTGTCCAACAAGTCTTCTTGGATTGGCTCCCAGAGTAATATGGTAGCAGTTACTCGGTGCTCAACCTGACAAGAATCTGTTAATTTTTCGGCGTTTTTTTTATTATCCTGGCGAGAAGTACTGGGCTGGTTGTGCACCGTCTCCTGCGCCGAATCTCTGTTTTCCCTCGAAGTTGGGCTCCGTTCTCCCTCTTCTTGGATTTGCAGCTCTCTTAATTGTTGGAGGTATTCACGGCTCTCCCGTGCTCTTCCATTCCAATCTCTGTCTGGCTGGTATCTGGGGTCTCGATCTCGGTTATATCCTCTAGCGTATCGATAGTCCCTTCGGATACTTCCGTGCTGTTGGTTTCTTCCGTTATTCCCGCGGTGGTAATTTTCGTGACGTTGGTTATCATTCGTCCCTCGGTCGAATCTCCGATTCCAATGACTACGACGGTCATCTTGTTGATCTCGAGCATATGGAGCGTTGTTCCATTCCCTCCTACGATAGTTGTAATTATCATCACGATGCCCAGAACTCTCTTGTGTTTGCGTTTGTTGCGGAGTCTGGCTTACTTTATCGACAGTGGTCAAGTTTATGTGTCTTTCCTCGCGCCTGTCAGCCTTCTGCTGACGGTGTGTCGGGAACTGTTCCGTGTTCGCATCCAAGCATCGCAGAATCTGGTCACATTGTTGAAACGTGGATGCCCCTGCAGCGATCAACACACGTTGTACGTCCGCAGGGTACTGCCAAACAATGGTGTTAACTAAATCTTGTTCAGACAACGGAGGCTGAAGACAACGAAGCTTCGCAAGCTGTATAATGAAGTAGTTCGCATAACGAGTAGGCGTATTCGAGCTGTATCTACGAGTATACATTTCAGCTCGGATGCTCTGCTGAATGTCACTCGACCAATACGTCCTTAGTAATGCTTCCTTAAAGTCCTGGTAGCCTGTAAACGAGTATCTAAATGCTCTAAACCAGGCACTGGCTTGCCCCTCAAGCAAACGTTCTATGACTCTGAGTTCCCTCTCTGGAGTTACCATCGTATCTCTCAGATAGCTTTCGACATTGGCTAGAAATACCACTGGAGTAACACCACTTCCAGTTCCGGATAAGCGAGCTGGTTGCTCCTCTCTCGAACGTATTATCGTCACATTTCCCTGCGTATGCGCGGGTCTAAATGTGTTCTGCGTGTAGCCATGCGTAGGTGTATTTATCTCATTATTAGGTTGACTTGGTGCTGGTCGAAAGGGATGGGCGTTAAAGTTCAAACCCTGGCTCGGCGCTGAACCAGTGAATTGTAAAGGTTGTGGTTCTGTAGGTGCACTGGGCTGAAAATGAGTTGGCATCATTCCTTCAGATTGAGAAACGGGTGTTTCCTGAGATTCTCCCACTTGTGAGTGTAAGTGTCTCTCCCTAGGAGTCGTTTCGAGTCTGTCAAGACGTCTTCCAATGCCTTCAAGACCTTGAATAGTTCTGGCCGCGACTTTGTTGCCTAAGTCATTCAATTGTAATTCGATTCTATCGACCTTTCCCTTGAGGTTCGCGTCTACCTCGCGTATGGCCGTTCTGAGGTTATGGTTAAGGTCTAACCTTTCGTTTACTGTGACCTCCTCAAATCGCTTTTGTAAAGAATCGATCTCTCCCTCGACTCTTGACATGTTGTCTTTGACCTCGACTACCTTGGCCTCTACTATGGTCTTATGTTCGTTGAGGTCCCCTCTTAATAACATGAGGTCAATGTTATGTTCCTCATGATAAACATTCACTGTTTCGCGTAGGCTTGCTACGGTTTCCGTTAGTTCAGAAATGTTTCTCCTGTTACTATTCAGTTCGTCTCTGACCTCTAACATGCCGTCAACGATCGTCCTAACATTGTTGTTCACAGCATTTGCAGCTCCTCTTATGAGAACTAATCTGATATTCATGGTTGTCATGTCCTTTTTTACAGTGTCCATGAATCCCTCGACGTGCGTCAATCGAGTCCCGAATTCTTCCCGAGTGTGTTCCAGGTCAGCTTTCATGTCTATCTGGACTCTATTTATGGTGGTTTGAATTTGAGCCGTGTGCTCCTCCAGTCGGTTTTGCACATCCTCCCTAGCTCTATTCATTTGGTCTGTTAGGCAATCTACACGCTGGTTAGCCTCCTGATTGTGTCGTATGACATCAACCCTAACTGCCGCTAAACCTGCCGCGAGATCATTTCTGACTTCGACCCTAAATGCGTCCATATCAGCCCTGACTTGGGTTAAATCAGTCCTGACATTATTAACTGATTGAGTATCTACCTCTAAATCTAGTCTAACATTGTTTATCGATTGGGTGTTTACCTCTAAGTCTAGTCTAACATTGTTTATAGATTGGGTGTTTACTTCCAAGTCCTGTCTTACTTGGTCTACATGAGCACTAACATTGTGAACTTCCTGTCTTACTTGGTCTACATGACCACTAACATTGTTTATAGATTGAGTATTTTGCCCCAAGTCACCCCGGACTTCACCTAGGTCAGCAGTAATTTGTTGAAGATTAGCATTCACACCTGCCATCATCTCTCCAAACACGCGACCAATGGTTTCCTCATCCATTTGACAAGAAATATATATGAGAAAGTGAGGGATCAATTTCTACTAGAACTTACAGCTATGATTATTTACTTGGTGGTATAAAGCTTGTTTCATTTATATAAATATCACGAGTACAGCTGGAGTATGCAAACTAAGTGCTTCTACATTTACAAAGACAACGACGAGCAAAGCAAAGTATTACATTTACGCAGGATGAGGCATCATCAAAGAAAACCCTATCCATCATTTATCTAACACTAAAGCCTCACCCCATGGACTTCTATCAAACATGAATGCCATGCGGTCAATTGATCTGCAGTACGACTTTCTAAGTTCGTCCCAGTCCTGTCAATTTACCATTAATCAACATTAAGATCCTCCAAAGTAACATGGTACTGACGGTCACCACGTTAACGTCGGCCCCACGTTGGGCGCCATTTTATGAGACCGTTAGTCTAGTCAACAACCACGATGACTTTCCTAACATCCCATAAGTCGAATAAAATTACCGTGAGGATCAGGTGAACTTCCTAATAGGCTAAGCGGCACGAGACACTGTAGTCGACGGGGATCGTGGTGCATGGTGACGATGGTCATAGACTGCCTAAGGAAAGGTTCACCTTAAAAACTAGACTGAGAAATTAAACATCCAGACTTAAGTAAAACACCGTGAAAATTTATTAAAATTCACAAGCCCCTTGCCTAGTTCGGAGGGTTATGATCGGCTAGTCCGCAAACTAATTAATAAAAGATAATAAAGAGCAGGTCCCTACCTGAGAAGTTACTGAAAAAAAACCTCGCGAAAGATCTATCTCACAATAATAAAGCAACAACAGCAACACTAGGAAAATGGTACGACGCAAGTCCCTAGTTCAAGTTACAAGATTAAGCTAATATCAGAATTTACATTTAACAGGGTAGCAAAACAAATCTAAGTTAGGATGATACCATTTCCACATTTACATTTAACGGTAATCACCTAGCTAAGTCCTAACAGTTAATAACAAAATTTACGGCGATGACGTCCGTAACAGGAAACAATTACAACAAATCTAAGTGTACAGCCATGAAAAACATTTAATTATTCTTAATAACTACGTGCTATCAGCACACAATAAGGTAACATGTAGGATTTACACACTTGTACATCATAAATAAGTAATGAAATAGACACTAATCTTTATTACATTCCTGCCTACACCTTGGTTTACTCTTTGTAAGCCATAGTCATCTAATGTGTGTAATTACGGTGACGAATGCGTAGTTGAGACCACGTCTGACATCGCATGGCCTGAGCTCCACAAGCTACGAACTCTAGGTTCGCGCATGCTTCAGGTCGCTACAAAAGTGTCAACTGTCCTAGTCATTTCCACTCAAGGAAATTACCTTCAACTGCACGGCTATGTCAACAGTTCCAAAATGCAACAGAACAAAGTTAGATAGAAAGAATTCATTAGTTAGCCTTTGTTTTACCAAAGTTATGCGTTTTATTATTAAGATGTTGGTTTAGGTTTATTGTTGGTTTATGGCGAATAATACTGACAATAGCTCGGGCACGGAGTGTCTAAACTGAGATCATTCTCCACCAAAAAGCCTCGACTCAACAGTCGGAATAAGATCAACGAGCAATAACAACTCGGACACACAATAACACGGGTTACCAGCGGCGCAAACTCGCATTCAATAACTCTGGGATAGGCCTGTCCACAACAGTTACCTTAAAATAACATCTAGTCAACGGGAACCCTCCCGGACAAGGTAATCACAAGTACCTTCATACAATAAATTCTTGCATTTAACAGGGTCACCTGCAACTCACTATAGAAAACCTGACCTAATTGTACACGTCGAAACGGTACACGCAAGAAGTGCGCTCAACTAACAAAAAGCAGTCTATAAAACATGTGATCTGAGAGAGGGTTGAAAACTGGGTTACATAAGCTAAGTTGCAATGAAAGAAAGAGCGAATACAATTGCATTCTGTCTCTTGTTAAAGTCGTTCTGTTTCACAGACAAATGAAGCGTGCTCTCAAGGGCACTGGATTACAAAACCAGTTTATGTCACCAGCAGGCTACCACATTCCTGCGTTCGGTCGACACAAAACACACATTATTCAAGGCTGCCGATTTAATCAATATAAAACTATACATCTGGCCTGTTCATAAAAAAACTTTACCATTGGTAATGAACCTCTAAAGAATCCGTGTATAAAAACAAGCAATAAATCTGAATAGAATAATATAATTCCGTCTTTCTACCAAAGACGTCTAAATGATAGTAATCTTACAATTACTGGAGCTCTTTGCTCTCAAAATACAATTCAGTAGTTGCTAGTACAACATCAAATAAAAACGTGTCTTACATGACACAAGCAAAATGATAATTGTGACGCAGATTCACACAAGGATCTGCTTAATGATACGTTGGGAACCGCGTTCGATGCTAGGCAACGAAACATTCCTTCTAATTGTTAGGTTCAAACTTGACCAAGAATAGCTTCTGAGCTTATTCAAAATGAAAATATAATGCATTTACAAAACTGGCAATTACAGCCGATTGCCTAACTGATACGACTGTTCTAACGAAAGTCAGGGGTGTATCAAAACTGGCTGCAAAGAATGCAGTTAAAGAAATAACCATGACATCTGATTGTCAAAAGTAAAGTCAGCAAAGACTTGACAAATCATCCCAAATAGGGTTGGACAAAATAGCCTCGAATGACTACGGTCACATCTAACAAAAGATAGGCTTTGACGTTCTACGACGTTCATCAAGCTGCACCAGGGTTAACCAAAATGTCGGACCCAAGGGTGTCTCACTATACTGAAATAAATGACATTAAATTAAACTAGATACAATCCCTACCTAGAAAAATGGCAGACACAGAGTGTGGTTGATTCACAAACTACATTAAATCTAATATACCACCAGAACTAGAACACGAGAAGGGATGGTCAAAACTCACGACATGGAGAAGCTATCACTCAGCCCTCTATTCAATAACCAGGGTTGTACAAATTCCTCTCTGGATCTCTGGAACGGTATTATCCTCATCAGGATTCCCATCTGGACTCCTCCAAAGACCAGGGTTTGATTCGTCCCTGTCGACAACTCCGTGAATATGCTGGATATGCCTGGAAATGGCATCTTGGATTCCTTCCTTCTCGTCCTCGGTTCTGCAAGCTTCATCATCATGCTAGTTCTCGTAGAAATATCACTCTCATACCAGGATGGTATTAGCCCATGATGACTGATTCAAGCATGGTGTGGAATAGTCTGGTCACGTTGACGGTGAAATAAATTATGAAATTCATTCTTTCATTTTCCAAAAATATAATGTTCGTCGTAAGTATTGTAGGCTTTGATAGTAATTGATAACACAGCCTTAATTTCGTGGATGTGAATAGATACGTGAGCTAGCACAGCTCTATGATTCTGCACGTGCTAAATGACGCTACTTTTCTATCATAAACATCGGTAAAATGTACGTCGTTTGGGAAATAAAAACTTCACTCTGGCAATCCAAATATGTTACACTATCGTAATCACACTTATTTGAAGTAATTGCAACACATTTACCTGTATATTTTCCACAAGGCATTTGGCCCTCCACAAACACGCGGGTACTAAAATGTGGTGTTCCGGTAAAATTATATAATTCACTAATACTTGCCAATAATTATCTTCAATATGTTTCTGTGGCTCACTCTGCATAAATACCAGTATTTTACAATATGCCAGTGCACGATGGCACCTGATAACCAATTCAACGCTAACAAGCGGATATTCTTCTATGTCTTGCAGGACAAATGCAATTACACGCCTGTACTGGGCGAATTCTCCAGACGTAGTGCAAGGCACTGGGTGTCTCAAGGAAGTAGGTCGTCAAACCGAAGTCGTTGAGCGACTACTTACGTTCCTATTTGCGTATCTGCAAGGATATTACCTTACCTTAAGCTAAAATAACATTCTCAAAAATGTTTTAATGATGCAGCATGACGAAATGGAATATTCTGAGTCTTGAGAAATAATAAAATTAATTAATAAGATCTCAGATAAATAATTAGCAGTTTTCACCAAAGTCAAAAGTGCGATTCAACGCTACTTCAAAGAGTATCGCGTGAGCTCTCAGCTCCACGTGGCTTCCTGGGTGTGTTCAAAGGTACAACATCCCATCATAAATGTTCTGTCATAAAAAATATCACATGAACCATAGCTCAGCGGGTTCAATATATATATATGATTTTATTAAACACAATGTGTACAATCACGTTTTTCACCACTGTGTCATTTCAGCGATTAGAGATTGAGACCTGCTTACACATTCCTCTAAGTGGTATTTGGGGTATGGATTATTGCAGTTCTTGCAGACGCAGTCCACCTTGGGCTCATGAAATGTCTCATTCTGACAGATCCTTCCATGGAACCCATGGACAGAGAATTGCGTATACAGATGTCGAAGTTTGAAATTTGGTCCCTTCTAGATATCTGTCTTCATTGCTTCAGTCTCCATTATTTCTTGGGGTATCTCGTCGGCTTTTTTCCGTCTCTCCTCGATGATGGTTTTATATGTTTGAGTTTCCGGTAGATCGAAGGAGTGCTTTATGTCTTCTATAAAGAAGGATTCCTGTGCTATTTTATAGGCGTAGCTGTTCCTTGAGAATTTTGAGATAGAGAGAGCTCTCTTAATAAATCTCGCTTTGACGCTCTCTAGCTTCCTGAGGTTATTCACCGACAAGTAGGGCCAAATTAATTGTATGCCATATGTGGCGGTCGGCATAACTTTAGTTTTGAATAGCTTTATCACTGTTGACAGGGATAGGCTTTGGAGTTTGGGAATGTCGTATGAGACTTTCGTTGCTGCTGTAGCTCGCTCCTGTACATGCAGGGAGAAAGCAGTTCCAGTAGTTTGTAGCACGACACCCAGGTATTTGAAGTTGGGTACGAATTCTAATGGTTCTTCTCCACATCTGAGTTGGTCCATTTTAGATAACCTTCCTCCCCTTCTAAATTTCATAGCCTTTGTTAAGGAGCTGTTAATTTCCATAGAGTTTTCTTCCGCCCATACCCTAATGTTCCCCATAGCTGTTTGTAGGTCATCTTGGTATCTTGAGAGGACGATGTCATCCGCGTACATGAGTAATTTGACTGTTCTTGAGTCTAATGTTTGCCCAATGTCTGAGGTCATTACGATGAAGAGGACTGGACTCATAGGATCCCCTTGTAGAACCTCCTTTGTTTGAGTGATACTCCTCTTCGTGGTGATGCCATCATGGATTGTAACATAGTTCACGTTTAAAATCGATTTCAATGTTTCTAATTCACTATTGGAGGTGCCTAATGTCATAGATATAAGACACGTAAAAGAACCTACCACTGAAATTGGTGGTGTGTAGCAATATTTGTAGGTTATTTTTGGCTACTAGAAAACGCTCTATAAATTCGCAACGTTCGCCTCTATTATTAGTGACTGTATCATCTGGTAGCCAGAGTCGGAACTACTTGATATGGCCCGGCTTATGGCCATTGGCTGTGATGTATTGTCCGCCTGGTGGTGTAGCGCCAGCATTATTGGCTGATACCCCGGAGATCCGAGTTCAATTTTCGACTCTGCCAAGAAATTTTAATTATTCTCTGACGGATGGTGCGGGGTATACTCAGCCTCGTTAGATAAAATAAATGATTTGATTCCCATCTCAGCCATCTTGGAAGTGGTTTTTCGTAGTTTCCCTACTTCTACTTCATTCACTGAAGGCCACAGCCACACAGGGCCGAATTTCTAAATAGGCTAAGTTGGCTGCAGTCTAGAGCGGTAAATTTTCAGGGGCGGCAGTTTAGCAATTTATTCAAAAGTTATAATGAAATATTTCTGACGTTAAATATATTGTATCCTTTTTCCTGCATTAGAAGAGCTAGGAACTATCTG
The DNA here is from genome assembly GCA_946902985.2 of Meconema thalassinum. Lineage (NCBI taxonomy): Eukaryota > Metazoa > Arthropoda > Insecta > Orthoptera > Tettigoniidae > Meconema > Meconema thalassinum. The sequence continues at coordinate 173,635,945 of OX336399.1, forward strand.
CGAACTAGTATTTCTGAAATACAGTTAAACTCACTTTCATTACTTTGTATTGAGGTAAATACAACAAAAACACTTTCATATGAGGACATTATTAACGAGTTTGTCACTAAAAAATCTCGTAAGAAAGATTAGTAAATTTGAACATCAATATTACGTGGGGTAAGTTGTTTTAGAGAAGTTTGCATATTTTTCAACAAATAAACCAGTAATTGACTACATTTTGCGCAATTTCATTTCCCCAAATTCAAATTGAACACAGTTCTTCAATTACGCAAAAGATATTCATTAGCATTAAAATATAGAAATATGTGTAAAATAGTGATCACTGATCTCCAAGAACAAATTACCGGTAATGAATTAATTAATTAAATCCATTTCATTTTAACGAATCTTAAGAGAAGTAAAACAAGAAGTTCCGTGACGAACTAAAGAGCCTACTTTTCTTAAAATTTAAGATACATGCCAATGATTAATCTATATGGATCTATCTAGAATAATGACGAAATTAAGTTGCTAATATCGAAATTTGTAATTAGTTCGAAATACTGTATACCTGGCATAATGCAGCCTAATAGAGCACTACAGTTGGCAGCCCTGGTGACTGAATATATTCTTGTTTCCATCTCTTAAGGTACCGTAGAGAATACAAAATTTGGTTGAAGTCCAATGAATAGCATGGACGTTACATGCAGTTAAACATTGGATCTATCAGCGCGCGTAAAATCATGTTGGCAACAATGTTATGCATGTAATGGCCAGAAATAATCTGAAATAATATGATCTATTGTTGTGCCAATTTTGAATGAAATCCATTAGTTAGTATAGAAGTTACATGCATTTTAAAATTGGACCTATCAGCAGGCTTAGAATCATGTTGGCAGCACTGACGTACATTAGTTACTCCAAATTTATCTAGAATGCTAGGTACTATACGTGTGCAAAGTTTACAGCTATTGGCTTGCATACTTTCTGATATACTGTATTGATATTAGGGTAACAAAAATAGAGACAGCCCATATTAACAGTTAGCAGCCCTGGTTGCTCTTAAGAATACGCATAGTCATATCTGTTATGATACACATAGCACATACGGAATTTGGTTGAAATCCAAATGATAGTATGGAAGTTACATGTATTTAAAGTTGGACATCTCAGCAGGCTTAGAATCATGTTGGTAGCACTGAGGTATATATGTTACTCCAAATTAATATAGAATGTCAGGTACTATACGTGTGCATAGTTTAAAGCTGTCGGGTGGCATACTTTCTGATATATTGGTATTTTGGACAAAACAAATTAAGAGCATTTATTAACAGTTGGCAGCCTTGGTGGCTCTTAAGAATACGTTCAGTAATATCTGGTTATGTACACATGCAATATACGTAATTTGGTTGAATTCCAATTGATAGTGTAGAAGTTATATGCATTTAAAAATTGGACCTATCAGCAGGCTTATAATCATTTTGGCAACACTGCCATTTATGGCCTCCTGGAAATTAAACTGCAATATTATTATCTATACGTGTGCCAAATTTGAAATAGCTCCCATTCATAACTTCCAAGATATCCAACATGGAGCTCAAATTTCAATTGCGATTTTTTAGCAGTTGGTAGCACTGACATCATTTTCAAATATGGCCGTGAGATATTCAGGTATAGGTCTTTACTCCTACCAAATTTTGTTTCGATTGCTCCAGTCGTTTAGGAGTTGATAGGGGGGACACACACACAGCCAGACAGAAAGACAGACAGACACACATTTGCCCGATCTCATAAGACTACTTTTTCCTCATTTTTGCAAAATGTGAAAAGTAGGCTAAAGACAAGTAGATAACTAATTTCATTTATAATTTATTATGTAAAACATTAAAATTGTAGTTTTATCTAAACTAAATGAACTTTATGTTTTAAAAAGATGGAAACGCCAATGAGCTCTGTCCTTTTGTTGTATAAAACAAATGTATTAAGCAAATATGAACTCTAGAGGGGCGGCAAATGGACTTTGGCCTATAGGCGGCGTACTCTTAACCCGGCCCTGCGGCCACCCCCGTTCCAATCATCTGAATTACAAATACACACTGTAATACAGCAATCACAATGACATAAGTTATCATCATACAAATTCCACATATACCCAAGTATACGGGGCTGCATGACAAACATGCAGCAAAGCCTCTAAATCAATCAATCAACCAATCATTTAACAACAACAACAACAACTATATGGGATTAGATTCATGGAACTAATTGACAACCATCAATTCGCTGACCACCCAAACATAACAACCAACAAAACCTGGCCTTCTTTCCAAGATGGCCCACTCACAGAGAATGAGAGAATTCTGGGCTCAGGGGAAAGCGAAGCAAATTGCCAAGTTAGTGTAGCAAGCCTGAACGTAGTCCTAGATGGGCTCAACGAATTATATATATACTAGCATTATCCGTCTCGGCTTCGCCCGCGAATATTCTAGTTGTAATGAGTACACTTAGCAAAATCTCAATCATAAATGCTATGACTGATGTATCCTTGGTATGAATGATCAGAATTTATCAATTCAGCTACTGGTGCAGTGGTTAGGGGTTTGCCATTCCTTCATAGGTAGCCTATATCAGAACGAAGTTAGTTTTCTGGGAATATCACAGACACTGTTAATTTAAGGGCCTTTAAATGTGGTTTTCGGAGACCCTTTATAGTCGGGTGAAAAATACCTTTCGTACCACACTCACACGTGGAAATTGCGTGAAAAAATTCTAGAGTGCCCCTTGACCCCCCCTAAGTGCATTATACCGTATGTATTGATGAATTTTGAAACTTAATTTGGTGCCGTGATAACCTTATAACCGTCTGGAAACGTTCACCGTAAAGTAATAATTGGAATTGCATTGCGTCTTACAGAAATAGATGGGCCTGTGAGATTATGATACCATGGTTACCGTGTTGCTTTCTTTCATTATTTCATTGTAAATATACATGTTCTAAGGTATTTATTTAATTGTGAGGCATTTAAAGAATATGTGAATGCGTTTCGCTTACACATTGGGTTATGCTGAACCTGTAGGTACCCCATATGTGTAGGTTGGTGTTAATGGGACCTTATTTTCGGTACAAAACTGGAATGGGACCTTAGCAGAATAATATAGGGAGGGATGATAGAGTAGATAGTATACAATAGCCTACGTACTTCTGTCTCGATGCAGTTATATTACATCATATGATCCTGTTTTAACTCAAGAAAGCTTGTTTCCAACAATTACTGTAGACGTAGCCGTTATATCGAGTGAAGCTCCGAGTCTCAGGCTTGATGAGTTCCGCTAGAGAAATCCCTTTGGTAGCAGTTCAATTGATACAGAGTTTTAAAGGGGATGTAGCATCACATACAGTAGCAAATCTCTCACAGTATCGAGTGAAAGGGATGTATCATTAGAACAGCTGATTCGGTCTATAGATAAGCCCAACTTCATGGTGTCAATCGAGAAAAGACCTCGGCTGGGCATGGGTTTGAACACGGACCTCCAGGAGTTTAGAATTGCGTGCCATGACTACGAAGGGCTTACAATATTGTTTTTCACTTCATTTCTTCTACCCAAATGAAGTACATTTCACGTCAGTTGTTACGTCCACCTTCTCAACATAATCTCCTTGTAACTTTATGCACTTTTGCCATGGATGTGTCAGTCTCTCCAGACCTTCGTGAAACCATTCTTTCGGAGTGCTGCGTACCCATACCATGACAGCGACCACGTAGAGGTTTCTTCGTGTTCCCGAACAGGTGATTATCACTTGGTGCCAAGTCGGGAGTGTATGGTGGGTGAGGCAGCACCGTGAATCCCATATGATCAATGGCAGCGGTGGTCTCTCGGCTCGTGTGAGGGTGGGCATTGTCATGTTACAGAAGCCCATTTTCCTGGCCGCTTAGTATGAATGGCACGACGTAAGTACTTAAGGGTTGCCACATATGTTAATCGTGGCCCCCATTCCAGCCAGTCAATGAGGTTGATGCTCTTTGTGTCCCAGAACACTGTCGCCATTCGCTTGCCAACTGTTGACACTGTTCGACATTAGTTTGGCGGTGGACTGCCCCTGTGCTTTCACGGCTGTTTCGTTTGTGGCTCATGGTAATGGAACCATGTCTCATCACCAGTCACAAGCCTAGCCATGAAATCGGCTGGATCTTGTTTGGAGAGACTGACACATCGATGGCAAAAATGCATACAGTTACAAAGAGATTATGTTGAGCAGGTGGACGTAACAACTGATGTGTAATGTACTTCATTTGGGTAGAAAAAAGTAGTGTGAAACAATATAGTTCGCCCTTCATATTACACCACGTCAGGGGCGCATATAAGGGAGGAGCTGTGCCTCCCCCCTCCCCCCCCCCCCCCGCTCACCCCCGCCCTGCCCGAAAAAGGCCAATACAAATTAAAAAAGTGTTGCTTTGGTAAAAGCATAAATTAATATTGTAAATTTGAATGTACCGTAATCTTATTTTATTGGCTAAGTTATAAACAATATTAAGATTGAAATTTGACTTCTCGTGCTGTAGTGGCTAGCATTCTTCGAAGGGTCTGAATTCGATTCCCGGCTCTCCCAAGAAATTTTAATTCTGGTCTGAGGGCTGGAACGGGGTACACCCAGCCTTGTGAGGCAAAACTGAGAATTTCACAGTAGGCCTACAGTACTTTTGAGAAATAAATTATCAATTTGTAAAAAAGAAAAACTGTTTACCTTTGTGCTTAATAAATTGACATGCCATTCATACTCCATAGGCCATAATAGAAAATACATTAGGTATAGGGTCTTTATTTTTGCTTGGCAAGGCGATTCCTCTCGACCTTGGCCGGCGGTTCCCGGCCAATAGCCGGCTGTTACATGTTGGCGCGCGCGGTCTCCGGCCATATTCCCACGCTCTTGCAGCGGTAGACGTGTGAGCTCCGAGCTAATTGGGTGTTTTATAAGGCTAGTGTGTGGGGAGCGTGATGGCGCAGTGGGTTAGCTGCTCGTCTTTCAACCGGACGGCCGGGGTTCAAATCCCGCTGACAGCGGGGTGGAATTTTCCCCTGAAAAATCACGTGGTGTCAGAAAGGGCATCCAGCCTTAAATCCACGGCCAAAACCAAAATGAGCCTGGTTGGCTCCAGCAACCCCAATTAATTGGGAAAAGCCTAAGAAAGTAATGTACTATATATCGTATTGTACAGTGTTTTATTGTGATTGTGTCTTGTGCCTTATTTGAAAAATTCGTTACGTGCACAATACGTACCGTACATAAAGTGCAGGAAATAATGCGCTAGAACAAGACAAAAGTTTCAAGTGAAATTTCCAGGGAGATCCATTCCTATAACTTGGACAATAAAACAACTGGCTAAGAGATTCAAACGTACAGGTTCAGTAAATAATACAAATAGACGTAAAGGTTGTTATTTCCTACTGAAGCTAAATTAACCGGAGTAACCGGAAACTCATAAGGAGATGCCGATTGTGTTTGGCAGTGGATGGGGAACATTTTCATCATCTACTGTAAAATGGTGAGTAAAAATGAATGATACTGATTTTAAGTACCGTATTCCGCCGTACATATGCGCGTGCAGCAGCCGACAACTGAGCTGTCACTGGTAGAGCGCGTGAGCTAGAATGTCCTTGCCAAGCAAATGTAAAGACACTGTATAAAATGTTATTTGTGTGTTGTATTTTACGACCTGTTTGTATTGCCACTAATTGTAGGCTATATAAACTTAAAATATTATAATTTACTCTTGTCTAAAATAATTACACAAAGTTATATGCTCTAAGATATTGATTGATATTTCTGAATATTTTGCGGTGACAATACCCTGAGCATACTCACAATTTTCCAGGATAGTCAGCCCCTTCCCCGAAGAAAAAAAATATATATATACGCCCCTGCGCCACGTTACTCTGCCCAAGTAACCACCGTGTATGAATATTTACAGTATTTAACGGGCTTTGAAATGCTCAAAATCTTCAAAATGTTCAACATTTAGTTGTTGCGTCATATTATTCTACGGACGTATGGCTTTCTAACGCTACATCATATCTCATTCCGGAGCCAACTTTCCTTATAAGTACCCAGAATCGTGCGTGATATTATTAAACCTACCAAAGTACATTATTATTGTTATTGTATTTTTCTGCTTTTCAGTCGGTCAACACGATTGGTTGGTTGGTTCCTCAGTTTAGGGGCTGCGACAACGCGGTCATGTAGCCCCGTGTAGTTTGGGTGTGTGTAGAATTTGTTGATAACCGGTGTTAATTGTAATGGCTGTATTAGTGTTATCTGTGATTCAAGTAGAAGGACTGCAGTCGATTAATTTTTTCAAGTAGTTCCTACTTTTGCCACCGAATGCTACCGTCCACGACGGACATGGCTACTAAATGCGATTGCAGTCAGCACCTGGTGACGAACGTTGGAACTAATATAGCGTTATCAAATTAACCTACACATGTTAGCTTCCACAAGTGTAATTAGTGGAAGGTTCTTTTTCATGCCATAAATTTATGACATGGGACCGCCGGCTTAACTTCCCCTCCGAAGGAAGGCATACTGAGGGATTTTAACGCTCTTAAAAATCCGACGACTTCCGCTGGGTTTGAACCGACGATCTACAGTAGGGCACAGAAGCTCAGCACGCTACCAACTACGCCACTGAAGCCACCCAGTCAACACGATTGTGCCCAATGAATTAGGTGGGGTAAAATACATAAATATGTTGACACACTCCTGGAAAAAATTACAAGTAATAGTTAGTTATCACTAGGGACCGGATGTTGATGCAGTAAAAGAGTTCAAAAAATGCACTTAACATTTTCAAAAATGACTGTAATAAATGACCTAAAAAATCGAAAAATGCACAATAAAATGGAGAAAATGATCTTATTATAATAAACTCACCATCATCATCATCTTGAGCAGTTTCCAACCGCTGGTCGGGTCTGCTTGGAACATAAGCCTCTCCATCGTTTCCTGTCCATCCACCATCTCTCGTCATTGACTGTGTCCCAGCACACTCCTCTTTCCTCCACACTCTTCTTAACTCCTTTTGTCCATCTGTCCCTTGGTCTTCCCCTTGGCCTCCTTCCAGTCATTTCCATTCCAAAAATCTTCTTCGGTATCCTCTCCTCTTGCATCCTCCTCACATGTCCATACCATTGTAGCCTAGATCGCTCTATTCTATTTTGCAATGGTTCCTCTCTTACCATCTCTCTGACTCTCTCATTTCTTACTCTGTCCATTCTTGTCACTCCTACCCTGCTCCTCTGGAACTTCATCTCCACTGCTCGTATTTTATTCTTGTCCCTTTCCTTCATCACCCATGTTTCTGAACCATATGTCAAAATTGGCACAAAGTAGGTCTTGTAGATGATTCCTTTACATTTTTGTGGTACATCTTTATTCCATAACATCCCCCTAACACTCTTGAAAAATCCATCTGCGCACCTTCCCCTTTCATTTATTTCCATCCTATTGCCTCCCTTTTCTTCAATTATGCTTCCCAAGTACTTGAAGCATTCTACTTTCTGCAACTGCTGTCCTCCAAGTGTTATGCCCATATCCAGTCTGTTCTTCTTCCTCGTTGTGATGACCACTTCACTCTTTTTTGCTGAGAACTTCATCCCATATGATAACACTACCTTCTCCCACTCATCTAATTGCTCTTGTACTTCTTCCTCATCCTCTCCCCATACCAGAAGGTCATCAGCAAACAACATTGCCTTCATTTTCCTTTCCCCAATGCTATTTACCACTTTTCGAATGATTTCATCCATCACCACTATAAATAACAGGGGTAAGAGGGAACTTCCCTGTTTCAGACCACTCTCCAGTTGAAACCATTCCGTTCTCTCTCTTCCCACCTTTACACAGCTTTTGCTTCCCTCGTACATTGCTTTCACTCTTGCCACTGTCTCCTTGTTCACTGCTTTTGCTCTCATTGCTTCCCATACCTTGTTTCTATTATTACTATCATACGCTTTCTCAATATCCAAGAAGGTCATCACCAGATCTTTCCCATATTCATAATGGTGTTTTTGTAGCTGTCTTACTGCAAAGATGAGGTCAACTGTTGACCTGCATGGCCTGAATCCATACTGTTCTTCCCTCAGTCCATCTTCAACTTCCGTCCGAATTCTTCTCTCCAGTACCTTCTCAAATATTTTGGCGCAGTGGCACATGAGTGTAATTCCCCTGTAGTTCTTGCATTCCTTCCTACTTCCCTTTTTAAATATGGGTATTATTATCCCTCTTTTCCAGTCCTCTGGTATTTTCTTCTCCCTCCATATCACTTTCATTACTCGAAAGAGCCACTGTGTTCCTATCACCCCTGCTGCTCTCACCATCTCCACACTCACTTCGTCTATTCCCGGTGCCTTTCCCCCTTTCATCTTCTTTAATGCTTCCTCCACTTCTTTCCATGTCAATTCCTTCTCTGAAATGTCTTGGTCACTGTCTTCCTCCACAATGTCCACTACGCTGGTTTTGGTTGGATTTAGGAGTTCCTTGAAGTATTCTCTCCAGATAACCTTTACTTCTTCCATATTTTCGACTTCCTTTCCATTCCTGTCCACCATTCTGACATTTTCCCCTGTATTTCTTCTCTTTGCCTTTATCATTCCATACAATACTTTCTTACTGCCATCACAGTCCTCCTCCATCATTTCTGTCCTTTTTTCCAGCCATTTCCTTTTCTCTTCCTTCACTACTTATCCTGCTTCTTTCTTCCGCTCTTGGTATTCTTCCCTTGTTCTGTCCGTCCTGTGTTGGAACCATTTCCTGAATGCTTCATTTTTCTTTTTCACTGCTTCCTTAGTTCTGGGGTTCCACCATGGTGTTTCCTTCCACCTTTTCTTTCCACTAGTTCTGCCACACACGACTTCCGCTGCTTCTACCAACCCGTCCTTGAACCTATTCCATTCTTCTTCACCTGTTTTCGGATCATCCTTCGGTAATTTGTTCCTCACTAATATCTGGAACTTCTCCTTATTTCCATCCTCCTTCAGCTTCCATGTCCTTATTCTTCTTTCTTGGTTCTCAGTTCTCCTCTTTTCCTTCAGTCCTCTCACCTTGGCGACCAGCAGACGGTGGTCACTGTCCAGGGCTTCTGAAGGTATTACCCTTATATCAGTGATACTCTTCTTTGTCTCCTTCCCGCATAGAATGTAGTCCACCACTGATTTTCTAGTCAAATCCCTGCTGTACCAAGTAATTTTATGGCTCTCTCTCTCCTTGTACCATGTGTTTCCAACCATTAGCCCATTTATCTTGCACAGTTCCAACAATCTCTCTCCTTCCTCTGTTTCCCCATCCTTCACCACCAATCACTTCCTCAAAACCTCTTCTATCAGTTCCGACATGGGCATTTAGGTCTCCCATGACTATCAGGTCTCTCCCCACTAACTGCTTCTGCAACTCCTCTTCAAACTCGTCCTTCTCGCCTTCTGTGCATCCCACCTGTGGTGCATAGACTTACAGAATGTCCAGGTTTCTACCTTTCACAGTGATTCTGGCTCTAATTATTCTATCACTTACCCTCTTTACTTCCTCCCTTAGCCCTTCTCTCACCACCATTCCCACTCCATTTCTCTTCCCCTCCTCATTTCCTATCCAGTATAGCTGCAAGCCATTTCTCAGTTCTTTTCTTCCTTCCCCTCTCCATCTGGTCTCTGCCAGTCCGAGTACGTCCAGTTTTCTCCTCTCCATCATATCTGCAATCTCCTCCACTCTTCCCGTCAATGTAGTTATATTCAAAGTTCCAATTCGTAGTCCATTTCCATAGCCAGGTCTGTTTCCTTTAGATCTGTCCTTTCCGAGGCCCGTTCCCGTTTTAAAAGCAGTTTCATATCCACTACTGGCTTGCTAGGCCTAACGTAGCTTCACCATAACCCTGGCAAGGGGCCTGTTTTTGGTCCGCGAGAGGTATTTTATTTCCCTCAAACCCTCCGGACAAGTCCGGCGAGCTCCCCTATCCGTCACCTGGGACGCGCCCGATAGAGGAACAGGCAAACCCCCACGGGAATAAACTCACCGATATTTCAAAAATGACATCTGAAGCTCAAACTGAAAAGTCAATCAAAATAGATTTCTAGCACTTAACAGAAGGTTTATGTTCATAGCTACTAGCTTCTTCTTAACTCTGAGAGACTTACTCCCTCATGTAAAGCTGTGACATGACTAAATTTGAAAAAAAAAAAGACCTTAAAAGGCCGATTTCTCTAAAATATGACCGAAAAATCTACCAAACTTTAAAAAAGGCTCTTAAAATGTACAAATAGCAAAAAATGCAAAAGGATGCAAAATAAAAATGACATATTTGAAGACAGGATGGCCCGTCCGGAGTTCCTATGTACTTCAGCATTGTTTTAGACAACTCAGTAAAAAGATGACAAGTCATCAACATCCGGGCCCTAGTTATCACACTTAAATGGGAAACACATATATTTTTCTCTAGGAGTGTGTTTACATATTTATAACTTGTACCCCGCCCAATTCATTGGGCACAATCGTGTTGACCGACTGAAAAGCAGCAAAACACAAATTGTATAGGCAACACTGAAAAAAGAATGGCTTCAAATTTCCACATTTATTATTGTTATTTCTCTTAGATGCTAGACAAACAAGTAGTTCTGTGACGAACTAAAGAGCCTACTTTTCTTAAAATTTAAGATTCATGCCAATGAATAATCTCCTGTATATAGTGAGCCCGTATCCGCTCATGCTGGTGAGTATTTGTATATGCCAAAGTTGGTAACACGGGAGAAAGAATCTCTGAATGCATCCAGAGAGATGACTTAGTTGGAAGACTGTCAATATTTATTTTACCATGATTAGAGAAGGTATTCTTTAATGTGCACCTTTGAATTTACCACATCAAGTATTTCTGTATAATGTGCCAAGGAGAAGTGGCCTAACATTATCTATTTAGTACTTGAGACTAAGGAATGACACTGCGGAAATGCAGGAATAATATCGAGAGACGTTCAACGACTCGACTAGTCTCAAAGCCAGTACAACCCGCTTCCGGGAGGAAAGCACTCGTTGATTGTCTAAGTTCAGCACCGCATGTTTCCATTGGAAACGTGAGCCAGTTTATAGGATAACGCACGAGATGTGTGCAGCGGAAAACTCCGTGAAAGTGTTGCTTTGTAAGCATTCGAAATCAGTGAAATATTACGGTGATTTAACCGAAAGCATGGCCGATGTGTGTGCCATTTAGAAGTGTGAGTAACTGTGATTTCGAAAGTGCCAGTGTCATATTTCACACCAGTGAGAATTGCATAATATAATCCACGTTGTGTGAAACCGTAATTTTCTCGAACGACCGATGTCGCAGATTTCATCAGATAAAATTTTTCACCATGTGTGATAGTGGAAAAAGTGAGCCAACACGTGATTGTGTTGAGTAGAATCTGTGGAGCAGACATGGCCATTTGTTGAATAGGGTCTGCAAAATTACCAAGTGTAGATGCTGTGTTAGTTAGCGAATCACACTAGAAGCAGTGAATTTTTTGTGTAACTTATCAACGTTACCACGATGTACGAGATCCACCAGAAAAGAAGAGCCTTACCACCGTTCACCATGTGGGTGATAATGCCGTAGACACATCATGAGAGAGATACCCAGCACCACAACAGCATAATGAAATGGAGGCTGAAGAACGGATTACAATGTGCCTATCCGAGCGTTGGAAGTATGGCCCACGCTCGAAATGGAAGGAAATACCCCTCAATTATTCCTATAGGAATGAGGTGAGCTACAATGTTCTTCGTAAGTCTAACTAATGTCTTTTGTAAGGTGATGGTCTTTGGTGGAGTAGTTTTAACGATCGTACTTCGATTCACAGTCATCTAGTTAGGTTTTGTTTTAGTTGGTTTTTCTTTTAGCTTACCGACTATGGTAATCTTTCATGTTTCAATGCCCATCGCAGCGTACGTCTCCAATGCATTTCCTAATCGTGAGTTAGTCACCTGGTTAAATATGCGTGTGTTTTTATCACACGGTGCAATTAATGTCATTTTTATGTTCACTATGAACGAACCAATTGTATGTGTAATTTAAACGGGGCTGTAATTAAGTAATTTAAATCAGATGTTACTGAAGTCAGAATTTTGAACCCCTATTTTGTGATATGTAAAGCACGCCACTGAGCAGACGTATCCTCCAATGGGAGAGGTTATTTTATTACCTATTTTTGGGTATACATTTTTTATTTGAGTGGAATGTCTAACACTAGATTCGAGAGGAATCGATTAACAGTGTGAAGGAGTGTTATATCTTTCTGTTTGTACTCCAAGTCTTGTTCACACTAGTAACGTATCATTTAAAATTAACGCCACTGTTTTATATGGTGTGAATGTTTATTTCATGCATTGGAAGTGCCTATGAGTGCACATGTTTGATTTGTAACAAAATTGCTGGGAGCGTTATATCTTCCAAACACGTTAGTGCGAGTGGAATATCTCGCGTTTTGTATGTTTGCTTTGGCCATTCAGACACATCATTGTTAATCATTTTTTGTCTATTATAAATGTATCACGAACACTACAACGCATATATCTTATGAACTGCAAGTGTAGGATCACAATCTGAACAGTTTTATGGATCCGATATGCTAAAGAAACGAACACTTGAAACTTTACCGTTAGCCCATGCAACTCGTAACAGTTTGGGAATGAACAAAATGTAAGTCACTTTGGGAGACAAGTGTTTCCAAGGTTACGCGCAGTAGTGCCAACCCATAATCCAAGGTGAGACTAGACATCTGACAGATTTAATGCTAATGCTTTTCTAAATGATGTGATCTACAGAAGCCAGTATTTATTAAGCTTTATAAAACTAGGTCAAGTTAACAGCGTTATTAAGAATGCAATGATATTGTGACAGGAGGTCACCTATAATGTTTACGATCTTCGCATATGTTGTGAGCGAAGCCCATTTGAACAACCATTATTGTTTAAGATTTTAGAATTGTCTTGTGAAACTGATTGACTTATTTGAGGCGTGTTCGCGTGTACTTGGGTGTACACCAGTGGTTTTATCCACCAGTTAGGAAGCCGTGCAGATGGTCAATCCGTACAATTAACAAATATTAAAACAAAGACAACTAATAATCACTCAGTAAATAAAATTATGTAATGAATTTAAACGAAAGCAATAATTATCGTTAATCACTAAACGCCTGTTTAACTTTGATCATGGTTTATTAACTCGCTGACCATTGCACTGAGCTTTCGTTTTATTTCTTCGTTAGCTTAAGCTTTAGACAGCTGACACATGCGACTGACAGGGATTTGGTCTACCCCAGAGTTTTCAACTCGTGGGTCGTGAACCATGTAACTTATTGTTCTACTGTTAACGAACAGTACTATGATTTCCTAGCTTACACATGATAGATGACCGATGAAAACAAACAGTAACCATCATGTGGTAGGAAGGTTTAATAAGAATACTCTTGTGTTTGATACTTATTTATTAATTGTCGTGTAAACCCATATTCCCATCTTTCTTCTGCTATTTGTAGATATTTTGTTGTACAGTTGATTGTAAACTTGATTTGTGTTGTAAAGGATGACTGTAAATCTCTTTAGATTTTTGTTTAGTTGTTTTTACTACGGATGCTTCTCACCGTAGATTAGTTTAACTTAGGATGAGTTCAGATTAATTAAAAATTAAATGTAAATACGGGATGGTTACAGCTTACTTTGTGGTTTTTCCTGTCATGTTTGACATTTTGCCATCATGTCGTTTCGCTTGGAAACGTCATGTCTTGTTAATTATAATTACCATTTAAAATCTTTTGAACCATTTCCCTAGCTTTGCTATTTTTTTCTGATTGTATTTAGGACCAATCGAGGGGTGATTTTTACATAGAAAGTAATAGTTTATTTTTATTTCTTTACCTGTGTTTAGTTAACGGATTAGCCGACTGATACCCCCGATTGTAGAATAGGGGCTTATGATTTTAATAAATCATTTTGTGAAATTTACTTAAGCCTGGATTTTAATTTAATAGTTTTTAAGGGGGTGCATTTCCTTGCGGGGTCTATGACTATGCTGTGATGGGAACCTGATCCCTATGATGACGAGGAGTCTTGTGCCGGAATAGCCCACAAGGAGTGTACTCCAATCCTCTTAGGCCACATGTGTTCAAAGACGTGGTTATCTGGAAAGCTACACACGATCGATAGTGGACCAGATCACCACCTCTAACGGGCACATAACATCTATCTGGAATAATGACAAAGTCAATTTGGTAATACTAACATTTCTAATTAGTTTGAAATATACCTGACATACCTCTTCACGATATCTTACGAAGGGCTGAAGATCGCTTAGGATGGAAACGTCTCGTCAAGGATATACGAGGGCTATTCGAAAAATAAGATGGTAAAAAAAAACATCCAAAATCAAAATTGTTTCCAAAATAATTGTTTTATTGACATTCCTTATGTCTTTCTCTATTTTTCTACTTAATTTCCATACTTATTTACACATTTGTCACATCGTTCCACAAGCTTTTGAATGCCTAAGTCGTAGAACTCGGCCGCCTGAGAAGCTAACCCGTGTTTAGCAGCTTCTTTCACTTCATCATCTGTGTCGAAGCGCGTGGCGCCATGAAACTCCTTTAGGTAGCGGAACAGGTGGAAATCACTTGGCGCCAAGTCCGGACTGTACGGTAGGTGGTCCATCTGTTCCCATCCAAATTTCTTGATTAGAGTTTGCGTGTCATTCGCAGTATGGGGTCTGGCATTGTCATGCAACAACAACACTCCAGACGACAAAAGACCACGTCGCTTATTCTGGATTGCACGTCGAAGTTTAGTCAAGGTAGCGCAGTAGGCGGCTTTATTGATCGTTGTCCCTGAAATAGTGAATCGTCGATCTTCACGAATTTTGTTGTCAACCGCATGAACCAACTCGTCTGAAATCACTGATGGTCTGCCAGAGCGGGGTTCATCGTGCACATTTTCCCGTCCTTCATTAAAGGCTCGCACCCACTTGCGCACTTTACTGTCACTCATTATGTTAGGACCGTACACTTCAGTAATCTGCCGATGAATTTCAGCCGCAGAAATGTTTCTTGGAAACAGAAACCATATCACTGCCCTTACTTCACAATCGGCGGGCTGATTAATTGTCTTAAACATTGTGAACTGACACTATCAACAGCACACAGCAACAGTAACAAAGCTACTGGCGGCTTTTACCGCGCAAGGCATGCCAGGAGTCGGCGCTCATGCGTGTTTTGCCCTTGGCGCCGCTTTCAAATATTTACGGCGAATCAGACCTTACTTTTGGAATTACCCTCGTAGTTACTAATGAAGTGAAGAAATGCGGTCACGACGTTCAGCAATGAGTAAAACGACTAATTGTGATGATACCTGAAACGATGTCGCCTAATAGAACAATATGTTGGCTGGCCTGGTGACTCTCAATATATTGTCAGTTTCATCTCCTAAGGTACAGAATGCACATACAAAATTTGGTTGAATTCCAATGGATGGTATGGACGTTACATGCTGTTAGATATTGGATCTATCAGTTTGCGTAAAATCATGTAGGCAACAACGTCATGTATGCATTGCTCAGAATTAATCTGGAATATTACGATCTTTTATAGTGCAAATTTAGGATGAATTCCATTTGTTAGTATAGAAGTGACATGCATTTAAGGATTGGACCTATCAGCTGGTTTGGAATCATGCTGGCGGCGCTGACTTATATCAGTTTCTCCAAATAAATCTACAATGTTAGGTTCTATACGTATGCAAAGTTTAGAGTTATTAGTTTGCATACTTTTTTATATTGTTATTAGCATAAAGAAATAGAGATGGCATTTATCAACAGTTGGCAGCCTTGGTGGCTCTTAAGAATACGCAAAGTCATACCTGTTATGGTACACAAAGCACATACGAACTTTGTTTGAACGCCAATAAATAGTATAGAAGTTACATGCATTTACAAATTGGACTTATCAGCAGGCTTAGAATCATGTTGCCACCACTGTCTTCTATGGGCTCTTGAAAATGGATCTGGATTGTTATTATCTATGCGTGTGCCAATTTTTGTACGGTTTGCATACATAATTTCTGAGATATCCAACAGAGAGCTCAAATTTCAATTGTGATTTTTCAGTAGTTGGAAGCACTGACGTCATTTTAAAATAGGCCCGTGAGATATTCAGGCATATATCTTTAGTCATACCAAATTTTGTTTCGATAGATGCATCCATTTAGGAATTAATATAATATCGTATGGCCTCGGGTGCCTGGTGCAAGCTTTGCTATTTGACACCCAGAGGGTAGCTTGCATGTCTAATTTCGTAGTTCCTTGACTATGAAAGCCAAGGAGGTTAGATGTTAGATATCTAATCTCCTTGAACACAATAGCGCTTTGTAGTAGAGAAATGAGGAACTTTGTGCTGGTGGAAACTCCCGAGATTAATTTTGCCATTATGAACTCGGCCTACTGAATTCAAATGGGTTCTTTGACATGCCAACATCGTATGACATGCGTATCGTATTTTTGCCGCCTTTCAAAAATCACTTACCACGCTCAGGGGCGAATCTGCAATCTTGGGGTTAGTAGACCCCACACGGACAGAAGGACAGACATGCAGACACACATCTGCCCGGGTGATCTCATAAGACAACTTTTTCCCCATTTTTGCAAAATGTGAAAAATAGTCTGCGATAGAAGCAACCGCAAAGGAACATGGAAAAACAGCAAAATGGATTCTAGTGCTTCAAACTGAAGAAGAGGAATTCTATGGTAATGACATGTGCTAAAATCCTTTGATTAGAATTTCTCACTTGAATATTTACCTAACTTATGTATAAAATTTCCTTTTTTTTTTTTTTGTGAAAAATTTTCAACATAAAACATAGATGAAATTCCTCCTTATGTGTGTTACACGCCCGTTTTCCAAACTTTACTCTAGTTTAATTTTGCCACATGGCGATGTTCACGAAAGTGCTGTTGACTAACAATTATTACAGAAGATTTATCAAAATTCAAAATTACATTGATTTTCAAAAAGCCTATGTCAAAGTAAGGAGAAAATCTTGAATAACATTCCTGAAAAGGATCGATTAGTTCCTGTAAAGAATTTCTCAGGTAAATAATGTATAAATAGAAGGTTGAAAATTAGCCTGGGCAATTTAGGATTTTCTGGATTCACTTAAATATACAGAGCCTCACTGCTTAAATGTTCTCTTATTTATAAAATTTCCCTTTTTTTGAAACTTTTATTATTAATGTCAACTTATTATTATGATTTTTTTGCCGTTATGGACAGTATTTGAAATTAAATATCTCATAAAGACACAATTTTCACTTCTCTTCCCAAACTCTCTTCATCTTTTGACTGTGCTCCTGTTTCCGTTGTTGTGTCCACAATGTCCCCGTCTTCTTCTTTTCATTTACTTTATACATTTTGTATTGTTAATTTTGTTTCTGAATGTACCTCTGTCTCCAATCATTCGCCTGTCGATCCCCACTGACTTTTAGTCTTCCTCTATTTCATGATACCAATTAATTTTCCTGTTGAGCTGTTTACTACATCAAAGATCTTCTTTGAATGTCTGTTGTTGTTCATTCTCGGTATTATATATTTTTATTATTATTATTATTATTATTATTATTATTGTTATTATTATCATATCGACCACGCTGAGCGCTAACGTAGGTCATGCCTCGCTAGCAGTCATGCCTCGGCCTTCCAGAAAATGGTTTTCTTGATTTCCCATTTTCATAAATATAGTTCAGTGTTGCCATATTAACAATTGATATTGTAACTTCAAGTCGGTCAACGCAAAATAATTTCAATTGATGGGAATATGTGAAAATATAACCTGAAAATGTACATGTGATTCAAATAAAGTAATTTTTATTACAGAAGGCTACTGCTTGGGTCGAAGCTGCGTGAACCTGAGAGGAATGTTCATCGCGGACATGGAGAAGTGGTGTTGACGAGTGATGAGGTTTCTCGGTCCGTGCATAGTACAGAATCAAATACATTGGTCGGTGACTCATTCACTCATTCTTAACACCACAGTGGTTTGAGCAACGGCCATATGTTAGCAGTATTGGAATAGAAAAGAATACCAGATATCACGGCGGGCTGTTGACAGACCCTTCTCTTCTCGCCTGACCCTTCCCTGCTCTTTCCCTTCACCCCGCAAGTTCACAGAGCTTGGCCCGAACAATATTATGAATTGCATTTTCCCTCGTCAATTGAGCACCATCAGATCCATTTCTTCTTCTTCTTCTACTTCCTAGCGGCTGGCTGCGGGAATCAGCGGCAACGTTCTCGCTTCCTGGGCCAAAGGTTGTAGGTTCATAATCTGGCGCCGTCAGCTGGCATTTGAGAGTGCGCAAATGTGAGGTAGCCCTGTCAATAGATTTAGAGGTACGTTGAAGATCCCCTTGGGGGTGAAATTCCGGCACCCCGGCGTCTCTAAAACCAATAACGTTATTATTAACTTCTTGCTAGCGTTTGCCTGCTGGAGCAGGGTCCGCTATTTTGAACTTGCCTCGCCATTTTGAATAATCTAACCATCAGATCTATTTATACAAGACAAAACAACCCTACAAAATGTTACCAAATCCACAATGACACCCACAAACGGTCTCCGCCCCCCCCCCCCCAAAAAAAAACCAAAATAAACCCGTCGAAAACTTAGAAATAACGATCCCATTCACAAAACAATCTTCCCCCACCAACTAATGAAAATAAAATGAGGAGTATCACCGATACTGCAAGAGTAACGAGTGTTTTCTGTACTTTGTTACTGAGAGACGCTACAGTTACAGTTATCGAAGTTTGGTACTCTTCAGTCGGTCAACACGGTTGTACCTAAATGAGATGGGTTATTCTCTAATCCTGAAAAAATTACATGAGATTAATAAATACACTCGGATGACCAGTTTCGATCGTCAAGCGATCATCATCAGATCCAATACACTTAGGCTATAAAATCTGTGTCTGAAAATATAGGTGAAAGTATTTACTAAATGTAGGCTACACTTTAGTTGCAGTATTAGTTAAGATAATGCAACTCGTCAATATGTCTTAGTTGAATTCTATGTTATGTTTTGTTAAGATACTACAAAAGTATGGTTGTTGGTTAGTTCCTCTGTTTAGGGGCTGCGACAACGCGGTCATGTAGCCCCGTGTACTTTGGGTGTTTGTAGAATTTGACTGATAACCGGTGTTAATTGTGACGGCTGTATTAGTGCATGGCCGGCTCTACGGAAGGCCGCGGTGTTCGGCCTTGCAACGCTGCACTTCTCTGAACTGGGATGGCCATAGCAGCCGGCCAGCTGTTGATGCGTGTGCTTCGCCACGAAAACAAATTGATATAACAAAATAATATTTGTTCTTTTCAACGTTAAAGTAAAAGGATTGTCAAGAGTGAGTAGGGCTTACTTGGAGTAACAAAACCAATTTGCCTTCAATATTTATTTGACATTTACAAAATATACAACAGGTTGGCCTCTAACAAAGAATAGCAAATTTTCTGTGATTACTATGGCAAGTTACCCGTTCATTCCTCAACTTCCTATAATTATTTAACAAAATGTTACTCATTGTTAAGACAACACTTGTGACTATTGTCATAACATTACATCCACAGGTTGGCTACAAGTTTTCTCGGCAGTTTCTGACAATTCAATATCTGATAAAATACCGAATAGACTAAGATTTTGAATTACTTGGCGTTGATTGTTACATTTACATTTTAAAAATTGTTCCTCAAACTTATCAGAAATTAGTGCCTGCGTAATTACAACATGTTTACACACTGATAAAATAAAATCTGCAGGAACTGAAAATCCGCCCCTATTTATTTGATTGAAGTAGCTGTCATTTATCTTTTCTTTATTTCTAAGCAAAGCCAAACATTCTTCACATTTTATTCTTGAACATTACTTGAACGATATGTAACCACAGGCATATATAAAACCCGACTCATCGAATTGTATGTTTTCAGTGTACTTGTCTTCTAAAATACTGTAAAAGGTATCGTCAACAGTAGCTGACGAAAGGCTGCTTGTTGTACTTTCTCCTGAATTTGTATCGGAAGAGGACATTATCATTTCTTTCGAAAAAGTAACTGCTCCATACCTGGCTGAATGAAGGCCAAGTACGCTTTTCTACCTTATTTTCAATTCGGCCTCCATTACCTGAGTAACTGATATATTATAGTTGCCGCCTGTTAGTTGGCGGTACTACCCAAACCTGGATTCTAATTGGTCACTCTGAAATTTGCCAGTTAACACATAAGAGGGGTTCACATTCTGTAGAGCATACATACTAATCTCACGTAATACATAGGTTGTTACATACAAAGCGTTGTAAGTTTCATTGGTTAAACAACTCTTTATTGAGGAATTATTTTCATCGTTCTTTTTCCACGTGGACAACCATTGGAGGAATGCCTTTAGGAAAGCCAACGTTTTGTCTTCGGGATTTTTGAAAGGCATTTGAAGACTATTACGTTTAACAACATGGGTGAGAGGCCGCTTAATATTAACAATGGACCACCACATTAGGATTACTCTGACAAAAAAAAAAAAAGCAGTACCTTTATAACAATACTTAATCAGTAAATCGGATTCCTTTTTGTAGATCACTAGTATGTCACTAAATGATGCTTGAGTTACCTCTTTAAAATCAGGGTTACAGTCATCTGAACTTAAAACATTTGAAAATGAGTCTAAATCTTCCCATACAGGAATAATAAATGACTTATCAATGCCACTTATATTCAGCCAATTATTTCGTATATTTTTAATACATGGACACTGTCATATAAAACAAAGGTTTTTAGGGGGTTTCCATCAATATGGAACCAATAATTACTATCAGAATGTTCGGTTAGTTCTTTGAACATAGCACGATTCACACCATTATGATAGGCAGAATATTTAGGCCACAATCCTGTATTTGCCTGATAACACCTTTCGCAATATCAGCTAGTTGCGAACCCGTTAATTGTTTCAATGGAACTAATTTAACAACCTCTTTCAAATTTCCAAAAGCAGAACTAACGAGAAAGGCCAGAACTGTCTTAGCTAAATCGAAAGATTCATTTGTAGCAACGCCAAAGAATTGCCCATTTTTAAAATCTAAAGTTTGTTTGACATGTATTTCATCAATCTGTAAATTTACAACCCTTTCTAAATTTGATAAATCTTTCACAATGTGACTTAGAAAGTTACTGTTCTCTTCATCAGCTTTCGGGGATATGGCGAAGGAAGTTGTTAATTTTTGTAAAACTCGGGGGTGAGGTAGGGATAAAATATGGTTAAATCTAATTGCGTTATAACACTTTGTAGACTGCGTATAAATAAGGAATGCATTTAGAGTTGTAGTGACGTTATATCTAGGTTTCTTTAAAAAAGTAAGTGTAAACTGATCATGCAGAAACATTAACTTTTTAACAGAATCTCTGAAGTTTCGTCTCCCTGGTTTTCAAGGTCAGTCTTTAGGTTATATATTAAACTATTAATCTGGACGACTAGTGAATTTACAGAACTTACAGGTAAGAAAAAGTCGTGGCAAAATTCTATTGCTTGGAACAACGGACTCCACTTACTTAATAATGAATTTCGAAATATTACAGAGCCAGAATGAAGAACAACAGCGTTAGGAATTACGCCTCCATTGATATGAATTTCGACCGTAAAATCATTGTTTACCCTTATACTTCACCTTATTTTAGGTATGCTTGACACATCTAATTTATACAAAATACAATAGTTTTCACTAGTACTTACAAACCAGTCGGTTTTATGCTCCACCAATTTATTTTGTATATCACAAACAAAGGACTCGAAAGTCGTAATTTTGGCTTCCTCAGCAAGGGTCTTCTCACATTCCTCTGCAGACTTTTTCCGTTCTTTTTCTTCTTCTCTTCTTTCCTCTGGAGATTTCCTTATCTTGGAGGAGCACTTACTCAAATACGATGGTAAGTTTGGGAATACCTTTGGAACCGCACGAGGTAACAATACAGGCTTCTTCCGTGTGAATTCCTTATTATTCCCATCACCATCCTTGTATTTTTCAACATAACTTACGTCTTCAGGAAGAAAGTGTTTAATACATACGAAGGAATATTTCGTAGGTACCCAATTGGCTCGAGGAATAGCACGTTCCCATATGGCTTTCAATTATGGATATTTAGGAAACACAAACAATGTCAGAAATCCTTCAGTTTGTATCGATGAACGATAATTAGAACAATTCGGCACAACACAAGTCTTTGGCATTGTAGCTAGCCACTATACAGTAATAATCAATGGTATAATTTCATTTACATAGAGTATTTTGAAGAAAACACGAGAGCGTGACACATTATCCATGTAACTCAGTGGGCTAGGCAGAGCAGACTGGCCATTCACGGCGAGGTTGCCAATTTTCGCTCGCCGCGGCCTTCCGTAGAGCCGGCCATGATTAGTGTGTGTTATCTGTGGTTTAGGTAGAAGGACTGCAGACGATTAATGTTTTCAAACAGTTCCTACTTTTCCCACCAAATGCTACCATCCACGACACCTAGCCGCGGACGTGGCTACTAAATGCCATCGCAGTCAGCACCCGGTGGCGAACGTTAGAACTAATAGAGCGTTATCAAACTAACCTACAAGGAAGGTATACTGAGGGATTATTACCGGTCTTCAAAAATCCGACGACTTCGGAAAAGCCCAGCGACATAAGGGACCCTCACACACAGGAATTTCCCCTCAGTCGAGTGTAAACAGTGACCAAGTTAACTGCTCTCAACAGGACCGCGCAAGACTCAACCAGATAAGTAGCCTGTACAATACAATCTGAATTGACCATTTACAACAAGCACATAATCACTCCAAACAAGCAAATTTTGGAGGTCAATCACGAATTATAGTATCTTAACAAATAGCACATAGACTACTACTAACAAATATTGATGAGTTGCATTATCTTAACGAATACTGCAACTAAATAAGTGCACATAGGCTATTGTAAATATTTTCACCCTTATTTTTAGACATACATTTTATAGCCTAACTGTAATGGATCTGATGATGATCGCTTGACGATCGAAATGGTGGACCAAGTGTATTTATTAATATCATGCAATTTTTGTTTGTGTGAAGCTAAATGAGTAGGTTAGATTCGATTAATACTCTATTAACTTCCAACGTTCTCCGTTAGGTGCTGGTTTCGGTGGCATCTAGTAGCCAAGTTCGCTGCTAGGTGTCGTTGACAGTAGCAAAAGTAGGAACTACTTGAAATTGATCGTCTGCAGTCCTTACCTGAATTACAGATAACACACACTAATACAGCCATCACAATAATTAACATCGGTTATCAGACAGATCCTACACACACCTAAAGTACACGGGATACATGACCACGTTGTCGCAGTCCCTAAAATGAGGAACCAACCAACCTACCGTTAAAGACCACCCTGCGTGTTGAGTGGTCATTTGGGGAACATGATTGAATATCCTGAAAGACCCTTTCATCACGTGGTACACTCATCTTCCATGTAAGAGATAGCATTCATGTGCAAGGTCAAGCCTGAAAAGAAAACGGCGCAGACAAAATAAATGGCGAGACGTTCAATTCATCATCTGGCACAGCAGGGGTGATATTTCATTGACTATACGGGCCGGTTCGCAGTCCACATACACTTCCCTTTCCTTGCTCATCATTGGCGTGTCGAGGTTTCCGCCGCTTTTACTCATATCAATAGTACTAGCAGTAGTGCCCGGCTTCGCCCGGTGGATTTATTTGTTTTATGGATGATAATTAATACTACTACAGAACTGGCTGATGATACGTAAACTAACAGGAAATATATATTTTTAAATATAAATATTTGTAGTGGTGGTGGTGGTTGTAGTGGGGGTGATAAGTAGTACAGTATAATGGACGTAACATTCGGGTCATTTTCCCGTTATGATAATAATGAATAGGGAAACGGCTGTTTTCTAACTACAGCACTGACACATAAAATTTACAAACAAATTTAAAATATGTTTAGAAAGAGTAAGTGAAATAAAAGACACTGCCTAGGGCCTATATCTCATTGGCTGTTAGAAATGTAGAGACCAATAGTGTCGTTTTTTGTCGCATAGTGCTGTAGGAAAATAATCAGAACACTTTGGAAAACTTCGGATGTCCCGAGCTCCTGAGGTAGCAACATAGCGCTCAACGATAAGGTTCAGAATAAATGAAGGTAAATTTGAAGGCACCAACGCTTATTGCAGCTGGTAACCTCAATGAACTGCACAAACACCATTGCACTTATACAGAGGCATAATATGTTCATGATGATAACTGTTTAAAGGGGCCTAATAATTTTTTTGCACTAATTACTCCCCGTGACTACAATTTATAAGCAGCGCAAGATTTAACTATTTTCGTAATTCTGCACCAGAACACTGGTAGGGGCGACGTGATGCAGCCCAAATTGCCAGTCAACAATGGACTTATAATACTCTTATAGTTACACTACTACGGACATGAATGGTTCTAAGGCCTTAATACGTGGCTTTCAAGTTCAGTTTGTTTGTTATTCTAAATGTAGGGAATGTAGATCGTTGTCGAAAATATCAAGTGGACAGTGTTACCAGCAGGGTTTCAAAGTGTAAGTAAAATTTGGTGAAATTAGGAGGAACGGTGTGGATTTGTGATAAAGGGCCTAAATGCAGAGAATGGAGTGGTCTGTCCGAAATTTAAAGTGGACAATGTCGCCCGCAGTGTTCCAAAGGTTAAGTATACAAAATGTGGTTCAGATAGGTGAAACGGTGTAGATTTGTGCCAAAGGGCCTAAATGTAGGGAACGGAGTGGTCTGTCCGAAATTTCAAGCAGACAGTGTCACTCGTCGGTTTCCAAAGGGTATGTATACAAATTTTGGTTCAGATCGGTGAAACGGTGTAGATTTGTGCCAAAGGGCCTAAATGTAGAGAACGGAGTGGTCTGTCCGAAATTTCAAGCAGACAGTGTCACTCGTCGGTTTCCAAAGGGTATGTATACAAATTTTGGTTCAGATCGGTGAAACGGTGTAGATTTGTGCCAAAGGGCCTAAATGTAGGGAATGGAGTGGTCTGTCCGAAATTTCAAGCAGACAGTGTCACTCGTCGGTTTCCAAAGGGTATGTATACAAATTTTGTTTCAGATCGGTGAAAAGGTGTAGGTTTGTGTCAAAGGGCCTAAATGCAGGGAATGGACTGGTCTGTCATAAATGTCATGTAGATAGTGTTACTCGCAGGGTTCCAAAGGGTAAGCATACACATTTTGGTTCTGATTAGTGAAACGGTATAGATTTGTGCCAAAGGGCCTAAATGCAGGGAATGGACTGGTCTGTCATAAATTTCATGTAGACAGTGTTACTCGCAGGGTTCCAAAGGGTAAGCATACACATTTTGGTTCTGATTAGTGAAACGGTATAGATTTGTGCCAAAGGGCCTAAATGCAGGGAATGGACTGGTCTGTCATAAATTTCATGTAGACAGTGTTAATCGCAGGGTTCCAAAGGGCAAGTATACACATTTTGGTTCAGATCGTTTAAACGGTGTAAATTTGTGCCAAAGGGCCTAAATGCAGGGAATGGAGTGGTCTGTCCGAAATTTAACATAGCCTAAACTATTCCTCTTGAATCTGGCTATCATATACAAAATTAATTTTTCGAATCCGACTGATAGTTCCTGAGATTAACGCGTTTAAACACACAAACACACAAACACACACTCTTCAGCTTTATTATATTAGTATAGATTATACAGCCTACATTTTTAAACATTTAATGCAGTCAAGTGGCCATAGGTTTACAAAAATACTATTTATATAAACTTGATTTATATTGATTCGCATAATCACTGATTGTCCTTGTTCTTTTTGTACAGATTTCCAAGTGGTCATAGCGATCGCATGCATGTCCACACATTTGACACTCTCATGTAATAGAAGGCTCAAGATACGTCTTGTTGTGACAAATGATGTGATGGAAGCCGCGTACTGACGTGACGCATTTCAAAGTTTGCTTTCGTCTATGATCGATCAATCATGACGCCAGATGCAAAAAAACTCCGGGTATACGTCTTCTCGCTCTTGGATGAGTGTTGCCAACAGGTTCTCTGATGCATTTGTGTTGGGTAGATGTGTTTGTGTCCTAATATCATCTGTGAGGAAGAATTCTCTTGCCAGGAGATAAACTAATCTGGATCTTGTTGTCTTTGGCACTCAAATTGCTTTCTTAGAGTATACTGCTTTTACTCTTTCAACTGTGGAGAGGTTTTTCATTGAGAGATACGGCCAGATAATTTCTAAGCAATACGTCAATATTGGCAGTATTTTTGCTTTAAATTGAGACATTGCTGTCTCTAATCTGAGTGATCTTATATAACTTATATAACAGCCTAAATTGAAGATGAATTGGCATCAGAGAGGTCGTAGCACCAAGATTATTGGAACTTATGAAATGTGGACATATCGGTAATTAGCCTAATTAAAATTATCCCCCAATCAATGCCAATTGTATTCAACTTAGTACATCTTTCGGTTCAACAATGGGACCTTCTTCAGCAACTTAGAATCAAAAAATGGGATTTTGAAGCAAGAACTCGTTCTTTTGTTTTATTCACACAAAAATGGTTTTATTATAGTCAGTCCGGCTGTTGTTAAGCATAACCATGTTATGCATAAAGGAACCAAGCTACCATCTTGTGGAGGAAATATTGAACTATCTGACCAGCAATGATATGGACTTCATATATGGAATACATATTTTAAATTTCAATTCTGACATAAATGCTTCCTTTGTCACGCGGATTGGAGAAAACGCAAAAGAGAACAAATGACTTGTATCTGATGTTTTGATGTGCTTTTATTCATCTAATTGGATTTTAGCTCTTCTGCAACGAATGGGTCTTTAAAAGTCAAATAGTTTTTTATATAAAGATGAAAATATTGTAAAAATAAGCTACCAAAATAGAAACAATTAAGACGGGTAGGCACACATTGATAAAGAAAATTCCCTGGAAGATACAGATCACATTACCTCCTTGGTTAGACTGAATCTCATTATTTACCAGCAGATTCCGCTCAGAAGGGTAATAAAGTACAATATATCCCCCTCAACGTAAATATGGTATTTTCAGATTTCACATGTGTAATAGGAATTAAATATCAAAGGTTAACTTTGAGCCTCAATATATCATTCGATCTTGACCGTGTTTGGTTCTTTTATGCATAACATGGTCAATTTAATATGAACCCACAAGACATTTAAACATTTGAGAAGTCTTTTTAATAATAATAATAATAATAATACACATGAGGGACCGTGATAATGAGAATTGTAAAATGGCAGACAATATATAAGGAAGAAAAAGCGAGGAGATGTGAAGGGGAAACACATGGAGAAGGGCAATTCTGAGTGAGTAAATATTAACCTGCCTCTTTCACAGCTCTTTTTAAATGTTTTTCTCCAAGTGCTGCAATTCTTATCAGATATTACTGCAACTTGGTAAGGTCGTTGCAAAAGTAAATGTAATGTAAATTTGCTTTGGGGTTTGAACTGCTTTGAGTTTTAATATAAATTTTGATAGGTAGATTTAAATTAATAATGCTGAATTTTTCTAAAATATTTCAAACAAGAGTTTAAATATATTTTTGGAAAGAATAGTATCCATCTAACACACGAAGCCTCCGTGGCTTAGGCGGCAATCCCGGTCACTCCATGTGAGATCTGTGCTGGACAGAACGGAGGCAGACAGGTTTTTCTCCGGGTACTCCGGTTTTCCCTGTCAAAATTTCATTCCAGCAACACTCTCCACTATCTTTTCATTTCATCTGTCATTCATTTAATCATTGCCCCAGAGGAGTGCGTCAGGCCTCGACAGCCGGCACAGTTCATATCCTCGCCGCTAGATGGGGGCTTCATTCATTCCAATCCTGACCCGGTCGGAGACTGGAAGCAGGCTGTGGATTTTCATTTCAGTATCCATCTAACACCAAACCCCAGAGCAATTCATTGTTTCTATACATCTTAACTACATGTAAAAAGAGAACAGCTTGGTTAAACAAAACTTTTGATGCAAAAATACAAAAATGATCAATAAATCAAATACTAATGAAGCTATTTAATTATAGATTACAACAACAGGTACCAGCGACTCTATATGTAAGGAATTTGTTGACATCGAATATAGATTTAGGTGTTTGGAAGTCATTTCTGAAGGCCTTTGTCTGGAGCGTGGCGCTCTATGGAAGTGAAACTAGGAATATTGGTGTAGCAGAAAAGAGGAGAATTGAAGCGTTTGAAATGTGGTGTTACAGGAGAATGATGAAGATCAGATGGGTAGATAGGGTTACAAACGAAGAGGTATTAAGACGATGTTTCTGGCGACTGCTAATGAAGAGAAGAGATAGGTTGGTAGGACACATACTAAGACACCCAGAAATAGCAATCTTACTTATGGAAGTAAGGGTCGAGGTCAAGAACTGTAGGGGTAGACCAAGGTTAGAATATGTTAAACAGATTGCCTCGGACGTAGGGTGTGGTAGATATGTAGAGATGAAACGATTAGCTCAGGACAGGGAGGATGGAGCGCTGCATCAAACCAGTCAAAATACTGAAGACTCAAACAAAAACATGATGAAAATTGTGAATGTTCAAAAATGCAGTCATACCTCGCCTTAAGAAACTAATCGAATAAACGTGTTGAGAAATGAAGTATCTAGAATATATACTGGATAAAATGAAGAAACTGGAAAACAATAAATAAGATCAATGAAATTATAAACGTGAAGGCTTATTAACTATGGGACGCGGCCTTTTCCTAATATATACTAACTTTTCTGCTATAATTGTCTCTACCATTAATATCTTGACCGACTTTTAGTAGTACCTGTGACTCAATCCTAGTACAATAACGTGTCCTCCATGTACCCAATCGTCATCATATGTAACATGTGTTCGTATCCCAGCTACCTCACGGTCTTTCGAGGTATGGGACGTTCATGCCCACCATACGATCACATGCTCAGGATTTGAGTCTGTCAGGTGACTACTCTACTTGAAAGAAACAACATATTCCTAAATATAACATTTAATGATAGAAAATCATGGCTATACAACATAAAACACTAACAAAGATACTTTACATTTACTTCCCACAACGAAAATCAAAGTTATCTGTGAGTCTCTCCTTAAAATTAGTGCTTCACCGCACTCAAGTCTATTCAAAACATCCTACCATTGATACTCTCTGACATTTGCGAGTGTCCATAGTGTTCTTCACGTGGCACAATTTAACACAAACTGGAATATCACAACACAATAAACACAAATTATTTTAGATGACATTAAATCTACAATTATAAAACATTTATCCGCTTTACACGGGGCATTTACTTTCAGTAACATTAATTCATTATCTTATGCCTTAATTAATAAGTGTTGTGTTGTGCAAATCGTATTCTTTTTCCCATCAATTTGAAACGCTGAAGTAGTACACTTTCCCTTCCAAAATACACATGGATAGAGATGTTTTATAGCTTCACCATACAACGATTTTCTGGGTCTGGTCAAAACATTATCGTTACAAACGTGTCATGTCATGGAAATTACTCTACCCGTATGTATAAATTAGTGTAAACTGGGCAAATACACTTTACAAAGATGCCTATATTTATTTGGTGCAGTGATCCTCCTCAGAGAATAACTGGGCCAAATATTATCCGATCATAGCGTTCCAACATGGTATGTGTGTGGAAATAAAGCATTTAATTCAATTGGCATCATCACAACAATCATATCTTAATTACTTTTCGAAATATAGAGATTCTTCAGTGCCCCACTACGCTTTTGAAATAAAAGGATCAGGTCAACAGACTTCCTTTCCAAGCGGACAATAAATTAATTTCGGCTGTCTGAGAAAGATGGCTGTGTCTAGACAATGTTCACGAGGTTCGTGCTGCCGTAGTTACATCTCATTTGGCGAGGTTTTTGGATATCACATTGGAATGCGAATCGTATATGAAAGTATTCTAGATACCTACAACACTTTTGTAAGTATTATTCCTAATATTTGTGAATCTTACCGTAAGTTACGTGAAGTGGAAGAAACACAACCTAAAACTCTGTTCTGATCAACCCAACATGGCCGCCGCCTCTGTTGATAGAGGTCGGCGTCTCTTAACGAACACAACGAATGATAAAACTTCTGACGTATCAACCCACCAAGTACCAAACCAACCAATGAATTATTATAATACTGTAAATAAACCTGATTTTAACAACAGTACATCTGGCACCCAAATGACAACTACAATAACTACCGGCACCAAAGAAACAAATCCAAGGTCAAGCTATTCTGCTATAGCTCAATCTCTCCCCTCCAAAGAACAAGCTATCGTAATTGAATCCCAAGATGGAATCAGTATCAAAGATTATGTGCTAGCTGTAGGAAAACTCACTAGCCCTAGCAACATTCGTTTTGTTTCACGAATATCGAATGGACGAATATGCATTTTTCTTTCTAGCAAGATCTAGTGGCCTTCCTGCCACCCCATCTAGCTTCTCGCAAGGTCAAGTTTATTTACTGGTGCATTTACACTGGAGGTACCCTGAGTGGGTTGTGTCCCTAGTAATTGAGTCATTCTAATTATTTAACACCTACATTTAGAGTATAATGGGCTCAACTCGGCTCCTAATTAATATTCATGGCAGGGGATGGATCACGTGTAGCTTTGCAGTTCTGTGACGACATCAGTGGCTCTGGCGCGCATCTCAAGTGAGTATCAAAGTTCTCTCGCTGGTGCAGCTGCCTATCACAAGAGGAAATCGGCGTTTCCTATACGACGAACCATTAGTCTTACCTCTAAGGGCAGATCAATTAATATATGGACTCACACAGGGTCTCTAATAGTTATCCCTGGTGGCAACAATTCTGCAAACGGTGGATACAGACAGCCTCTGTCCCACTTCGTTGCGAATAATACAAGTATACTCCAAGGCGATACTATCTCGTAGATATCGAAGAATTAGCCGACTAGATTCGCCTAACGCGCAAGCTATGTTTGGATGATCCCCGCAACTTATTGACGTAAATCTCTTGATTCTACGTTACTTGCTCGCTGTACGTGGCTCAAACAATACTTCTTATAGATGACTCAATTATTAAAGCACTCACGTCCTCTCTGCAATTACTCATAGCCAAAGCTTTGTGTAGCTCCCAAAACAAGTACAAATTTACTGGCTTACATTAACTACCTTGATGGTTCTCCAATACAACCCTGTATAATATACCATAATAAACATTCATTTAACAATTCAATGACACTGAAAAACTCTCATTACCTCGATATTTTACGTTTCTTTCTTACTGTTTACAATAACACAGTACTCTTACCTTAGACATGACACACTTTGCACGTACTCTAGGCCTGACATGCCGATTATTTATTCATTACTGTTACCGACCCCAGATTATTATTATTATTATTATTATTATTATTATTATTATTATTATTTAACGTTACCGTTACTTTCATCAATATCTTACGCCGAAATGGCCGTAAACAAATCATCCTCCAAGCCATATTTTACCAAAATACGAGGAATGTGATCTCATGCATAAATGAATGTTAATTCTTAGTCTTAGAGTGATGCTTCGTTGTATGATAAGCTATTTAATCATATCAACATATTAAATTTGTACTCACTTTCATTTTTACTGGGTTAGTCCAGCACGCCAGCCACGAGCCTACCATGATGCTTAGCTTAAGCCATCATGATATCTATCACACGACACATGGTATACACTTCACACATGGTAATCATATTTTCCATCACTGGCTTTTCTCACTTTGACACAATACATATTATTTTACCACATACACATAAACACTTTTAAAAACCACTGTAATATAACTTTATATACAATTCCCGCACTCTTTCACATATGGATCCTTGATTGGACTCCAACTATCGCCTGACCTCAGAGATGCGATGCAGCTAACTCCTGACAACCGCTGGTCTCCATGAAAGTCTATCTTGCGTGTGTGTGCGTTCGATTCCCGTCACCTACAGTTTATATCACCTCTACTGCAATTCTGTTCAATCCACTGTCACGACTATTTGTGACGCTTTCCAGGCTCCCGTAACTGTAGTGATCCTGACAATAATGTGTCATTTTTAACTATGACAACGCCTCCTGGTATGTTAGTTGTCTATAAACATCCTAAATTATCCCTACGCTGTACTGAATTTATACTCGCGTATGTTATTGGTTAAACGTCTACTGTAGACTAAATCTTACACGATGCATAATTACTGTTGTGAAGCTGCATGATGCTCTTCCATTGTTCTCCAAATACATTTGAGCGTCGATACTTTATAAATTCGCGCACTTTCTTGCGTGAACTGGCAGCGTGTTAGTTCACGTGTTGAGTCAAGACGGACTGAAGACGAACCAACTTCCCTGCGAAGCTTCCCCTATATAAGGCTTTCTTGTGAAACATAGTCCACTGGACATACAGGACCGACTCCCTTCTTGAAATAATACATTTCCGGACAATGTGAAGTATAATCCTCGTTTGTCTAAGTGTGGAGGTCCCAAAATCACTCGCGTGCAAGCGATCGCTTTGGCCAATTAATTACAATTAATTGCCTTTTTCCATGGCGTCATGACGCAATCCTGGTAATTCCCCCTCTGCTGATCTCCAAAACCATCCTCCCGAGCGGAAGCAGTTTGTGCAGAGGCTCGTTTATAGATGTAGGCTTTAATTTAGGCGTGATAACACTCCTAAATTATCTTTCCTAGAATATATTCACCTGGGTGTAAGTTTTATTTCATTTCAATGCACCAATTGGCTGTAATCAATTAATTTCTGTGGGTGACTGCCCCCTCTCTACCTTTATGCCTTGTGAGACGGTGGATCCCAGAGCCATTAATCTTGAGCTGTTCCTGCGGTCCAGACGAAAATTAGTTCCTTGGCGTCACCTAACAACGCCCCTTCGCTAACTACGATTTGTCAACTGTCAAGCTGGTTTGCTTCCTTGCATTCAGGCTTCTAAAACGTACATGGGCTTTGTATTTTCTTGCAAAGATCCACCTTAAAAGCTATGATATTCCCGTTCTAGCCGTGAAATCCTGCTATTATTATTATATGCCAATATAACTCATTGCTCTTCGGGTTCCCTGTAGCTGTTCCCCCTCAGCGATCAATGATTCGATTCTGGGCAGAATCATGGGCCTGGTCTTCTTTGATAAGACCCGAGTTTGATGCTAGTCTGCCGTGTCTAATTGGGCACATCTTTCCCTCGCTAAGCTCGGAAAATTCATTTTACAAGTGAATTCTTTCGGGCCTCCAGATGGCTTCGACTCCGTACAGTGTTTACTTTAAGCGGTCAGTGCTCCCGGGCCGTGGGATGTCTCGTTCCCCCAATCCACTACGTCTGCCGTCTCGTATTTCCTTGTTCTGCACTCTCAGCTGTTCATTCATTTCTTGGAGCACTACTGCTGCTTCACACAACTGGTTGTAAAATTCTTCCAACTGACATCTGCATTCAGCACTCGTCTCCCTTGTGTCTACGAGCTGGCTGACTCGCTTTCTTTCTCTGTGGCGTGGGCTTTTCTGATGACTCTCTGCGTGCATCTATAATGAATCCCTGACAATTTGGGTGTGAATGGCTTGCTCTTCTATGGTTTCATATTCCTCTGGCGGACTATATAATTTTAAGTTCGCAGCGTTTACTACAACTTCTCTGCCTGTTTCTTCCTCTTTGATTCTGTAGGCATTATTTTGCAAGTCCCTTATAATCAGGTAGGGTTTATGAACCTTACATTGACTTTCGGATATCTCCTTCTCCCCGAGTCATAATTGGCTGGTTTTTCTTATGGCTCCATTTCTTGTGGAGTTCTGCTGTCTGTCTTCGCGCTGCTGAAGTTCCAGACTCTTGGCTCCGTCATCAACCTTATAGATGTCGGGTGACCTTCTATTTTTAATCGCTTCATCCCAATGCACTTGCGATTTTCTGTTGTCGTCTCCACGCTCCTCCATATATCTTAGTGATGCGTGATAACGTTCTTCTGCTTCTTCGTCGAACCCGCGACTCTCTTCCTGGGATCTCCATTCTCGGTTATTCCCATTTCGGCCGTAATTTCTCCTGCTATCAGGCTGTTGGTTTCTTGTATCGCGCTGATTCCAGGTTTTTCTTCCTCGGTATCCGCGGTTCGATCTTCCTCTGTATGCTGGCCTCCAATTCTGGTTCTCCCTTTCTTCTTGTTGCCAGTCTGACTTCTCAGTTTCTGTGCTAGTAGACTTACTTTTAGTCTGCTCTCTAGTCGGTTCAGTTGGTGCACTAGTCATGTGGACTTGTTCCGTGTTCGGACTCTGCCTTGTGTGCTGCGCTGTGGTGAGATCGAGCTGTCTCAGCACTTCCTCCATTTCAATCGCTGTCTTGGCGTTTGCCGAGATTAATAGTCGTTGTACTTAGTATGGTAATTGCTTGGCTATCGCTATACACAGATCTGCCTCTCTAGGGGCCTCGTCAAGCTCTTTAAAACGGCATAATTGTGCTATAAAAATTCAGCATATTTCGTTGGATTATTTGTACTATAGCGTCTGGAGTCCAATCTGAGATTCTGTTGTATATTTGCGTCCCAGTACCTGCTTAAGAACGCCTGGCGAAATTCTTCATCGGTGTCAAGCGTGTAACGAAAACTTCTGAACCATAAGGCGTATTCACCCTCAGTCAGTTTTTCGATAGCCCTTAATCTTCGCTCTGGCGGTACCTTTGTGTCATTCAAGTACTCAGAAACCTCTTTGAGCCTGTATTTGGGGTCATATTTGAGTTATTCCCAGAATATTTTCTCGGTTTCTCGTCAGTAGCCCTCACAATAGTGACTATCTGATTTTGTACAGCATTTTCATGCGGTGTGGACATAGCAGTAGGTATACCAGGCGTGGTATACGGGCTGTCACTCGGCATGGCTGTATTCTTCGGAGTGGGCTGTACCTCTGTATCTGCCCATCTATTTCTCCTATTTTCATCTATGCTTCCTTCATTAGATCTAGGATTTCGCAATATGGACTCCTCATGTGCAATCATTCCAGTTTCCATTTGGCTGTGCCTATTTTCCGCTCTTTCTAGAACCTCTCGTTCTATTTTTCCAAGCGATCCCGGTTTGTCTCTGCCATAGAAAAGACTTTCTCCATGTCATCTTTAAGGCTCTCTCCCCGCTAGACTTTGCCTTACCTAGGCAAGCGTTTTATCGCTGGCTTCATTTTTCAAGCCCTCTCGAAGTTCCAATTCTTCTCGTAAGCCTGTAACCTCTTTCTGGATGTGTCCGTGCATATTGGAGATTTCGGTCCTTATTTTGGTAATTTCTCCCTGGTCCTCATCTTGCCTTTTATGAATGACTGCTAGATCATTTTGAGTTTGTTCTAACTGTTTTTGAACCTTGCCAACCTGCGTTTTCATGTTTGAGATTATTCCCTTATTTTCTTTAGCGGAAGTTTTTATCTCACTGATCTCATTGCATTGGTCAAGGATATTCTGATCTTGCTTTCTTAATGCTTCGTCTACAGCTTTCGCGTAGCATGCCATAGGATTATTCCATTTTTCGTCGCTGTCTTCGAGCCTTTGATCCACGGTCTGAGTGAACGTATTAAATTGCTCTTGCTGTCGCTTAGAATTCGCTTCGTTCTGATTTTGAATGTCTTTTAGCTCTACGGACATATTGTTTAATCTATCATTAATGTCACGTTGCGATTCTCTGCACGCTTGCAGATTACTCTCGAGTTTGACCTCTATTGACTCAAAGCCTTTGTCATTATTTATTTGCATCTCTGAAACCACGCTAACAATATTTTTAGTTACCTCTTGCTTAATAGATTCTTTAACCTCATCAACTTTTTATTGACCTCTAATAAGTTTGAATCTAATCTTTGACTAACCTCTAACTGAGTGTTTACCGTAGCCAACATCTGGCTTACCTCAGTTTGATTGGTCTCTAATCTAGTGTTCATTTCAGTTTGATTGGTCTCTAACTGATTATTTACTGTAGCCAACATCTGGCTCACTTCAGTTTGATTATCCTCGAATCTAGTGTTCATTTCAGTTTGATTAGCATCCAATCTACCCGCTATTTCATCTTGAAATGCTTTAGCGTCTTCCCTACTCTTGGCATGAGTAGCATCAAAGTGTTCCTTTAACTCCGCGATACACTTAAGTACCCCTTCAGTACCAGCCATCCTATATTTCTTATCTTGATATATAGGCAGGCCGTAGCTGTGCATGCTGGCGCGTTATATTGGGAAAAAGAATTCCGATATCGCGACAACAACAACATTCATATTACACAGTGCTGTAACCACCTATGGAATGGGTTTAGACCATCGAACCCGTCTGTATATTCACTCGTCTGACAACAGTGTCTAATGTCTGCGTATCACCTAAAAAGACTCACAATCGCTCAAACACAGTTTGAGGAAAAATATACTATTATGGTTTTCCCCCATGGAACTTAACTTAACTTAAGTCCTGTTGTTCGCATCGCTGGAACATAGGGCTTCAACGAAGCATCGCCATCGGACTCGGTTGCGTGCCATTGCCTTCACTTCTCCCCACGTTCTCCCCGCTTCTGCAGCTTCCCTCTCCACTATCCTCCTCCAAGTTTCCCTCGGTCTTCCTCTTCTGCGATGGCCCTGAGGATTCCAACTCAGGGCTTGCCATCTGGTTTTTGCGTAGTGCATGTCCAACCCACTTGCACTTTCTTGCCTTCAACGGTAAGTCCACGGGCTTCTCGTTTGTACGATTCCATAGTTCTTCATTGGATATTACATTTGGCCAAAACACCCTCAAGATTCTTCGTAAGCATCTGTTTATAAAGGTCTGGATTTTCTTTATGATAGATTTTGTTACTTTCCAAGTCTCACATCCGTATAGCAATACTGATTTTACATTGCTATTGAATATTCGGAGTTTAGTATGTGTGGAAATCTCATTGCTTTTCCAGATAGGATGCAACTGGATAAAGGCTACATTTGCTTTCTTGATCCAGCTGCTCACATCCTCTTCTGCTCCTCCAGTTTTAGAAATGATGCTACCAAGATACGTAAATTCTTTAACATCCTCTACGTTTCTTCCGTTTATTTGAAACTTTCTATCGCTTGTTACGTTTAATCTTAGCGATTTGGTCTTCCCTGAATTTACAGTTAACCCTAGCCTTCTTGCCTGTTCCTGTAGATCTTTCAGTTTGGCATTCTTGTGCCGAAAGCTTTGTGAGAGGAGACACACATCATCAGCAAAATCTATATCTTCTAGTTGATCTGTTAAATTCCAACTTACTCCTCTTCTTTTACCTTCATTTGTTTTCCTCATCACTTCATCTATCACAATTAGGAAGATTGATGGAGAGAGAACACACCCCTGTTTTACACCTGTTCTTACTTCAATGGATGGTGTCAATTTCCCTTGGTGCATTATTTTGCACGAGTATCCGTTATACATTTCTTGCATAACTCTGATAACCTTTCCAGGAATACCATAATTTGCAATTATTTTCCACATGCTTCTTCTGCTTACTGAATAGAAAGCCTTTTCAAAGTCTATAAACACTAGATATAGACTGGCCATAAATTCCATGCTCTGTTCAAGGATAATGCGGAGTGTATTAATCTGATCGACACACGATCGGTTTCTGCGAAACCCTGCTTGTTCTCTTCTTAGGTGGATTTCAAGGTAGTCCTTCATTCTGTTGAAGATGATTCGTGACAACACTTTGCTAGGAATAGATAACAGCATTATTCCCCTCCAATTATTGCAATTTGTCAAGTCGCCCTTCTTCGGAAGTTTAACCAAAGTGCCGGTCTTCCATTCTTCTGGTATTTCTTCCCGGTTCCAGATTTTTTCAAACAGAGGGTACTGTAAATCTACTGTTGTTGCTCGATCTTCTTTCAAGAGCTCTGGCGGGATGTTATCTGTTCCCAGCGCTTTGCCACTTTTCGTTTGCTTTAGAGCATCTCTGATCTCTTCTCTACTAGGTGCTCCACTCTTGATTCTACCAAGAACGTCACATTCATTTCGATTTCCATCTTCCTCTGCATTTTCATCTACACCTCCCTGTTCTTCTCCATCTTGTTGCTCTTCTTCCTCTGTTCGTACCTCTCTATTCAGCACTTCTGCAAAATGTTCACGCCATCTTTCCAATTGCTCATCTTCAGTAGTCAGCAACGCTCCAGTTTTACTTCTCACAGGACGATCTATAGGTCCCTTCCTCTTTCCTAGCAGTCTTGTGGTCTGGTAAAGTTCCTTCATGTTTCCTTCTCTGGCAGCCCCCTCCGCCCTTGATGCGAGATTACTTGCCCATTTCCTTCGGTCTGATCTTGCCCTCCTTTTCACCTCCCGGTCTACTCTCGTGTACTCTGCATGAAGATCCATCTTTTGTCTCCTAGTTTTTGTGGTATTCATCTTTGCTTTCAGTTTCTTCCTCTCTCCCACCTTTTCCCAGGTGTCCTGGCTCATCCAATCCTTCCTTTTGTTATCTCTGAATCCCACTACTTTCTCTGCAGTTTCTAGGATTGCTCCTTTAATTTTCTGCCATTCTTCTTCTACTCCATCTTCTCTTGTATTTAGTATTTCGTATCTGTTACGCAGTTCTAATCTAAAATCTTGTTTGACGTTGGGGTCCTTCAGCTTTTGAACATCAAACCGCTTTTTTGGAACATCAAATTTCTTCTTTGCAGCTATGATTTTAATGTGCACCTTGGCTAACATCAAATGGTGATCACTACCTATGTCGGCTCCCCTTTTGTTTCTGACATCTAACAATGATCTTTTCCATTTCCCACTTATGGCAAAGTGGTCAATCTGATTCTGCGTCCTGTGATCAGGTGATACCCATGAGATTTGATGACATTTTCTATGTGGAAACACCGTTCCTCCGATGGTCAACTCATTGCTCGCATAGAACTCCTTAAATAGTCCTCCGTTTTCATTCTCCTCTCCAACTCCATGTCTCCCCATTATATTTTCTATCCCAAGGTTTTCGGAGCCCACTTTCGCATTTAGGTCTCCCATCACAATGACAATATCTCGTTTCACCCCATTCAATGTTGCCTGCAGCTCTGTATAGAAGTAGTTTTTGGTATCCATGTCTGCTTGTTCAGTTGTGGCGTAACATTGGATGATAGTTACATTTCGTACCTGCCCTTTGAACCGCGCTGTTATGATTCTCTCTGATATAGGTCTCCATTCCAGCAGACTATTCTTTGCCGTTTTATTTAGAGTTAGGCCTACACCATTCACATGGTCGTCCTTGGCATTGGGTTTGCCTGAATACAGAAAGGTCATCCCCTCTGGTAGTCTATTTTCTCCAAATTCATTCCAGCGTACCTCGCTTATTCCCATTATGTCTAGTTTATAGTTGATAAATTCTGCTACAGCTTGATGTAACTTTCCACTCTCGTAAAGTGTCCGTACATTCCAAAATCCGATCCTCGTGGTCCATTTCATTCCAAAGGTTGTCAACTTGTTGTCCGTCCGGATTTTGCTTCTTGAATTTTCTTTAACAATACATTTTAAGAGATGCAGGTTGTTAGTCCACAGTCCCCGAGTGCTTTAGTGGGGCTGCCACCTTATGGCCTAAGCACATGCCATTTTAGCTAGATGGTCTGCTATGTCTCTCACAAATTCTTTACAGGGAGAGTTGAGACTGGTCTCCCTAACCCTCCTCCTTTCTTCGGGCTTGGGACCGGTAACGACACCCATGGAGCTACTCAATCCACCCCATGGTTGCCGCAGGCGGAGTTCCCCCATGGAAACCATACTATTCCATACTATTATTATGGAGTTTTCAGAATCCAATAAGCCATCATGTCTCTGGGCGCCATGATAAACAAGAGGTACATGCACACCTATAGTGACCTGTATTTTAAACTGGCCCCACGTTGGGCGCCATGATAAACATAATGTGCAACATGATAAATAAGTAGGTGGGTGCTCAATGCTAACAGGTGACATTTAAGCATGTCTTATGGAGGATTATCAACATTTATTTTGACGTGAAGGCTTATTAACTATGGGACGCGGCCTTTTCCTAATATATACTAACTTTTCTGCTATAATTGTCTCTACCATTAATATCTTGGCCGACTTTTAGTAGTACCTGTGACTCAATCCTAGTACAATAACATGTCCTCCATGTACCCAAACGTCATCATATGTAACATGTGTTCGTATCCCAGCTAACTCACGGTCTTTCGAGGTATGGGGCGTTCATGCCCACCATACGATCACATGCTCAGGATTTGAGTCTGTCAGGTGACTACTCTTCTTGAAACAACATATTCCTAAGTATAACATTTAATGATAGAAAATCATGGCTATACAACATAAAACACAAACAAAAGATACTTTACATTTACTTCCCACAAAAAAATCAACGTTATCTGTGAGTCTCTCCTTAAAATTAGTGCTTCACCGCACTCAAGTCTATTCAAAACATCCTACCATTGATACTCTCTGACATTTGCGAGTGTCCATAGTGTTCTTCACGTGGCACAATTGAACACAACTGGAATATCACAACACAATAAACACAAATTATCTTTAGATGACATTAAATCTACAATTATTAAACATTTATCCGCTTTACACGGGGCATTTACTTTCAGTAACATTAATTCATTATCTTATGCCTTAATTAATAAGTGTTGTGTCGTGCAAATCGTATTCTTTCTCCCATCAATTTGAAACGCTGAAGTAGTACACTTTCCCTTCCGAAATACACATGGATAGAGATGTTGTATAGCTACACCATACAACGATTTTCTGGGTCTGGTCAAAACATTATCGTTACAAACGTGTCATGTCCTGGAAATTACTCTACCCGTATGAATAATTTAGTGTAAACTGGGCAAATACACTTTACAAAGATGCCTATATTTATTTGGTGCAGTGTTCCTCCTCAGAGAATAACTGGGCCAAATATTATCCGATCATAGCGTTCCAACGTGGTATGTGTGTGGAAATAAAGCATTTAATTCAATTGGCATCATCACAACAATCATATCTTATTTACTTTTCGATATATCGAGATTCTTCAGTGTCCCACTACGCTTTTAAAATAAAAGGATCAGGTCAACAGACTTCCTTTCCAAGCGGACAATAAATTAGTTTCGGCTGCCTGAGAAAGATGGCCGCCGATCTAGTGGCCTTCCTGCCACCCCATCTGGCTTCTCGCAAGGTCAAGTTTATTTACTGGTGCAGTTACACTGGAGGTACCCTCAGTGGGTTATGTCCCTAGTAATTGAGTCATTCTAATTATTTAACACCTACATTTAGAGTATAATGGGCTCAACTCGGCTCCTAATTAATTTTCATGGCAGGGGATGGATCACGTGTAGCTTTGCCGTTCTGTGGCGACATCAGTGGCTCTGGCGCGCATCTCAAGTGAGTATCAAAGTTCTCTCACTGGTGCAGCTGCCAATCACAAGACGAAATCGGCGTTTCCTATACGACGAACCATTAGTCTTACCTCTAAGGGCAGATCAATTAATATATGGGCTCACACAGGGTCTCTAATAGTTATCCCTGGTGGCAACAATTCTGCAAACGGTGGATACAGATAGCCTCTGTCCCACTTCGTTGCGAATAATACAAGTATGCTCCAAGGCGATACTTTCTCGTAGATATCGAAGAATTAGCCGACTAGATTCGCATAACGCGCAAGCTATGTTTGGATGATCCCCGCAACTTATTGACGTAAATCTCTTGATTCTACGTTACTTGCTCGCTGTACGTGGCTCAAACAATACTTCTTTTAGATGACTCAATTATTAAAGCACTCACGTCCTCTCTGCAATTACTCGTAGCCAAAGCTTTATGTAGCTCCCAAAACAAGTACAAATTTACTGGCTTACATTAACTACCTTAATGGTTCTCAAATACAACCCTGTATAATATACCATAATAAACATTCATTCAACAATTCAATGACACTGAAAAACTCTCATTACCTCGATATTTTACGTTTCTTTCTTACTGTTTACAATAACACAGTACTCTTACGTTAGACATGACACACTTTGCACGTACTCTAGGCCTAACATGTCGATTATTTATTCATTACTGTTACCGACCCCAGATTATTATTATTATTATTATTATTATTATTATTATTATTATTATTATTATTATTATTATTATTATTATTATTTAACGTTACCGTTTTTTTTCATCAATGTCTTACGCCGAAATGGCCGTAAACAAATCATCCTCCAAGCCATATTTTACCAAAATCCGAAGGATGTGAGCTCGTACATAAATGAATGTTAATTCTTGGTCTTAGAGTGATGCTTCGTTGTATGGTAAGCTATTTAATCATATCAACATATTAAATTTGTACTCAATTTCATTTTTACTGGGTTAGTCCAACACGCCAGCTACGAGCCTACAATGATGCTTCGCTTAAGCCATCATGATATCTATCACACGACACATGGTATACACTTCACTCATGATAATCATATTTTCCATCACTGGCTTTTCTCACTTTGACAAAATACATATTATTTTACCACATACACATAAACACTTTTAAAAACCACTGTAATATAACTTTATATGCAATTCCCGCACTATTTCACATATGGATCCTTGATTGGACTCCAACTATTGCCTGACCTCAGAGATGCGATGCAGCTAACTCCTGACAACCGCTGGTCTCCATGAAAGTCTATCTTGCGTGTGTGTGCGTTCGATTCCCGTCACCTACAGTTTATATCACCTCTACTGCAATTCTGTTCAATCCTCTGTCACGACTATTTGTGACGCCTTCCAGGCTCCCGTAACTGTAGTGATCCTGACAATAATGTGCCATTTTTAACTATGACAACGCCTCCTGGTATGTTCGTTGTCTATAAACATCCTAAATTATCCCTACGCTGTACTGAATTTATACTCGCGTATGTTATTGGTTAAACGTCTACTGTAGACTGAATCTTACACGATGCATAATTACTGTTGTGAAGCTGCATGATGCTCTTCCATTGTTCTCCAAATACATTTGAGCGTCGATACTTTATAAATTCGCGCACTTTCTTGCGTGATCTGGCAGCGTGTTAGTTCACGTGTTGAGTCAAGACGGACTGAAGACGAACCAACTTCCCTGCGATGCTTCCCCTATATAAGGCTTTCTTGTGAAACATAGTCCACTGGACATTCAGGACCGACTCCCTTCTTGAAATAATACATTTCCAGACAAAGTGAAGTATAATCCTCGTTTGTCTAAGTGTGGAGGTCCCAAAATCACTCGCGTGCAAGCGATCGCTTTGGCAAATTAATTACAATTAATTGCCTTTTTCCATGGCGTCATGACGCTATCCTGGTTATTCCCCCTCTGCTGATCTCCAAAGCCTTCCTCCCGAGCGGAAGCAGTTTGTGCAGAGGCTCGTTTATAGATGTAGGCTTTAATTTAGGCGTGATAACACTCCTAAATTATCTTTCCTAGAATATATTCACCTGGGTGTAAGTTTTATTTCATTTCAATGCTCCAATTGGCTTTA
Source organism: Meconema thalassinum (assembly GCA_946902985.2). Taxonomy (NCBI): domain Eukaryota; kingdom Metazoa; phylum Arthropoda; class Insecta; order Orthoptera; family Tettigoniidae; genus Meconema; species Meconema thalassinum. Next base: position 173,679,530 of record OX336399.1, read on the forward strand.
ATCAATTAATTTCTGTGGGTGACTGCCCCCTCTCTACCTTTATGCCTTGTGAGACGGTGGATCCCAGAGCCATTAATCTTGAGCTGTTCCTGCGGTCCAGACGAAAATTAATTCCTTTTCGTCACCTAACAACGCCCCTTCGCTAACTACGATTTGTCAACTGTCAAGGTGGTTTGCTTCCTTGCATTCCGGCTTCTAAAACGTACATGGGCTTTGTATTTTCTTGCAATGATCCACCTTAAAAGCTATGATATTCCCGTTCTAGCCGTGACATCCTGCTATTATGATTATATGCCAATATAACTCATTGCTCTTCGGGTTCCATGTAGCTGTTCCCCCTCAGAGATCAATGATTCGATTCTGGGCAGAATCATGGGCCTGGTCTTCTTTGATAAGACCCGAGTTTGATGCCAGTCTGCCGTGTCTAATTGTTCACAATACAGAGTTTTTAAAATTATGTGACATGACTGCAAATATGGCCTCTGGGCATCACATTGGAAAATTGTTCATCTACAGAATATTATTCTATCTAGAAGGCTGTGGTTTGGATTATTTCTTTGTGGATTGTCCTGCTGTCTTGCATAGTTGCCCTTATGATGAACCTATCACAAAGTTGGAGTGTGTAGGCCTCGTTAAGAAGAGAATGGGAGCACGACTTCGTCAACTGAAAAGCCAACTGCGCGACACGAAATTATCTGATGGCAAAAGTATAAAAAATGCTGGTAGGCTTACCGGTAAGGTCATAGATGAATTCCAGGAGTATTATGGAATAGCTATCAGAGAAAATACCCGTGATTTGGAATCAATGAGAAGGGCTGTGTGGGCAACCTTCTTCCATAGATTGTCTACAGATAAGAACCCAGTCCACCACCTGTGCCCACCTAAACCAAACACATGGTGTAAGTACATAAAAGCACAGACAGCTGGCACATTGAATGAGTTCCAGCATAAACACTCCTTTCCTGAGTCAGTAATGGAGGCAGTGAAACCAGTTTTCAGAGACAGCACACCCTAACTTACTAAAAAAGTGTCTTCATGGGCGGACACAGAATGTCAACGAGGCATTCAACAATATTATCTGGTCTCGAATACCAAAAAAATGACTTTGTTGGCATAAAAGCATTGAGGCTGGGTGTATCAGATGCTGTAATCACCTTCAATGATGGCAATAAGGGTAGGATCAAGGTCCTCCATAGGCTGGGAGTGAAGATAGGACGTAGCACTGAAAGAGCCCTGTTGCACCTTGACAAATTACGAGTGCGCAAAGCTGAAATTGCGGCTGAACAAATGACCAAGGTGGCCAGAAAGAAGAGAAGAAGGAAGAAATTAGGTATCAGGGATGAAGAAGAAGGCTCAGACTATGTAGAAGGATGCTTTTAACAGTAGGTCATCAACAAACAATAGGAATGTTGGCATCATAAAACTTTAACTCAGTTTTTCTCATTTTTTTTTCTCCCACACATTTGTACCTTTTTTCTCAGCAATGAGACACAACAGGAATATAATTTTGACACATATTATTCAATATAAGGTACTGCATATGTGGATCTACACTCAGCTGTATTTCACCGATAGAACTCATTTTATGACGAGAAATATGTAAATATTTTCTTAAAAAATAATAACTATTTAAAAAAAATACAGTTTTTTCCTAATCTGCTTGATTCTAGATCAGTAAATTGTCACAGGTTGTATGTAAAACTGATGAAAATTACAGCTTTCTATCTTGAATAGTTCCTGAGATAATGGGTCTCCAATGTAGAAAATTTAACATTGTCGGTATAGGGGGTTTTATCTTACCTTAATAATTTCCTTACACTACTAATGACAATGAAATTCCACAGCCTGTTTCCAGTCGACCGACCGGGTCAGGGAAAGGAATGAATGAAGCCCCCATCTTGTGGCGAGTATATGAACTGTGCCGGCTGCCGAAGCCTGTCTCACTCCCCTGAGGCAATGATTAAATGAATGACAGATTACATGAAATGATAGTGGAGAGTGTTGCTGGAATGTAATTGTTGACAGAGAAAACCGGATTACCCGGAGAAAAACCTGTCTGCCTCCGTTTTGTCCAGCACAAATCTCATATGGAGTGACTGGGATTTGAACCACGGACCCAGCGGTGAGAGGCCGGCGTGCTGCCGCCTAAGCCACGGAGACTTACTACTAATAATGATAATAATACGAAGAAGAATAAGAATTATAATAATAAAATCATTATTAGAATGCTAAATATTATTTTACTAGTATAAAGGTTAGTAGCATATAATACTTAAAATGAGTCGTCTGGTATCAAAACAAGATACATCACTATTATTGCTATTTTGAGATTACGGCTGATTTTGACAAGTCCTAAATACCCTCTGTACATGTGGGAAGAGAAAGGTATTCAAAACAGATCACATCATGCTGTTTTTAAATACCGAAATAGTTGGTTGGTTTCAAAATAAGACAAGTAGACGAACGAGTATCAAAATTAATCTTGGTAGGGTCTATTGCACATCGATCAGCGCATTAGCTGCAAGCTACCCTCTGGGTGTCAAATAACAAAGTTTGCACCCGGCATCCGAGGCCATACGATATTATTATTAGCGCATTAGCTGAAAGGGTGCTCTCTTCTGTGCTGGTGGAGCAATTCCTTCGTGTTCTGTTAGTGCAGGTGTGTTTTCATTTGTATTAGTGTGTTAAATCGACTTAATACTTGTGAAGAGTAATTATTTTATTTTCAAAATAAGATACATCCGATCACCGAATTGCAGAACAAAATACATCAGCAAGTTTTGAAACAAAATAAGACACATCACATACTAAAACGCTCATAAAAAGGGAAATTAAACAGCATGAGTTATAAAACTTATGGGAAATATTTGTCTTTATCACTTACAACGTTAGGAAAGGAGGCATATTTATTTGTCAGTAAACAAAGGACTTATTCAGTTTTTGATGTGTAATATATTTCCACTCAGTTGCAGGATATTTTTGTGGGAGTGATTTTGAAAAATGGGACGGAAAGCAGCCAGGAGGGATGCGATCCGATCCAGCTGGCAGTGGTACCATGTGGAATTACGGATTAGTTCAACGTTTGGAGGCGCCATCACAGATATTTCTACAATGAATCGACATCAAGTTGTCGTCCTTTGGTTTAAACACATTCATTAAATCATTGCTGAAAACAATTATGATTCATTAAGAGTCTGTTTTTCAATCTCTGGATAAAAGTGTTGAGCATCCACTCGCCGAGTAACTATCCTCTTTTTTTTTTTTTTTTTTTTTTAGGTTAGGTAATGGGCATAGCACGGATGCTCTGGACCCAGTCGCAGCCCTAAAAAATACTGTTACACGTGAAAAGTATCCAATATTTGAACTATAAACTACTGGAAAATTGTGACACAGTTATACAAGGACACAAATAGGTACTAATCTTCACACCAAGCGACGTATCTTAGTGACTTACTACTTGAACACAAACATGACATCGTCACACGTAAGGGTATGGAAATTAAAAAGTAAGGGAGCATTCGTGTAGGAATCTAAGGAAGGCATGAATAACAGAAGGAATAGGAGTATGAAGGAGCACGGAAATGTGGAGAGGGAGGGGGAAACCTAAAGAACGCAAAGTATGTAGAAATGGGACTCGTTGAGTGCCAAATATAGGGCATTGAAAAATTAAATGATTAATAGTACCGATTGCCTGAGAACAGTCGCAGAGAGCCGAAGGACGAAGCTTACAGCGGGCCATATATACCGGAGTCAAAGCATGATGAAAACGTAAACGGATAATCGTAATAATATGCCGTCGAGTGTAGGATCCATTATAAAACCAAGGGTGTCTGGGGATAGTAGGTTGAATTCTATAATATAACCTGGCTTTTGTGCGTGTATAATCCTGCCATTGGTGTAACCAAACATTAAGTAATTGAGATTTGAGAGTGGGGAGATAATCTGAGGCGGGGGTAGCCACATTCATCAATACAGCATGACCCAAAGCCGCATCCTTGGCCGCTTTATCGACTAATTCATTCCCCGAGAGGTTGGCATGGCCGGGTATCCAAGAAAACACTATCTGAAAGCCCGAATGATATAGGTCATACGTTAATTGTACAATATTAAATATATACCAATTATTCGTAGTTTGGACATGTTGTAAAGCCTGGAGGACACTTTGAGAATCAGATAGAATTAATGCTTTAGTGATGTTATTCCGTTTAATATATAGCAGGGCTTGTCGAATAGCAAAGGCTTCAGCCGAAAAAATAGAGAGGGTATGCGGTAATTTAAAGGAAGCAAGATAAGATAGAGAGGGGATATAAAAGGCAGCACCCGTATTCGAAGGAGAGGGAAATTTTGATCCATCTGTATAAATTGTCGTATATTGTTGATGATTCAATGCAAGATTATATACATATTTGCGGGCAATCGTAGGGGTAAGCATAGAAGACATACGAGATACATGCGAGGAATGTCTCACTACATCAGGTTGAAACATTAATACCGAGAGCGGTGCATTATAACAAATGGGTTTTCGTGTTTGAAGAATTTGTGGGCGAAAACCCGAAAGCTCTAGATAAGCCAGGAGAATAGAGGGAGGTGCATAGCGTTTGAATAAACTTTTTTGATGATATTCGGAGAGAAGTTGTAGTTTGGGAAGAATGGGTGTTGTTAATAGTGCCATTTGTCGTAGGAGATATCGTGAAGACAAATAACGTCTCCGAAGGTGAAGCGGTTGCTCTGCCGCCTCGACGAGAAGAGCTTGTGTGGGGGTGGAAGAAAGGGCCCCGAGAACAATTCTGAGGGCGGAAAATTGTAGTTTATCCAATTCATTGAGGCGTGTTTTCGGCATGACGTCGTAGTAGTGACTACTGTAATCAAGGACAGATCGAATAAGATTTCTGTAAAATAACAATAATATCTGAGGATCAGCTCCCCACTTACGACGAGTTAATGACCGTAAGATATTTAATTTCTGGAACACATGAGCTTTTAAGTGAGATATTTGAGGCGTCCAGATCAACTTATCATCTATAATGAGTCCTAAATATTTTGTATGGTGTACAATAGGAATGGTACCCTGATTATAACGGATAGGCAACCGGTCACACACCCGTTTATGAGTGAAGAGCAAAGCCGCATTTTTGAGCGGAACAGTATCAAGGCCATGTGAGAACAGCCATGAATGTAATATCGTGAGAGCACGTGACATGATCTGCCGACACATATTTATATCAGAATGGGAACAATATAGGAGTATATCATCAGCATATTGTATTAGGCGGACATGAGGAAGTAAAAGCCTCTCAATCTCACTAGTATAAATAAGGTATAAGATTCCACTCAAAATATCACCCTGCGGCAAACCAGAAGACGAATACCTGTAATTTAACCCAGTAGGAAAGTTGGAAAGTGTGATATGCCTTCTTCGGAGAAATGCCGAGATGATTTTAATAAAACTGATCGGAAATTGTTGTTGGTGTAGTTATTGCAGTAAAAGGACGGTATTCACATTATCATAAGCCCCTTTAATATCTAAAAAGACTGCTAATGTTGAGTGTTTACGGCAAAATGACAACATGACATCAAGAAGAAAAATATTCAAGGCGTCGGTAGTAGATTTCCGTTTAGCAAAGGCGTATTGAGTTTTCGGAAACAGATCATAATATTCTAAAGTCCATACTAAGCGTGTCAACAGAATACGTTGGAATGTCTTCCTAATACAGGACCCAAGATGTATACCACGATAACTTCCTGCTAAATCCGGATTTTTCCCTGGTTTTAAAATAGGAACTACTAAAAACTCATTCCAATCCTCGGGAACATTGCCGGAGGCTAAGACGGCATTAAAAACATCTATTAGAACTTGTTGTGCATTATTGGGGAGACTCTTAATGACGTGGTATGAGATATAGTCTGGTCCAGGTGTAGTAGATTTTTTTTGTGATAAGGCTGATTGAAATTCGGAAACAATAACCGGATGCAGAAGACAAGAAAACATATGGTTGTGTTCCAGGGATGGAAAGATAATTTCTTGTTCTACAAATTCAGGAGTCATCGTGTGATAAAATTCTACTGACTGATCATAATTCAAACGATGCAGACTTGGACCTAAGTGGCGGCGCGATAAGGTTTTTAACACAGTCCATATTTGAGTAATGGGAGTCTGGTGATGTATATGAGAGACGTATTCTCTCCAAGCCGATCTTCTTTTATCATTAAAAGACTGCTGGCATTTTGCAACAAACTGTTTATAATGGCGATAAGTATACGGAGTATTGTACGTTCTAAAAAGTCGTAATAAATGTTTGCGTCTTTTCACCATTCTCGTACATTCCTCGTCCCACCAGGGTAGTAAGGACCTGCTCTTTCCAGAGGTGCGTGCATTGGGAATTAACGGATGATAGGTGTCAAAATAGCGAACAATGTAAGTAAGTAGCAAATTATAGGAGGAACGAATCGGGGGAGCCGTATTACAATAGTGCTGTTGGATATAGGTGAAAAATTGAGCTGAATCAAAACTTTTGAAACTCCTAGTAGAAACCGGAGTATGCAAGGTATTACTAGGACGAGGAGCCGAATCAAAGGTCATCAAGATCGGATAGTGGTCACTTTGATGTAAATCAGGGGTTGTGTGCCATATAATTCGGTGGGCCAGAGAAAGGGAAACAAACGTGAGGTCAACCGCACTGGGGGCCTGAGCAGGAGGAGAAATACGAGTGGGTGAACCATCATTTAAAATCTGGAGATGAAACTGCTGAGCAGTGGTCATGATATTCCTACCCTTGGGTGTTGTGCGGACACAACCCCAGTCGGTATGATGGCCATTAAAATCCCCACCAATAATGTGGGAGGTGAAGGAATTACAGTAGGAAAAAAAGGAATACCATTGTCGGAAATTACCTTTGACAGCCGGAGGAATATACAAATTAGTGATATGTAGGGAGGCAACAGTTATGGTTATCACATAGGTTCTGGGGAAAGGAAAAAGAAATGGGGTAACTTGGTACGAAAGTCTTTCATGGATTAATGTTAGGACACCACCACATTGCGGTCCATCTTGGCGCTCAATATTATATCGTGGAACGTGAAAAGATAAATTTGGGGCTAGCCATGTTTCCTGGATGAGAATGATATCAGGGGTGTACTCTTGGATTATAAGTAATAATTCATGTCTCTTGTTTTGAATGCTACGTGCATTCCATTGAATAATTTTCATGTTGAGGTAACAGAAGTACCAACAGATTGTAGTATTTTACTAGAAGACGGTCGTGTTTCAGCAGGAAAGGATAAGAGTGAAATCTTCTCATAAATATTTTTAAGTAAATGGGCCCATTGGACATTGGAACCCAATAGTTCCATCAAATGCATAACATCCTCTGTAATATCTTGCGGCACACCCTTGGCGGGAGGCATTGTAAGTGAGGGAGTGGGAGTTGGCCCCACCTGGGACGGTTGCAATGAAGCAGAAGGGGGCACATAGCCTGAGGCTTTGTCCCCATGGATAATGGACAAATATGCAGATCGGTCATACCCCAAAGGAGAAATGACCTTAGGGGGGCTCGTGACGATCGTGGTAAACTTGCGTTTCTTCTGTACAGAATTCGGTGTAAGAGAAGCTTGCTGTGTAAGGGGGGGAAATTGCTGCGGGACTGAAAGGGGTTGAAACGGCTGTCCTGATAGGGAATGGAGAATTTCTTGATACGTTTTATTTTCAGTGCACATCCTAGTTTTAATGTCAATTTGTTTTGCGTGGTACTCACACCTCGGTGAGCCACTCATATGATTTTCATCGCAATGTACACAGCGCACCAAAACCTGAGTACATTGAGCCGTTTCATGTCCTTGGGCGCACCGCCCACATCTTGGTGCCCGAGCTCTACAGTTTTGTCCAGTGTGCCCATATCTTTGGCATCTATTGCAAATAATAGGGCGAAAGATGAAAACCTGCACTTCTAACATCACATGAAATATAGAAACATGGGTGGGCAAAGTTTGAGTTTCAAAGACAATCTTCACCGTACCTGTAGGTAATAAGTCGACCTTCCCATCCGTGACTTTTCTTCTGTTCATGCGTTGAATTTTTACAATGGGGCAAGGCGCCTTCAAATATCGTAATATTTCATCAGTCGAGAAAGAAGTGTCAACCCCGCGGATCAAACCCACTCTATGTATATTAACTGAGGGAATGAACGCCTTTAAGCTTTTTTCCGTGAGCAGTGGGTGCTGAAGAAAGTTATTGGCATCCCGGGAGGTTCGAAAGGTGACCTGAATTCTATTCCTACCTTTGCGGTGGATTTCTTGTATCCCAACAATCTTACGTTCGTAAAAAAGTTTACCGAGACCCATCGGATGTAAATTACCTATCCTGTTGGTGGGATCAGAAGATTCCACCATGACATAATATGGTCCAGTATGGTGCTCATAATACATGCGGGGTGACTCATTCACAGTAGGTGGTATAACGGGAGCTATAGAGAGTGGTGGTGTAGGTCGTGTATCAGTCGAGGGAATCAGAGGTGTTACATTAAGGACAGGTGCCGTGAGATCAATGACTTCTGTAGTAAAAAATTCCATCCCTTCCTCGGGAGGACGCGTATCTTCACCCCTCCCACTATTATCACCCATGTTGTCGTCAGAAGAATGGTATTTGACTGACCACACAGGAAGGAAACACACACACTAAAGAAACAAAATGGTAGGACACACAAAAACTATTGGATACTCTCACCAACAAGTATTGCTACGGAGCAGGTACACGTCAACCGTCACACTCGGAAGGTCACACGAGACTGTTGACATGAACTATCCTCAACACTTTCATACTGAACGGTAAATGTTCAAGCGAACTCTGGTGCCAACTCATTGAAACACAAACCACATGTCTTCGTATCAGTATTTAATTTATGATATTATTTTATATGAAACATTGTAACTAGTCGGCAAAGCCGGTATTATGTTTCTGCACAAGGGCTATTCAGATTACGGTAATGCAGTGGTCAATGTAATATACTGTATATAGAAGATTTTATACGGGAACTGGGCTAGCCTTTCATAGAGCACTATAGGAATTCCCTTTACTGTCAAGTAGGTGTATTCATAACTAATTTGAAACTCATTTCCACGCAGGAACATTATCGAAAAAAAAGCACAATTTTAATGGAACGTAAAAAATACTTCCATATTATTACCAGCACGTGAACATGAGTACCTGTCTTGTACTCCACATAGCTGTGGTCGCAATGTCTGCGTGGATGTTATATTTGTCTGTGAATCATGAGGTCTCGGGTTCAAACCCCAGTCCCGGCAATTATTTTTGCTACCGGATTATCGATTTCAACGGTATATATCATAACATTATGCGTCATTTTAACTAAATCTACATGAAATTACGATTTATCTAATTTTAATTGCAATAGTTTGCACCAAGCAGGAGTTGGGAAATTTGATTGTATTGAACATTATTTCTAGTAGTCTATAGATAGTCTAGAGACTGTGGTTTAAATCCTCCTCTTAATTTACAATATAATATGTGATTTTTGTTGAAACAAGGGTGACAGTAGCATATCTCCAATTCAATCTATAGGGGAGAGTTGGCCAAAACGGGGTGGTTGAAATTTCTTTGCTATTTTCGAGAAAACAAAATGCAATAGAATACTCCTTTATTTTCTAAAATTATCTCTTATGCATTGTTTACAATGTACCATAACTAAATATTCACTCTTGCATTACATTTGCACACAAAAATGTTTAATAGGCAAAAATGTATTTTTCCCCATTCTGTCAAACCGGTTTTATAAAACGGGGTGGTCATTTTCTTATTTATATTATTGATTGTAAATATCACATACACATTGAAATCTTGTCTCTCTCAAATGGAAAACGATTTCCAACAGTTCTAAGTTGAACAACAGAAACATAGCTTACTTGTGGCACAATTATGGAAGGAAAAAGCAACTGAAAACCATTATTGACAAAAATCACAAGTGAAAGCGTCATCCTCCTCGTCGGCTCCACTGCATAACTCATGTGCCCAGTTCTTGCATTTGTTACATCGAATCCAACCTTCATTGCGAGCAGAGTTTGAATATAGTTCATCGCAATACAGACAGGATGTATCATCCAGTTCTTCTTCCGATGATGAATCATTTTCAATATCCAACTTCCTCTTTCCTCTGGAAATGGTCGCAAACAGTTTACGTGATGCAGAACCAGAACCATCCTTCGAGCAATTTGGCTTTGCACTCTTCTGTGTTTTTTGTTTTGTTTGCTTGGCAGCAGTAGCTGTGGCAGCAGCAACCAGTTCTTCCTTGTAGGGGGATGAAGTAAGGACTGCTGTTCGTCCTCTTCTGCGGTTGTTTGATTCCTTTCTCTCAGCTATAGGTAACTTCATTATGTCTGCTGGAGAGATTTCATTGAAACTCGAGTTTCGTCTCTCAGGTGTGTGAATTTCCAAGTTATTGTCATGATGTGGGTGCTGCTCTGAGGCTGCTCTCTCCGTGGTTTGAGATGGTGCAAAATAATGATCTGGGAATGCATTGGGGTCCAAAGGAAACACTCCTGTGGTTTTAAATGCATTAACAGCTGTCTTCATAGTAGCAGCTTCTAGGAATGCCTTACCGTAGAGTTCTCCTACTTGTCTCTCAGTAACACAACGACCTGGGTGGTGTAACAGCCATTTATCCACTTGTTGGGCATAGAATGTGCTAATAGGTGCCATAAGTCCCACATCAAGTGGCTGCATTCTGTGGGTGCAGTGGGGAGGGAAACATATTAGAACAACATTACTCTCACGTGCTAGAAGAACTAAATCCAAGCTCTTCGTATGCGTTGAGTGGCCATCCAGGAGAAGCAACACTGGCTTCTTGGGGGAAGGATTAGTAAATTCCACGAATTTCCGGAACCACCTAACAAATAATTCCTTCTGCATCCAACCACTTTCATGGAACTCGGCAAAGCTTCCTGGGGGCGTATGGTCAAGAAGCTCCATGTTGGTACGTTTCTTTGGGAAAATGAACATCAAGGGCATGAAGTTACCTGAAGCACTCATACAAATAGTGGCTGTAGTTAGAGTTCCCCTTTCTGCTGATGATATCTTTCCTACCTGCCTTTTTCCCTTCAAAGCTATCACTCTTGATTTCTTCTTTGGCACAGTAGAAACACCAGTTTCGTCGACGTTCCAAATGCGATCTGCTGTAAAGTTGTGTTTTTCGTACTCTCCTAGTAGCAATTTGAAGAAGGCTCCAACTGATATTCTGTTGAATCCCATAGCTCTTGCTAATGAAGTGGCCTCAGGAGTTCTTAAAGACAGCTGTTGATTTCGTTTTAGGAATGAATAGTACCAACACTTTCCCGCTTTTCTCTTCTCCTTGTTGAATGCGTGGCTCAAATCATTTCTCTCTGCCAATTCAAATGCAAGTGAACGGAGGTCATTGATTGTGAATCCAAAAAATCTTCTTTCCATTTCAAGGATATGGTCTACTAGTTCAGATTCTTGTTCTTGAGTGAAGACTGGTTTATATCTTCCAAGACCTATAAAAAGCAAAAAATAACATAAAAATAAATAATTCAATCTATTTTCTTTCATAACCTACATGCAAATTAATATATGAAATATATAAAATAAATTATTGTAAATTATAAAAATTAAATAGCCTATATTAAAAGTGAACGAACACCTACCTTTTTGAGTGGCCTCTAGAATTGACCTTCCTTCCTTTACTTTCTTCACTCGATTTTCCAATGTAGTTTGTGGGACATTGTATAGCTTAGCAGCCTTATAATATCCCAGTGCGCCTGCAATTACTTCCCCCACAGCAGTCTGCATTGCATCTTGATCCCATGACTGTCGGTTTGTTTTTCTAGTATACTTGGAGCATGACATTTTGTTTGGTGGGTCTAAAATACCTAAGAGTAATAAATTAATTATTAAAACTAACAACTAATTAACAACCTTCCCAATCCAAAGAAATATTTCAGAAATAGAAGTTGATAAATGTCACAGTTGGACAAAATGGGGTACCCCATTTTGTAGAACATTTCACTGCCCTGTTTTATCCAACCACGCCATTGTTTTGAATTTCAGACGATATTCATAAACTAGTTAAGTTATCAATAACAATGATATATGAAATTATTGCTAAATAGGTATAGAATCTATGTATGTACTTACTATTAATCTGTTTAGAACAGAAGAGGACACACAACACTGAGAAATCTATGAGGAAATCCTTGTTAGCTAACCTTAAACGAGACCCGTTACAAACAACTGCTGACAAAAGACTAACGTACACCTGCCAGAGCTCAAACTCCGTGAGTAGCGCTACAAGCAATATGTGCAAGTAGTAGTACAGTTTTCCGCTAGATGGCAGATGCCTACGGCCAGAAACTTGGTGGTACCCCGTTATGTCAGACTACCCCATTTTATCAGACGGTCCCCTACATTCATCATAGCACCAGTATGAAAACGGAGCGTAAATTAACATTTTAACAATGTAGGATAACATGTCAGATGACTTCACGTACATTTCATCTCAATTTCATAGTAGGATAACATGTCAGATGTTACACATCATATGCGACTACGGTAAGTATCTTATCTTTTTTCGTGTCTCTTAAAAACTTTTGTTGAAGTGAAGAGTCTTGTTTTGATACCAGACACCTCAAATGATGTTACACACTCACTGCAGGAGATTATGATATTAATTGTTACGGAAGAATAAAAGGTGCTGTCAAATATATTCAACATGAAATGTCTGCATAATTTGCTGCAGATATGTCTTCAATAGAGGCGAATGTTTATGTTGCTCTGTATTGGTTCTTGGGCAGTAGAATGAATTAAGTGTCGGTCTCATTCACCGTTGAGGAAAACACCATTTACATTCAAATAACAAATAAGGACTCTCAATGATCTTATTAAATATTTTAAATGTAAATAACTTACTTGCATTCTTCTCCCTATTGTTTTATAAATAAAAATTACGAGCCTTACAGTAGTCGTATACGATGTGTAACATCTGACATGTTATTGGAATAATTCCATATTACTTACTCGCATATTTTTTTTAGAATGAACTCATAGTGCTACCTTGTTCCAGCAAACATGAAAGGATTCTCCAATGCATCTGCAGTAGTGACATATATCTGCAACTGTATGCGGGAGCAATCCACTGCGTACTTGATGCGAGCTGCGCTTTATACCGGCCAGTTAGTGAACCCATGCCAGCGGTGTTATTGAAAATGGCCTCTTCTTGCCGATATAGTGCACTGCCAAGTATAGGCGCGATTAAAAATTAGGTGTGCAGTAGGTATATTTAATGCGTTTCTCCCAGTGATACGTTTAGGCCAACGCAGTTTCAATTATTGTTAGTAGTCGGTGTTAATATACTGAATTCCTACGTTGTTTGGAGTGTTGATTGATGCGATATAGCACTCGAGGTATCGAGTGATTACATTAAATAAGAATAGAGCAAAAGTATGGAGATTTAATAAATCGTAATTGTTTTCAGCAAATATGATATAACGATTATTTTCACACCAAAGAACGACAACTTGAAGATGATTTATTGTAGGAATTTCTTTAATGGAGCCTCCAAACCTTGAGGTAAACCGTATGCGATTTACATTCCACATAGTCACATGGCTTACAGTACGTCGTTACCGATCTCCGACACCGCGCGCGCTCATTGTTTCCGTCCCATGCACTTCCGCCCCATCCACTTCCGTCCCATCCTCTTCCGTCTCTTTTCCAAAATCACTCCCACAAAAATGTCCAGCTACCGAGTGCCACAAAAATATCCAGATACCGAGAGGAAAGATGTTACACATTAAAAAAAAGGTCCGGTTGTAACATTGGCTCATCAGAATTATTCGACACTTGATATCTTCGGTGCGGTCATCCACGTTGTTTAACATCCAGAATAGGTACACAAGACTCTTTACCAAGTTATAATTATCACATATCCCGAGATCAGAAATCAAAATATACACACAAAATATAACATTTAATATGAAGATTTGAAAGCCGCATGGTGAACCAGAAGTCAAGACAGTACCTACCTAGCCCACACAGGTCATAAATCACAAGCCATGCACCATCTGCACGTTATACGCACTCCCTTCCGATATCTTCTGCCGGAGCAATTTCAAGGAACGAAGTGTCTTCATTTGTGCCGGTGGAAGACGCTTTTTTCCTACCGAATGTGGGAAGCAATTATAGATATATGGCTTCAGAATATATATCATGGCCTTTCAACACCGAGTGCTTATTTTAACCAAACCTTTTGCGATGAAGTTATATAGAATATTGCGTGCAAGAAACATTCAGGTTGAAATGAACCAGCGTATTAATATTTCACTTTCAAGCGCTTCAAAGAGCATTAAATCATTTCTGTCTTCTGCCATCTTGAACTAAAGTAATCGATATTGGACGAAGCGAATTAATTTATTTCTCTTGTGAGTAACCCAGCTGAAAATTCACACACAAATGCGTGTTACTTTGAGTAGAATTTTCATTTTGAAACAATAAATAATAGGATTTGTCTTTAAAGGAAGTGTTTTGTTAGCAAAAAAGCATCGTATCCTGAAAATCAACACTACTGAGACCTTAAGCTATTTAAATAAAACAAATGGATCCGTGAAAAAACTAAACAGTCTATTTTCATAAAGACGGACGGAAGTGTATATATTGTAAATACATGATGATGATGATGATAATTGTTGTTTTAAGGGGCCTAACATCTAGGTTATCGCTCCCTAATGGTTAGGGTGATCGTTATATGATACTGAAATGTGAACTATAACTAAAACTAACTACTAACTTATATACTAGAAGAAGAAATGGAAAACAAAAGGAGAATAAGACAAACAAAGGACAGGGGAAAAAGAAATGCCCTCAACCCTCGAAGAATATGGATTGAGGGACTTAGAAGGAAGGTGAGCTATAAAAGACAGGAAAGAGAAAGAGGAGAGGGTCCGCCCCACAGGTAATGGATATAAGGGGGATAATCAGACCCAGCTCAGGAATCCCTCGGGGTCGCCAACTCCCGAACTCACCAGCCGTGTGCCCCTGAGGGTGTAGCAATATGTAGGGTGCACCAGAAGTGGTGGGGCTACATACACCCTGCCTTCTTGAGGGCCTTGAGCAGAAGGCAGGAGATAACAGGAAAAGAAAAATAAGGCTGAACCGTCGCAGAAGGAGGGTATCAGGAAAAGATGAGACAAGGGCCAATTAAGGAAGGAAAGGAAGAGACTCTCTATGCCTCGGATACCCTAATACCGTCGGGGTAGGAAGAGAACAAGAGTTGACCAAGTGAGGTCGACAGAAAAGATGACGGAGAGGAGCCCGGCACAAGTAAGTGGAAGCAATGCCGGATTCAGCTGGAGCCAACCCTCGTCCCACTAGATGTTAGCCCCTGGGGGGATATTGTAAATACCTTCACTCATACTTTTAGATATATATTTAATAGCCTAATTGAAAGTGATCTGATGATGATCGCTTGACGTTCAAGACATAACATCCTATTAACAACTACCCCCCGCCCCCTCTCCAATTTTCTTGTTTGTGTGTTAATTAAGTGATACATTTAATCACGTAATACTTCTTTCAATTTAGGGTATTCAAATATTATACTCCCCGCCTAATATAATGAGACTGAAAAGCATATAGGTATTATGGATTCCTAGGCAACACTGGGCAATGGTTTCTAATAATTCAATATTATATTATAGCACACGAATAAACTTTTTGTTCAAGGTGAAAGAATCCCTGCGATGCGTCTAGTCACGTTATAACTTTTTCGCGTGTAATGTAGTGTTAACTTTTATTGCTTTCAGAGGAATACAATCCGGGTTATTCTTGGGACAACAGACGTTCCCAAATTTACCGATGATAGCATCCATGCGTCCCCTATTATTGATTCGTTAAATCAGGGACTGGTTTAGTGTTTCCTCCGTAATTCCCATTTATCCCTAGGATTCTCTTTTATGGTACAGGATGTCACAGATACATGCTGTTCTAGTTCGTCGGTCTACAATAACAGCAACTTTGGAAAGGCAATTGCGAGTCTAAACCAGGGTTTCCGAAACTATTTCTGACCATCGCCCACTTTCGAGATTTATAATTGGTTTTCTCCCACCTCATTTCAAAAAACCGCACAAATCTTAAAATGACTAACACATACATTCAAATATCTACATATAAGTTGAGAAATTAGGATTTTTACGGACATTTTTCTTAATAGGTACATCATGTTTATTTAGGTTTCATTATGTACATTAAAAATCTACAAATAACAGGTCTAAAAAAGGAAAAACAATTAATGAAATGAATTAAAGAAAATTTAAAATTAAAACTACATGAATTTTGTATCTAATTAAGTAATTAATGTGAGGGATGGATTTCATGAGTTTCAATCAATTTGTTGATGCCAGGAGCCAATTTTGTTAGAAAAATGCTATGATCTCCTCACTTTTCAATTTCTAACCTAAATTTAGATTTCGTGGCAAGATTATTTGACATAATTAAATTACTTGTTTGCTATTTTGTTCCTTATTTTTGTAGGCAAAAACGTCTCAGTCATATTGTATACATAAAAAACTGAATTATTTGTCCCACACTATTTTTCAAATCGCCCATCTAATTCACATTCTGTCAGTTTCGCCCACTGGCGTGCTAAAATCGCCTACTACTGGGCGAATTCGCCCAGTTTGGGAATCTCTGGTCTAAACCCTTGATGTACAGGTAAAGTATCTAGGAATGTTACAGAAAGGTATACTTCGCAGACGGAAGCTGTTGATTTCGCCTGCTAACTTGATTGTCCCCTGTACAACTAAAGGAGATGAGTTACCGACACATCAGCGGCACATCGAAACCTACTGCACTGTCTGTGGCTTCTCTGTATTTCTAATTTTATGTTTCGTATTCAAGGCCCTCGACATATTCACCACTAACACATTTAGTCACAATATTCACATCGTTGTCTATGCACGATCTGGCGATATATCTCGTTGTGGTTCCTGAGCAAGCACGTTCTCGCTGTAATGACACACTTGTAGCTTATATTGGCGCCCGATTAATGTACTGGCGGAAACCAGCTCTCACTGTCAGGAGTCGATCGTATTACGAAAGACATTGTACGATCTACAAATTATACATATCTTTATATTCGACGATGTCGAAATGTGAATATTATACGTCAGAAAACTATATCTTAATGATGGTCATTATAGTACTGTTTTTCATTATGAGACAGTTTCTCCAGCCAATCAGAGCTCATTCATTGACCAATTAGGTAAGGATACCTTCGCGCATGCGCTCAAAATCCAACATGTCGGGCATAAATTACATGATTTGAAAGTTCAAATTGGATATCGGATCAACCATTGTAGTTACTATCCCAAACACAAAAACAAAATCAGCACGAACCTTTACGGTAACAAGAAAATACTATGATACATGCCAGAAATTTATGAATCTACGTCCAGAAGTTAGCAACACAGCATTCTTCTATATAAATTACCGACATGGAAAGTGCACCGTCCATATGTTCGCGTAAATAAACTGGCGAATATGAGACAAGGAATAGCACTGTACCTTAATATCCCCAACCCCAATTTCTACACAGCGCATTGCTTTCAAACGACTTCGGTGACAATATTAGTGAATGCTAGAGCTGGACGGCACTATTCATCATGCAGGCTGTAAACAATAGCATTGCCAAGCAAAGTAAATGGTCTCTGATTTTGAAGTGCTTTGACCCACACATGCGCTCTGTTCAGTCAGCACCCCCCCCCCCCCCCCCCAGCGCGCCCTGTTCACTAACAGAAGTAACTGAATCCCACAGATATTTATGAATATTTATGTTAAAACATATAATAAAGTTATAATCAGTCGTATGCAACTCGCCTATAATGGTAATTAAGACACGAGTATGTTTATAAGACGAGCGTAGCTTAATGCTTTCAAACGACTTCGGTGACAATATTAGTGAATGCTAGAGCTGGACGACACTAGTCATCATGCAGGCTGTAAACAATCACCTGTTCAAAGATGGAGGTTACAAGCTCTGGAGTAATTCTGAAATATAGGCTACTCCCACACTGAGAAGTAGATTCTCCAACCGTCTATTATCATACTTCCGAGGTTTAAATATTATGCTTCTTTGGCTGGTGGAAGTGGATAAGGACTTGTTAAAGTTTGAAATTTCAGAATCAGATATCTTGCTCAGAACCCCATTGACACAAAACTCCACCAGATTCATCAAGAGGAAGTAAAACCCAGCAAGAGATATGTTCACTCGGACGAATGGAAGAAATCCCACTCCGAAGAATACGAGTTGAGATATCGCGGGCCCTAGTGGCCACAACGATAAAAGTAAGTTAGTAAATAAATAAGTAAATAAACAAATACAAAAATTAAATAAGTTAATTAACTAATTAATTATTTAAATATAAATAAAACAGTTACATCAATATAATTAATAAGATAAATAAAATAACAAATGTATATATAGGATGTTTCATAAATACTTTTAGAACTTTTGGGGATTGGTTTCTTACACCAAAATAAGAAAAGAAAGTTAATATACACAATATGTCCCAAAATCCTTCGTTTTCGCTTTATGAATGAAAGAACATTGTACAGTGACACTTTAATTGACAGCCTGTTTGGAAGTGTTTAACACATGAACTCATATCAAACAAGAAGTTCCCTGACGAACTAATGAGCCTACTTTTCTTAAAATTTAAGATTCATGCCAATGATTAATCTATATGGATCTATCTAGAATAATGACTAAATTAAGTTGGTAATATCGAAATTTCTAATTAGTTCGAAATACTGTATACCTGGCATAATGTAGCCTAATAGAGCACTACAGTTGGCAGCCCTGGTGACTGAATATATTCTTAGTTCCATCTCTTAAGGTACAGAATACAAAATTTGGTTGGTGTCCAATGAATAGCATGGACGTTACATGCAGTTAAACATTGGATTTAACAGCGCGCGTAAAATCATGTTGGCAACAGTGTCATGCATGTATTGCTCAGAAATAATCTGAAATAATATGATCTATTGTTGTGCCAATTTTGAATGAAACCCATTAGTTAGTATAGAAGTTACATGCATTTTAAAATTGGACCTATCAGCAGGCTTAGAATCATGTTGGCAGCACTGACGTATATTAGATACTCCAAAGTAATCTAGAATGCCAGGTACTATACGTGTGCAAAGTTTAGAGCTATTGGCTTGGATACTTTCTGATATATTGATATTAGGGTAACAAAAATAGAGACAGAATGTATTAACAGTTGTCAGCCCTGGTTGCCCTTAAGAATACGCATAGTCATAGCTGTTATGGTACACATAGCACATACGAAATTTGGTTGAAATCCAAATGATAGTATGGAAGTTACATGTATTTAAAGTTGGACCTCTCAGCAGGCCTAGAATCATGTTGGTAGCACTGACGTATATAAGTTACTCGAAATTAATATAGAATGTAATGTACTATACGTGTGCATAGTTTAAAGCTGTCGGCTTGCATACTTTTTCATATATATTGGTATTTGGATAAAAGATATTAAGAGCATTTTTAACAGTTGGCAGCACTGGTGGTTCATAAGAATACGTTCAGTCATATCTGGTCATGTACACATACAACATACGAAATTTGGTTGAATTCCAATTGATAGTGTAGAAGTTATATGCATTTAAATATGGGAACTATCAGTAGGCTTATAATCATTTTGGCAACACTGCCATGTATGGCCTTCTGGAAATTAAACTGCAATATTATTGTCTATATGTGTGCCGATTTTGAAATAGCTCCCATTCATACCTTCCATGATATCCAACATGGAGCTCAAATTTCAATTGCGATTTTTCAGCTGTTGGTAGCACTGACATCATTTTCAAATATGGCCGTGAGATATTCAGGTATAGATCTTTACTCCTACCAAATTTTATTTCGATTGATCCAGCCGTTTAGGAGTTGATAGGGGGGGACACACACACAGCCAGCCAGCCAGACAGACAGACAGACAGAAGGACAGACAGACAGACACACATTTTCCCGGATCGATCTCATAAGACTACTTTTTCCTCATTTTTGCAAAATGTGAAAAGCAGGCTAACAAGAAGTTCCGTGACGAACTAAAGAGCCTACTTTTCTTAAAATTAAAGATCCATGGCAATGATTAATCTATATGGATCTATCTAGAATAATGACGAAATTAAGTTTGTAATATCGAAATTTCGAATTATTTCGAAATACTGTATACCTGGCATAATGTAGCCTAATAGAGAACTACAGTTGGCAGCCCTGGTGACTGAATATATTCTAAGTTCCATCTCTTAAGGTACAGATAACAAAATTTGGTTGAAGCATGGACGTTACATGCAGTTAAACATTGGATCTAACAGCGCGCGTAAAATCATTTTGGCACCAATGACATACATGTATTGGTCAGAAATAATATGAAATAATATGATCTATTGTTGTGTCAATTTTTAATGAAATCCATTAGTTAGTATAGAAGTTACATGCATTTTAAAATTGGACCTATCAACAGGCTTAGAATCATGTTAGCAGCACTGACGTTTATAAGTTACTCCATATTAATCTAGAATGTCAGGTACTATATGTGTGCAAAGTTTAGAGCTGTTGGCTTGGATACTTTCTGATATATTGATATTAAGAAAAACGAATAGAGACCGCATTTATTAACAGTTGGCAGGCCGTGTTGCTCCTAAGAATGCGCATAGTAATGTCTGTTACGGTACACATTGCACATAAGAAATTTGATTGAAATCCAATTGATAGTATAGAAGTTACATGTATTTAAATTCGGACCTCTCAGCAGGCTTAGAATCATGTTGGTAGCACTGATGTATATACGTTACTCCAAATTAATATAGAATGTCAGGTACTATACGTGTGCATAGTTTAAAGCTGTCAACTTGCATACTTTCTGATATATGGGTATTTGGATTTTAAAAAATTGAGAGCATTTATTAACTGTTGGCAGCCCTGATGGCACTTAAGAACACACTCAGTCATATCTGTTAATGTACGCATAGCACATACGAAATTTGGTTGATATCCAATTGATAGTGTAGAAGTTATATGCATTTAAAATTTTGACTTATCAGCAGGCTTATAATCATTTTGGCAACACTGCCATGTATGGCCTGCTGGAAATTAAACTGCAATATTACTATTTATACGCGTGCCAATTTTGAAATAGCTCCCATTCATACCTTCCAAGATATCCAACATGGAGCTCAAATTTCAATTGCGATTTTTCAGCAGTTGGTAGCACTGACATCATTTTCAAATATGGCCGTGAGATATTCAGGTATAGATATTTACTCCTACCCAATTTTGTTTCGATTGCTGCAGCCGTTTAGGAGTTGATATGGGGGGGGGACACACACACAGCCAGACAGACAGAAGGACAGACAGACAGACACACACACATTTGCCCGATCTCATAAGTCTACTTTTTCCTCATTTTTGCAAAATGTGAAAAGAGGCTAAAAAGGTTCTTGACACCGACAGATGGAAAAACTGTCAAATGCACAGGTGTTCCAGACAGGCTCGCCATCAGCTACGCTACGCTCGTTTTATGTACATACTCGTGTCTTAATTATTGCCATTATAGGCTCGTTGCATAATGTACTATTTTGTAGATTAATTTTTAGCCTACTTTTCACATTTTTCAAAAATGAGGAAAAAGTAGACTCATGAGATCGGGCAAATGTGTGTCGGTCTGTCTGTCTGTCTGCCCTTCTGTATGTCTGTCTGTCCTTCTGTCTGTCTGTCTGTCTGGCTGTGTGTGTGTCCCCCCCTATCAACTCCTAAACGGCTGCAGCAATCGAAACAAAATTTGGTAGGAGTAAAGATCTATACCTGAATATCTCACGGCCATATTTGAAAATGATGTCAGTGCTACCAACTGATGAAAAATCGCAATTGAAATTTGAGCTCCATGTTGGATATCATGGAAGGTATGAAGGGGAGCTATTTCAAAATTGGCACACGTATAGATAATAATATTGCAGTTTAATTTCCAGGAGGCCATACATGGCAGTGTTGCCAAAATGATTATTAGCCTGCTGATAAGTCCAAATATTAAATGCAAGTAACTCCTACACTATCAATTGGATTTCAACGAAATTTCGCATGTGGTATGTGTACTTAAGCAGATATGACTGAGCGTATTCTTAAGCGCCACCAGGGCTGCCAACTGTTATTAAATGCTCTCAATTTTTTAAAATTCAAATACCCATATATCAGAAAGTATGCAAGCCGACAGCTTTAAACTATGCACACGTATAGTACCTGACATTCTATATTAATTTGGAGTAACTTATATACGTCAGTGCTACCAACATGATTCTAAGCCTGCTGATAGGTCCAATTTTAAAATACATGTAACTTCTATACTAACTAATGGATTTCATTCAAAATTGACTCAACAATAGATCATATTATTTTAGATTATTTCTGACCAATACATGTATGTCATTGTTGCCAACATGATTTTACGCGCGCTGTTAGGTCCAATGTTTAACTGCATGAAACGTCCATGCTATTCATTGGACTTCAACCAAATTTGTATTCTGTACCTTAAGAGATGGAACTAAGAATATATTCAGTCACCAAGGCTGCCAACTGTAGTGCTCTATTAGGCTACATTATGCCAGTTATATTTCGAACTAATTAGAAATGTCGATATTACCAACTCAATTTCATTATTATTCAAATTAGGTCCACATAGATTAATCATTGGTATGAATCTTACATTTCGGGAAAAGTAGGCTCTTTAGTTCGTCACGGAACTTCTTGTTGAATTTGTAATGATCATTCACATATAAGATTTGGTGGCCACGTGTGTATAAAGTAGTTTTGAAATAATCAAGCTCACGGAGGCTGTTCCGCGCACAGGAAGATACTGTAAGTCTAATGTTAGGCGCTGAGCCAAGTGTCCAATGAAGCGATAGAGGGACGTCTCTGGATCTAGGCCAAATCCCGGCCATCGCTTGGAGTTCTCAAAGTTTCCCTCTTAACTGGGAATTTACTGTTACTGTCCGAAATAAACATCCCATACAAATCCAGGAGCGTTATTTCCAAAAGGATATTGGATGCCACTCTTCTGATGCTTTAGGGCGAGAGTTCGCTAAATCTTCATAATATGCAAAAGCACTTACGGGGAAATAGAGTTTGCTGTTCGGTGCTGAGTGCCACATCTCCTCATGGTTCTCCCCCATCCCTCCTTGAATCAGCAAAAACTGGTAAACCCCGCAGCGTAGCCGAGAATGTCAAGTCACACTTCACAACAGATGTTAGATGTTAGGCCCCTTGAAACACCAATTATATTTTTTCATATCTTCAAAATGATGGCCTGTTTGCCATCTCTTGATGAATGCAGTACATTTTAATTTGTCTGTTGGCACAGGCTAGAGTAAAATGTGGCTTCTCACCGATGTATTTATTGATTTATCGTATGGCTTTTAGTGCCGGGAGTGTCCGACGACATGTTCGGCTCGCCAGGGGCTGTAGCTGCTTCTAGCAGACACCCGTAGGGTGAGCTACAAGTTCCGTCCAATTTAAAGTAGTTCCATCTTTCGCTACCAGATGTCAATGATGCCTAGTGGTGAATGTTGGAACTTTGATAGAGCGTTCCATCGAAATCTAACCTAGAAATTTAGCTTCACACAAGTTAAGTCTGTGGGAGGTTCATTTACATGTCATAAATCTCTGACATGGGCCCGCCGGCTTTACTTCCCTTCCAGAGGATGGCATACTGAAGTATTTTATTGCTCTTAAAAATCCGACGGCTTCAGCCAGGTTTGAACACGCGATCTTGGGCACAGCAGCAGTTCAGCCACCGATGTCTCTGTCTTACTCATGACTGTTTATATGGAAGCTACTGAGGTATGGGTGGTGCTTAGTAATGACATTCAGGGCACAGTCAGTGCCTGTGGATGTACTGAAAGGTTCTACTCATGGTTGGTACTGCTGTTCTGACTCAGTGAGAAAAGCAATGGTAAACTACCTCACTCCTCATCTTGCCTAGTACGCTTCAATAAAGCGCTGCCTTGAGTTTTTGTGGGTATCTACCCACATAACCTAACGGCGGTACTTTTTGAGGATCCAACCAGCCTTCGGGCTGACTACCTAACATACATCAAAATAACCAATAATATTATGGCTTTCTACTTCCCGTGGTCACTAAAACAACCGATACTAATCAAGGCGTTACTACCAATGACTCCCAAATAACTGTTACTGATAACGGAGTTCTTTAAAGTGACTTTTACCATTAAAGGCAAAATTTGTAAACTGTTACTCCAAAACGTGAAGGATATGAATGCACGGTTGAAGCAGTAACCTGGATTCCGCACAATAATACCGTCCCGTGTGGCGTTTACGAGTTAATGAAAGGGAGCAGATCTGGCGGATTGACATTCTCATGATGGATGGATTTACGATGAACTCTGCAGGTGAGCAAAGAGGGGAAAATTATTAAACAGTACGTCGAAGAGTAGATAAGTGAGAAATGAGGCAGCATTGGTAAAATCGACTAAATTAATTGTTAAAATCGATTTTGAATTGAAGGCAGACAAACAAACAGTATCCAGTGGACTCTAATTAGCGTGAGAGGCTAGAATGAAGTTGTGAAGGTGGGAATCATTAGCCTACTTTTCTCATTTTGTAAAAATGAGGAAAAGTAGACTTATGAGATCGATCCGGGAAAATATGTGTCTGTCTGTCTGTCTGTGTGTGTGTCCCCCCTATCAACTCCTAAACGGCTGCAGCTATCGAAACAAAATTTGGTAAGAGTAAAGATCTATACCTGAATATCTCACGGCCATATTTGAAATTGATATCAGTGCTACCAACTGCTGAAAAATCCCAATTAAAATTTGAGATCTATGTTGGATATCTCAGAAGTTAAGGATGCGAACTCTTCCAAAATTACCACACAAATAGACGATAACAATCCAGATTAATTTTCAGAAGTTCATACATGCCAGTGTTGAAAACATGATTCTAAGTCTGCCGATAGGTCCATAATATAAATGCATGTAACTTCTATACTATCAAATGGATTTCAACCAACTTT
The DNA here is from genome assembly GCA_946902985.2 of Meconema thalassinum. Taxonomy (NCBI): domain Eukaryota; kingdom Metazoa; phylum Arthropoda; class Insecta; order Orthoptera; family Tettigoniidae; genus Meconema; species Meconema thalassinum. Next base: position 173,704,649 of record OX336399.1, read on the forward strand.
CGTATGTACTATGTGTCATACAACAGATATGACTGTACGTATTCTAAAGATCCACCAGGGCTGCCAACTGTTGATAAATGTTATCTCTATGTTTTAACATTAATATCAATATATTAGAAAGTATGCAAGCCAACGGCTCTGAACCTTGCACACGTATAGTACCTGACATTCTACATTAGTTTGGCGTAGCATATATACATCAGTGCTGCCAACACGATTATATGTCTGTTGATAGGACCAGTTTTTAAATGCATATCACTTCTAATGTAACAAATGGATTTCAACCAAGTTTCGTATGTGCCTTGTTTACCATAACAGTTATGACTATATGTATTCTTAAGAACCAGCAGGGCTGCCAACTGTTAATAAATGCTCTCTCTAATTGTTCAATCCTAATATCAATATATCAGAAAGTATGTAAGTCATCAACTCGAAAATTTGCACACGTATATTACCTGACATTGTAGATTAATTTGGAGTCACTAATATACCTCAGTGCTGCCAATGATTCTAAGCTTTCTGATAGTTTCAAATTTTAATTTCATGTAACTTCTATACTAACAAATGGATTTTATCCAAAATTGACACTATATCAGATCGTAATATTTCAGTTTAATTATGAGCATCACATACATGACATTGTTCCCAACATGATTTTACGCGAACTGATAAATCCAATTTCAAACAGCATGTAAAGTCCACACTATCCATTGGACTTCAACTAAATGTTTTATGTGCATTCTATACCTTAAGAGATGGAAGTAAGAATATATTCAGAGTCGCCAGGGCTGCCAACTGGAGTAAGTTACTCTATTAGACTTCACTATTTCAGGTGTATTTCAGACTGTAGTACTTATAAATGTTAGTATTACCAACTTGATTTCGTCATTATTCTAGATAGGTGTTTGCTCTCAGAGAGAATATAATTATATAATTGTTTGATTTCCACAGTTGGTAAAATATACATTTATTTATGTTTAGGTTGGCAGCAGAGACCTAGAGACAGAGAGTAGTAGCCATCATGGCTGAATGTGTTTGTGTTTTGGAGCAACAGCTCCTTCGCATTTCAAGTGTTGTGTCTTTTGTATCATGTACATTTTTGTAAATACAGTCCACTAGTGTTAATTCGACATTTTCATTTATCCCCTGATGTTTCATCTGGAGCACGTATGTCGCATACAGACATATGTTTTGGTCCTACACGGGCAGGATTCCCGCTATATCAACTGAGGCCATGTGGTCCCGACAAACGCTAAAACTGCTGTATTTAAGTGAACCAGTGCGAAATACGTATGTAGAGAAAATACTAGTACATCATTGTGAACAATGCAGGCTCAATTGTAATGTATTTATCAATGTTTGTCTGTTCGATCTAACTTATTTGAAAATTGAGCACAATGGCTGCCAAATAATGCCAACACCGAACCCATGTGCTATGCCTTCGTGTCGCCTCGGCTAGTGTCGTTTAGCTTCGGTACTGTGCTTGATCGCAGCTGGGCACGTAGCGCTCGCCAGCCTGCATGATTCATGTTTACAACTCAGCTGTTGTATTACAAATTTAATATTTGAATAAGTTAATTCATGCAGCGGGACTTGCAGAATTACACAATCATGATGAATATTGTATATTCGTAAAAGCATATCCAGTATTGTGAACGTTTCGGTGTGCAGTTGAAAGCATCAATGGACGCATGTTTGAGGCCATGAGTGAGTTCTCGCGACTTCCAATCAGCAGTGCAGCCTTCGATTCCTGACGGACACAGTTCCATTCAGTAGTGCAGCCTTCGATTCCTGACGGACACAGTTCCATTCAGCAGTGCAGCCTTCGATTAGTGACGGACGCAGTTCCATTCAGCGGTGCAGCCTTCGATTCCTGACGGACGCAGTTCCGTTCAGCGGTGCAGCCTTCGATTTCTGACGGACGCAGTTCCATTCAGACGTCCTGAGTAGTGTGGTAGTGGGGGAGCTGTGACACTTCTTTTTGAACCCTCCTCGTATTTGCCCCGAACCTGATATCTCGCTAACCAAACATGGGATTAGAACATACAGGGTGTCCTAGCACTGCTAGTAATGCCCCCTACTTTCCTATAGCCTCTTTATTTAATGAAAAGACCAAAACTAAAAGGTCATTCGCGAGTAGTGGGGTAGTGTTGGTTTCCTCAAGTCGCGCTCGTGCTTGAATATGTATGGCTATGTTGGGAAAGGGTTAGGTGGTGGGGGAGGAGTAGGGTTGAGTGAGGGATCGTTTAGATGGTATTTTTTCCGCTCTAGGTGATGGTCAGGTTATTTTTTTAAATGGATGGAATTTGGAAAGGCCATTTGGGGTAAACATGTTGTTTTTGGACATTTTGGCGATGAATGTTTTTATACGCATGCGCACTTGAGGAGTTTTGTAAGAGGGCGGGCTTTTAAAATGATGATTTATAAATGAATGTTTTTTAATATGTATTGAAATAAACCCCAAAAAAACTAATAGGTCATGGGCTTTTTACTATCTCGCTAACCAATAATCGGATTTAAACCTATGAGGTGACGTAGGACTCGTGGTGAACTCTCCTTTTCCATGGACGAGGTATATTCACCCCAAAATAAAAACGTGGTAAGGGGGGGGAGCTGCACTACTTAGGAAGTTGTGAGCCCCCCGCGACCTTGGAATGGAAGATCCATGCTAGGAGGGCGTGCTTGGTTTCGTTTTTTTCGTCTCGTCGTGCTCTTTACGGGAATGTAGGTGTCGAAAAGGTGAACTTAGGGTTTTGGGTCTAAACATGCGTTTTTCACATTTTTGCCGATTTTTGGAAAACGGGCCATGCTAGGAGGACGTGCTTGGATTCGTTTTTTTCGTCTCGTCGTGCTCTTTACGGGAATGTAGGTGTCGAAAAGGTGAACTTAGGGTTTTGGGTCAAAAATGCGTTTTTCACATTTTTGCCGATTTTTGTAAAACGGAAAACGTGATGATGACGTGCGTGATAGTATGTTTTCGTCTCGTTGTGCTCTTTACGGAGATGTAGGTACGGAAAAGCTAAAAAGCTGGAAACACGGTTTTGATGTAAAAATGGGTTTTTGTGATTTTCCCTCATATTGTGAAAACCGAAAACGTGAGAATGACGTGTGCGATAGTATTTATTTCGTCTCATTGTCCTCTTTACGGGGATATAGATATGAAAAAAGGTAAAAAAGCTGGAAACATGGTTTTCTTATGGAAAAGGTGTTTTTTGTTCATTTTCGCGTTATTTGGAAAAACGAATGAGGCGATTTTTATGATGGGCATGTCGATGTATTTGTGTCATTGTTCTGTTTACGGGAATGTAGGTATGGAAAAGCTCAAATCATGGTTTCCGTCAATTTTTTTCGAGATCGTTGAGGAAAACTGGGGAAAAAGTAAGAAACCAGATTTGAAGTCACGTTATGTTATGCACTATGATGTTGGTAAAACACTTATGCATTATTATTATTATTATTTGTCTTGGCTGGTCAGGGCTCACACGCAGAGAGAGAACTTGCTTGATGCAATGAGAATTGAAAGCATTGAAGCTGACCCACGGCGATCCAGACAGACACAGGTCTTATAATCGTACGTGCCTCGCAGCAGAGAGAGATAACAGCCTGTTGTTCGCATGCAGGTGGCTGTTATCTGACCCAGACGTGTTACTCGATATCGCGATGAAGGACATACAGCTCTGTCGAAAAGCTGATCATTGCATTCCCACACACACTCATGCAGAGTTTGCAAAAGCTTGTGAGATTCAGTCTGACTTGTGCGCTCCATGACATCCTACTCGTAGGAACAAAAAAAAAGTAAAGTGTTAACTTTGCATCTTGTTGAGGAGACATATATGTTCTGAGGGTAAGAGAGACTCATCATTCTTGTGATCATCTTTGAAGGTAACGGATGCAAGTGCCTTATGCTCTTTGTAAAATATTACGTGAACCGCGGCCATACTTGTACTAAGGTAGGTTCATTATTGTTAATTGTGACATGATTGGTTTTATTGTTATTTTGTGTATGCATGAAAAGTAAGTTAGTGACTGAAGGTATTTTTGGGGGGATTTCGTTTGTTGCAGATTTTAAAAAAAAACGTCATTAAGTCTGGGAAAGCTGACAGAGAGAGACAGTGACAGTGGCGGCAAAGAGCACATTTGCTGAAAGCATTATAATTCATTATATGGTGAGTACATGTTGTTCCATTATTTTTGTTGTTGTTGTTAAATGTATGCCATTTATTTCACGGAAATGTATAAACTTATGGCGTGTATTTATTATTGTTTCAGAATGAAGATATATATGGAGTGAATAGGTTTTAACTACCTTGACGCTTTCGATATTAAAAAAAGAGGTGAGCTATGTATATAGATTAATTCTTTTCTTTGTAAATGACTTTGTTATTTTCGAGTGAGTGTTTTATTTATGTGTGCACACTTCACTTAAAACCTTTTGTTTTAGCAAGTCTTATGAATGAATGAATGAATGAATGAATGAATGAATGGATGAATGAATGAATGCACATGTTTAATGTATATAACCATGACTAATAACGGATTGTATTTTTTGTTTTTCAGATAAATCATTGGAAACAAAAAAACAAGATAAACCTTGTCGCTGATACTGAAACTACAGCAACCTTGAAGGTGATCATTTCCTGCTGGAGGCCCAATTGCTACAACCATTGTGTACCTGTGAACGTGATTGTGTGCCAGTCAGTAAAAAAGCGATAAGTGTGGCCGTTTGGAATTGCAGATTTTGGATTAACCTATTTTAAGGTAAGGGTTGCACGTTTATTAGTCCATTTTATAATCATGTCTATATCAGAGAGTGAAGTGTTAGTGTGGCAGCCTTTGGCCAAATGTTTCAAAACGCGAGTATGCTCAGGCCGAATTTACAATGCGAATCACTGTCTGTCGCCTAAAGATTTTGTAGAATTATGTTTTCCCATTTTTTGAGAGAATGTGAACAAGGCTTAAGATTGCATCACGCTTTAAAAATAAACTTCGAACTACTATGTGAATTTACATTGATAAAAAATAATGTTGAAGAGAAACACACCTTCAACCTTTGTACAAAAATGGAGAAAGTACTGATAGCCGATAATTTGGAAACGTGGTATCAGGAGAAAGCTATTCAAGCGCTTATCTCTAAATTTGATAAGTTGCAACAGGGTCCCAGTGGCTTGGCCCTCGATAGCATTGCCTATTTGAAAATCAATATTTGTAAATACAATCCATTGAATGCAGGAAGTAGCTATATTGCCACACCGAGCTTTATCGCTTCCAGAAAGGCAGTGATCAACATACGAAACAAAGACGATTACTGCTTTTTGTGGAGTATAGTTAGCGGTCTGCAACCCTGTGAAGTCACACGTTGTGATAGACCAGGGCAGTACAAAGACGTGTTTAACCACATGAAACAAACTCTCAATCTCGAGCGTGTTTCATTTCCCATGCCTCTAGATAAAATTCATTTATTTGAGAAAGATAATCCAAATTTCTCCTTTATGGTGTATGGCATCGACGGATCCAATATTGTGGGCCCCTTGTATGCCACCAAACAGGTAAAGCAACATCACATTCACCTGCTTTTCCTGTCTGATGGGGATAAAAGCCATTATTGTTGGATAAAGAATTTATGTAAATTGGTGAGCAGCCAAGTGTCTAACCATAAGTGTGCAAAACACATTTGCGAGCGCTGCCTTCAATAGTTTACAACTGATGAACTTTTGAAACGACATACGGAAGACTGTGAAGGGCAGACGGCAGTAAAGCTAGTCTTGCCCGAAGGGAATGACGCAGTCTTAAAATTTAAGGCCACTAATAAACAAGACATGATACCATTTACTGTTTACGCTGATTTTGAGGCCCTTACTGTTCCCATTCAGGGATGTGAACCAAGCCCCCATACAAGCTCAACCTATCCAGTGAAGAAACATGAGCCTTTTGCTGTACCCTATTATGTTGTCTGTCACTATGATAATTCACAATGTGAGTATGTAAGTCATAAAGGTCAGGATTGTGCGCGGTGGTTTGTTGATCAAATGGCGGCTTTAGCAGGCAAAGTAGAAACTATTTTGAACAACCCTGTACCAATTCAGATGAATGACGTACAGCAAAGAGAATATGATCAAGCCACCACCTGCCACATATGTGAAAAGCCAATCTTAGGCGGAGAAAAAAAAGTAAGAGACCACTGCCACAGGACAGGGCATTTTAGAGGTGCTGCCCAAAACGAATGCAATTTGAAGTACTCTACACCTCACTTCCTCCCTGTCTTATTACACAATTTCTCCCGGTTTGACCTTCACTTCATTGTAAAACAATTTGCTCATGTAGATAAGAGCAAATTCAGCATTTTGGCTAAAAACCATGAGAGCTTTACCTCACTTTCATGGACAAAAGGAAGCATGAGCATTCGCTTTCTCGACTCATTCAAGTTTATGTCTAGTTCGCTGGATAGTCTTGTGAAAGGCTTAAGCGAAGATGAGTTGAAACATACCCATTCCCACTTTACGGATACAAATCAATTTAAATTGTGTGTTCGTAAAGGCCATTTTCCATATGATTATGTGGAAAGTTACGAGGTGCTTGAAGAAACGACTTTGCCGCCAAGAGAAAAATTCCTTTCTCAATTAACACAAAGCACCATCAGTGAAGAAGACTATGCCCACGCACAGCATGTTTGGCGAGTGTTTGGCATAGAAACCATGGGCCAGTATGCTATGCACTACTTAAAATTAGACGTGTTGTTGTTGACCGACGTTTTTGAAACGTTTCGTCAGCTATGTCACACGATCTATGGCCTTGACCCCGCCCACTACTATACCAGTCCAGGGTTAAGTTGGGACGCCGCCCTCAAATTTACCCACATTGAGCTTGATTTACTGACGGATCCCGATATGGTACTCATGATGGAAAAAGGGATTCGTGGGGGATTCGTATCGCTCAATCAGCGACATGCCAAGGCAAATAATCATTACATGCCTGATTATTGTCCCGAAGAACCAGAATCCTACCTAATGTATTTCGACGTAAACAATTTATACGGTCACGCTATGAGTCGACCACTGCCGTACAGAAACTTTGTCTGGCTGTCTGAGAATGAAATTAAAGATTTTAATGTGCATAGCGCCAGCAAGCAACAGGACGTAGGGTATTTTCTTGACGTCGACTTAGCTTATCCCCCCCATCTCAGACAGCGACATGTTGATTTCCCCTTTTGCATAGAGAAAATGATGCCGCCCGAGAGTAAGGGCAATCATAAGAAATTGATGGGTACCTTGTATGATAAAAATCACTATGTGTTGCATATTGACATGCTGGTGGAATGTTTAGCCCAGGGCTTAACCCTGAAAAAAATCCATAGAGGTATTTCTTTTTGTCAGAAACCGTGGTTGAAACCATACATGGATTTAAATACCAGTCACAGACAAAGTGCCACTCAGCCATTTCAAATCATTTTTTTTTAACTAATGAATAATTGTATCTATGGCAAGAGTTTGGAAAATGTACGGCAGTATAGGGACATTAATTGGTCAATAAATGGCATGGCAGATGGGGGGCTCAAAAATAAATTGCAAAACCAAATTTCAAATCTTTAAACATTATTGATCATGATCTACTGACTATTGAACTTGCCAAAACTAAAGTGGTCATGAATAAGCCTATCTATTTAGGCCAAGTCATTTTAGATTTTTCAAAATTGCACATGTATAAATTCCATTATGGTTTTGCAATACAGCGATTTGGTATCATTTCCTTGTTATATACAGACACGGATAGTTTTATTTACCATATCCGTGACTGTGATCCGTATGTCGTTATGAAACAAAACCCAAAATGGTTTGACACGTCCTCGTTTAGTGAGAAGAACGTGTTCGATATCCCCCGTCTGAACAAAAAAGAAATTGGTTTAATGAAAGATGAGTGTTCAGACACCATGATGACTGAGTTTGTAGGTCTCGCTCCGAAAATGTATAGTTTTCGACAGGTGGATCGATGCGAATCTATGCGAGCCAAAGGGATTAGCCAGCATGTGGTTAAACGTCTCTGTGTGGATGATTATTTACATGTCCTTCAGACCCACACAGCCATGGCACATAGTCAATTTAGGATTCTCTCAAAAAATCATGATTTATTTTTAATGAAGCAGCGAAAACAAACACTCGCTTTGTTGGACGACAAGAGACAGTGGTGTCAGGATATGATGACAAGCGTCCCATTTGGTTACAACCAGTAATGGTTGTAGCTATTGTTGTTGTACAACACGGCAAGTGTTTGGTTTGGTTGCTATCAAATGCGAGATGCCATCTTGAGCCTCGGAATAAAAATAAAAAATTGTAGTGTATCATATAATTTTTGTTTTTTAACCTGTGTGCATGGGTGTATGCATGGATGTGTGAATGCCTGTAAATAGTTGTACATAAACTGTATGTCTTGTGCTATTTGCCTGTCAACGCATAACGAGAGCCATGCATCAACGTTTGCATGGTTCACTGTGCACAGGCTAGATTAAAAACATGTTGACTTCTTTAGGTTAGGTTAGGAAAAAACAAACAAGTAGCCACCCTCACTATTGTTGTCGCTTAGTAGGCCTCATGTTTCAGCAAAGTGACCATTCACCCTCAGTAGGCATGCGGCTTAATAGGCCACACTAGGGTGTGGCTTAGTAGGTCTCATGCAAGAACAAAAGAATAATAATAATAATCTGCTGCTTTTACTGTTCACAATCTCTCACTTTATGGCTAGTGTTATGAGTGGTGATATATTTGAAATATCTGAACAGAAATTGTTTCTTTAACCTGTTGCAAGTTATGTTTGCCGCCTATAGCTAAAGAAGTCAACAGACAGATGGTTATTTATTTGTGTTTTGCTTATTTTTTTAATTTTATTTTTGCCATTGACTTAGGGGACAGACAGTGTATATAGTACATTGTATTTTTTTATTTATTCACTTAGTAAACGGCAACGACTACTTTTCAGATTCAATCATGAGGCACGGTGAAGATTGTTTTATCGTCACAAAACACACCACGTTCATTGAATATGCCACGATGATGTCTCATAATCCTCAACGTGTGGCCTATCCTTCAGAATATAGAAACACGAAAGTACGCATTGATACCACATTTTATGACAGCTTCATGAATCGTGATAATAATGATGATGATTTGTTTCATGACCCAGGGCATCACTTTTGTAAATCCTGTATGCTAAATTTTGGCTTTGAAAATAATGTATCCACGCAAGTGATTCATAAATCATGGTACGGTTTAACCATGAATCAAGTGATTGTTAAATTAGCTGACGAGGATCATTTTGCAGATTTCTGGTGTACAATATGTACAAAACCCCTGTTTAATGTTTATTTTCCAATAACCTCTCAAATGTTTTGTTTTCATTTTTGAAATTTCCTGCTGAGGAACCAATCACTTCGTATCGAGAACAAGCATTTCGCCAACTTTGTCTTGGCTTACCTATCAACCAATATTCGCCTCATAGAATGAGATTTGTTAGAAACTAACAACATCATGTCATGATTATCGCTTTTTTTTGTTTACATTCGGCTTTAAGGTGCAAACTTGAAGTTTAGAATACACTTGGCTATTTTGTTTGCTGTTTTAGTTTATCGTGTAATCACGTTGATGAACACATACTGTACCCGATACCTAGTTGAGGCTATCGGCTACGCCAGCAGACATTAAGCCGTAGTTGAGATTTTGGGAAGAGTTAAGAAAAGATAGCGCTCAGATCGAGTCAAGAGGAATGTCAAGATTACGTAGAAGGTCTAGGATTAAGAAGGCACTGACATCAGTCAAGCAGATGGAATTATGGATGGAAATATGAAGCTTTATTAAGATCTATATGGAACATGGTATTTAAACATCTCAGAAGAGAAGATATAACAAGCAGTATATATGGTAATAATTTGAAGGAAGTCATATAACCCTAAAGTTATTTTATAACTTAATAGCCGAGATGATCGGGGTTCGAGATTATATTTGTGACGCAAGACCACAGAGGTGGGGAGAACGTCACGTGACTGCGCCAGGGAGGTACAGGTCATTGCAGTCCAGAGACAAGCAGTCGAGCTCTGTAAACAGAGGAGTCAAGTACAGTTAGCACGGCAGTCGAATTCAGAGAAGCGAGCTGAGTGGGACATGCGCCGAGCGTATGGTTAAGGTCGCGCAGCGAACAGCTTTTGTCACGGAAAGTGAAAGCGACAGTTTTAACTTCACTAAGCAGCGAACGAAAAGTAGGTCATTGAGCCGGGCGGACACCCCCAGTAGGCAGCGTGAAGACCGGTTACAGAACCAGCTGTACGGGTCAAGCAAACATGAGAAGGCCGGGGTTTAGAGCAGTACAGTAAAACGAGTTGGAGAACTTATTTCAAGCTGCAATTTGGAAACGCAGAACAGCATAGCAGAGCGACATGGCGAGGCCAGCTTTATGTGGAGATTATTCTAGTGCATTGCAGTAGGGGCGAGCGGGTTATTTCCAATCTTATACGCAAGCATTATGACAGAAGCTGAACTTCATTACAACATTGAGTTGGAACGTTTATTCAGCATTTGCATTGTACAGGCAGATAGTTACGAGATACTGCAACTGTGAACTTCGAATGAACATAGTTTTTCAATGACATTACGACTATGCATTTCATAACGCATTCCAAGTAACATTAACGAGTTTAGGCAAATAAAATGTTACAGGCATATGCACTTATAAACTTTGGCACGTGCATTAATGCGATTCTTTCTTATGAAGTGTTATAAATTACCGAGAATGAACACAGCTACAGGGTGTTTCATAAACTTAGACACTCTCATATAAAATTTTATTTTATGAAAGTGAGACTTAGCAGTTATTGGAGATTGAACTTTCAACACTCAAACCGAACATTGTATGGAACAGTGGCGTAACGCAGAAGAGGAATAGGGGGTCCGCTGTTTCTTTGAACTTTGTCGTGAAGATTTGGACAATATCCGCTATGGATAACCAGAAGTTCATCATGTCGGAGTAAACGCAGACAGAGACGCGATGGCACCACAGAGCTATGGATTCGATTCCTGACGAGGAGGAGGTCCACCAGATGATTCACTTGGGATTTTGAAGGCAATCGTCATTGCATGGGTGGAATGATATTCACGCCGATCTTTCGAGAAATTCATTACATAAGGAAAATCGACGATCTTTGAAATTTAATAACAGCTGATTATGAGAAGGTACTGTAAGAGTTATAACTTTCTGATACGATTATTTTCATGAATACTGGGCACACATGTATATGTTTCTAATAGGAGTGATACGATTATTTAAACATGGTTTGACTTTATATGCTTCAAATTTTGCTACAATATGGCGTGACCATATGATATGGAAAGCATCATTATACGAAATTCTCACCAGTGGTTGGCTTTATTAAGCAGATGTTTGGTCTTTTTGACATTTTTCCAGCAAGGATAGTTTTCATGAATAGTTTTTTTTGTGTAACGAGTATTTCGAACTCGTGATCTGCAATTGATTATCTAAATTACTTCGTCAGTTCATTGCATACTAGCGAGTGTGTGTTATTCATCAGTAGGGATTTTTTCCATTGGATTGCTTGGAGATATTAAGATGTTATTCACTTTAGTGAATGAATATCGCTTTTATATGACAACTAGAGACTTGTTGATTCCTATCTGGTACATTCACTCATTTAGTCTTCGAGATGGGGTCTTTCGTATTTATACGATTGTATGGTGGTTACTCATCTTACCCATCGTTCAGGGCACTATCATGTTAGTCGACGGGGCGAGGTCTTTCGTATTTATACGATTGTACGGTGGTTACTCATCTTACTTGCCATTGAGGGACTCATTTTTATCATCCGAGTGTACATGAGATTGTAAGTGAATCAAACAAGGAACTACTAGTCACATATCAGTCGAAATTTTGTTAAATAAAGTACAGATAAATGTCAGCAGGGTTACATTTGTAATTCTTGTTTGCCAATCCAATATTTTTTTGCTATACTCTTTTGAGAGTAATTTCAGTTTAACAGCTGGTACAGCTGATGCTTTTGATGATTTTTATAATTGTGTTTGATACCTTTGAGAAGGATTTAAAGTAATTGAATCTTGTAAGATGAATCATTAATGGTCAGATTTATTTTAAGGCAGATCAGTATTGCAGATTTTGATATGAGAGATTATAGCACATTGGTGTTTTTCTGTGAAGTGAATTATGAGAATTGTAAGAGAATTTATGCTATTTGAAAGCAGATCTTGAATTACTACAGTAATATTTTTTCCAATTGTTTAAGAAGTAGTCTAGATGTGATCAGATTAATTACAGTTATTGGGAGATTGTGTGCGTTGATAATTTGAAGCCAGTTATATATTTTTTGTAGATCATGCAACATGGTTAAGTGAAGTTTGTGATAGGCATTTTGTGGAAGTTGCCAAGTGATAGTTGCAATATTGCTAATGTATTTTGAGGCAGACTTGAGGTTGTCGAACCCAGTCTAGCGTAATTGTTGAGATTTATGCTGTATGTGCTGAATATTTATGGAGTTTTGTGGAATAATTGTGGTATTCAAATGTGATATTTGAAGATGTGAGGATATATAATGTCGTTGTGGATAGTCAGATCCAACGTGATGTCGTGAAGGCAATAATATTTTTGGCATAAAAATTAAATACGAAATATAACTTGGAAGTGATAAAACTGTAAGACAACGTTCTATAATCCATATTAAACAATTTGTTAGGAAATTAAACAAATAAATAAAGTTGATAATACAAGATTTTCTGATAATAATAATTAATGAAACAATAATCTGAAAATTAAGCTTATTAATGATCTTACCTAATGAAATAAAAATCAGAATGACTAGATGAAACAATAAAAATCTAAATAACCAGAAGAATAAAATTTAAATATGTTGATAAATTAAATTTTGGAATAGATCAATGAATTAAATAAATGGATGAATTAAAGATTGGATAAATAAACTGATTTAAATAAATTAATAGATGATTGGATAGATGATGAATAACTGAATTAGAAGGTGATAATTAATTAAAGAAGCTGATGATTAATGAATTTATATGGATTAAAATAAATTTAATTGAGATATAATTTGAGGAATTGCAACTTGAGTTGAGGAATTAAACAATTTGTATTGATGATTTAAGATGATTTAATCTGAATTAGATGATAAAATAAGAGTGTGTGAATAATTAGAAAGTATAATGAAGTGATGATAATAATTTTCATTTAAATGATTAAATGGTGATGAGTTAATGATTCTGACAGGAATATGTTGAATTTTGAGATAAGAAATAATGTGAGAAATATTTAACTTTGATGATGATGATAATGATGACCAATGAGCAGTGGATTTTCTGTAATTCATAAACAAGTAATTGTTAATGACAATGTAAATAGTGTAAATTAATTATTCGATGTTTAGGAGCATTTTACTAACGTGTTCAACATTTAAATTATGCCATGCAAGCCATAAATTACGTGATATTTAAAATATGTGATTATAATGTGTATGTTTAGACAGATTAATAACTTTTTCAAATCCACATTTATGATGTTAAATTAAAGAGAAATTAGGTCTCAGGTATCACAAATGTCAGTGACGAAAGACATAGTGCTACAGTGATCCTGAGAACCCAAGAGAACTTAAGAGATTTTTCCTGTTGTATGTGGATGAAATATTTTTGATTAGAAAATAGATGGTTCGATTTTTGGACAATGACAATTTAACGTTGGCATTCGACCATGCTCTCAGGTAGGATGAATATTTAAAATGTCTGTCTGACTATCAAAGTGAAATAAATTTGTTTTTATCTTAGTTGTGATCTGATGATGGTGTGATTTTCCTTTTTCTTTCCTTGTCTTGATTAAGGCTTAACCGGAAAGGAAGTGGTTTGCTAGGAGTTCAGTTGATGGCGCCCATTTATATTTGCAATTTTTTTATTAAACTCAAGCCCGTAACGACCCTAGAGATACTTTGTCTCGTGTTACCCACTGCTTTTTCGATAACTCAGCTGAATTTCCGACACATTCCTTATTTGACTAGAGGTTCATTTAACTCCGCTCTGTCCTGGAACTCCAGGAATGCGATGTAATAGCAGATGGGTAATCGCATCCGCAGGACGAACGGGTACAGAGAGAGAGGGAGAATTGGCTTTACCCATCTGTGGGGCTTCGATTTTGTTTATTCTATGGAATCACATCAGATTTAGATTACGGAGAGATTGATCTCAAATTCATTTAATTGTGTTACAAAATTTATTAAACTTAGTCAGACAATATACTTGTGTGCCCATTCCAGTGTTCATGTTAATCGTATTAGTATTATATCATGTTAGTTATAAGTCATTTTTCCTATACCCAAGTGAATGCAGGAATTGAGACATTGTGATGTGTTGTTGTCTAACGTCTCTGAATAAAACGATTATTGAAAATATAATTATGTTGCCGGAAGATTTAGCTAAGGTGTTAGGAGAGTTACATAGTGGTATGTCTGGTATTGCAGAAACTATTTCTAAAATGGAAACGGAAGTTAAAGAACAGATAAATAGTTCAGAAGCTAGGTTAGAAGCTAGATGTAAAGAAAATGTGCAAGCATTACAGACTAGTAATGAAGAAAATTTAAAGTCATTAGAGACCAGATTACAGTCCAGTAATAAGGACGAGTTGAAATCATTACAGATTAGTAACGAAGCTAATATAAAATTATTACAGTCAACTAGTGAGGATAATTTAAAGTCATTAGAGATTAGATTACAGACTAGTACTGAAAGTCATTTGAAAGCTAGTGAAGCTAACTTGAAGGATAGTTTCAAATCATTGGAAGAGAAATTACAAGCTCGTAGTGAAGAAACTAACACAGAGTTAGAAAACAAGTTAACTAGGTTAGAGAATAGATTAACTTTAAAGAATAATTAAATGCTTAAGACTTTACAATTAGATATAATTGCAGTAAATATGAAAGGAGAGGAAAATGTTCAAATATTAAGAAAGAATATTATTGAATTAGAAAGTAGAGGAGAAGAAAATATTCTTACTTTAAGAACAGACGTTATGTCCATACAGAAAGACATTAAATCGGATGTATCGAAGTTGAGATTCGACATTGATGGTTTAGTGGCAGATGTAGGCAAAATTCAAGAGTGGTCTACCGAAGTATCTTTCGAAAATAAATCAAAGGTCTAGAGATGAATCTAGGTAATGATGTTAAAGATTTAAAGTCAGTAATTGGAACCATTAAAGAGGAAGTCTTAGGAGAGTTTAATTCTAATTTAAAATCATTAGAGAATCAATTGCAGAAAGATATTAGGAAAATGGATGATGATATAGAGCAAAAGGTTAATGAAAACTTAGCTTTATTCAAAAATAGAGTCGGTGCAATCGTGGAAGAACGGTATAGTGAGGTCGATGCCGAAGCAAAAGAAAAACGTGCAGGATTAGATGAGAAATTAATCGCAGGTATGGCGAACTTAGAAGCGAGATTTACGGAAAACAAGGAAGCGATGAAGATAGATTCAACTCTATTTAGGACAGATGTTGATATTTTAAAGGAACAAGTCGCGTCAGTAAAGAATACGTGCGAAGGCAAGATAGACAAGTTGATAAACGATTTAGACGAGAGTAACAAAACGCAGAATGTTACGTCGTTGGATGAGTTGAAGACTCAGGTCAAGACCGTAGAGAAATTGGCAGAAGATAGGATAACTAAACTAGAATCTATGATTAATAGTTTCACCAGTCAAAATATTACATCAGGGGAAATATCGATAAATCAAACACCGATAGACCGCAGGATGAGTAATCAAGAAGTTAGCATGGGAGAAGACCGTCAAACGCAACCGAATGTGACATTCGAAAGGGCAAGTTCAACCCCTCAGGATAATCCGAATTCGAATAGGAGTACGTTGGGTACAAGTGAACGATACTCAGGTCCAGTTACCATTATCAGAAATCTGGATGACAAGCCAAGGAAGTTTTCTGGAAATACAGGAGTCACACCAGTCGAATTTCTGCGAGATATTCGAGACTACATGGCGGAACATAGAGTAGCCAAGGAGAGAGAACTAAGGATAGTCGAACGCGCCTTAGACGGGTCTGCGTTAACTTGGTTTAGCGCATTCAGAAGCAATTTTGCGAATATGGAACAATTTGCAATAGCATTCTTAAGGAGATTTTGGAGTGCAGAGGATCAACTGAACGTAAGAGCAGACATGTACTCGAAGCGTTATTCTACGTCACATCCGACGCATTATGCCAATTATTTTACTTCACAATTGGCTAAATTACAGTTTCCTATTCCTCCATTGCCTGAAGAAGAGCTTTTGCAAGCTATAGCGAGACAGTTACCGATTGAGGTACAGCGATCACTAATAGCGTCGGGAGCAAACACACTTGAGCACTATGACGACATTTTACGGCGATTAGACAATACAAGCGCTCAAGTTACGCCTAGAAATGCAAGAAACGACAATAGAAACACGCAAGAGGTGAATGCGGTAGTCGTTGATAACGCAGCTCAGACGGACAGAAGAGATTCCTGGGAAAACAGAAGGAACGAAGGAAATCGAGGAAACATCCGTAACGTTCGTGGAAATGATCGATATAGAGGACCATATGAGAGGCCATACGATCAGGAAGCAAGAGACAGCCGATACAGAAATTATAATCAGAATTCCAGATACCAAGATAGGAATCGATACAACAATAGATATCGTGGTAGAAACAACTGGATCCAAGGTCAACAGTATAATCGGAACGACAGGCAGGATGGCCGAAGAAACGATCCAAATGAAGGACGAGATAATCGTGAATATGAGAGGTCGAGGCAAGAATGTAGACAGCTTAGTGCACCACCCGAGGAGACAGTCAGAGATGTCAATCGAGCAAGCACGAGTGGCGAAGAAAAAAAACCGTCAAATTAACTTTAGAGCAAGATGCTAATCATTGGGAATCGATCATCATTGTGGAAACGTATCAGGTCAAGGACGAGGATTTAATCGAGGAGGAAGACGTAGTACACCGAGGAAATAGACATGAATTGCCAGTTATCAGTGTGGAAGTCATGGGAAAGGAAATAAAGACACTTGTAGACACGGGGGCTATGGTGAGCTTGATATCCATAGGTTGCCTGGATGAGTTGAAATTATCAGGAGAAATTACGATGTTGCCAACTGTTGTTAGCAAGATTCAAGGGGTGATCCCAGACAGAAGTATGAAATGTAAAAGTCAGGTACTTTTAGATGTTGGGATTGGAACCAGAAGTTTTGAACAGATGTTCCTAGTAGTGGGTCAACTACATTTCGACATGATCCTAGGAGTGGATTTCTTAAGTGAGAGTGGCCTGATCAAGATATGCAGAGTAGGCGCATGTACTTTCAAGAAGGGGTCATGGAAAATCAGGAATCTGAGATGACATTCTTTAGAGAGAATATATTGGAGGAGATAGTATGCAGCATTGAAAGGTCTATAGAAGATAGAACTAGCATTACAAGTAAAATAAATCCAGAAATTAAGGAGCAGTTTGATCAAGTAATTTCAGAATATGAGGACATATTCAATGACAAACCAGGTCTCATAGAAAATTTTACCTACAGCATCAAGTTGATGGATGACAAACCATACCATAAGAATTTATATCCCATTCCGGATAAATGGAAGGAAGAAGTTAGTACAATGATAAGCGATATGGAGACAGATGGAATAATCAAGAAGATGCCAACTGCTTATTTGAATCCTTTAGCAGTTGTCAAGAAACCTAATGGTAAGCTGAGGATATGCCTAGATGCTAGAGCCCTTAATGAAAGAGTTCTTCCTGAACACGAATTATTGCGCAGATTCAGAGGAGTTTCTTTTCGACAATCGATTGACTAGTTCTTATTATCATGTGGAGCTAGCAGAAGACTGCAAACAATACACAGGGTTCTTGTTTGACCATAAAACATATGTATTCAATAGGTTACCTTTTGGAGTGAAAAATAGTGGTCCGGTGATGATCCGAGCACTAGATGAAAATTTGTGAGATGCAGTTAAGGAGCATGTGGTGAGCTATATTGATGACCTGATTATAGCGTCTGAGACAGCGGAAGAACATATCAGGCACCTTCGAATGCTTTTTGAAGATCTTAGCAGGACGAACTTCAAGGTGAATTTCAACAAATGTCAGTTCTTTCATGAAGAAATTGAATTTCTTGGACATAGAATCGATGGAGATGGTTATAGGCCCAATCCGAAGAAGATCATAGCTATTTCAGAGTTTCCAACCCCACGAAAGATTAAAGAGGTACGGCAGTTTTTAGGCATGTGTCAGTTCTTTTCAACACATTGTCCTGAATATACTGAAACGATGGCACCTCTGCAGGATTTACTAAGAAAGGGAAATCGATGGAAATGGGACGACAGATGCAATCAAGCGTTTTTAGCGGCTAAGAAAATATTGATCCAAAATATCAAGCTTGAGTACCCAGATTTTACAAGAAGATTTTTTGTGGAGACAGACGCATCCAAAATAGGTATCAGTGGGATCCTATATCAGTTGGACGATACCAAGAAACAGAGGTATTTAGCTTTCACCAGTCGCAAGCTCAGGAATTGTGAGAAGAATTACTATGCAACTGAGTTAGAGGCATTAGCAGTGGTTCATGCTCTTAAGACGTGGAAGAAGGTATTGTTTGGACATGACATAACAGTGATCACAGATCATAAAGCCCTCCAATTTATTATGAATACAGACTTAGCGAGTGACCGCATCACCAGATGGGCTCTGTTCTTACAACAATTTAACCCAACTGTTGTACATAGACCTGGGAAATTAAATCTGTTAGCAGACGTGTTGAGCAGAAACTCTTGTAAGGAAGTAATTGTCAACCACATAAATTTAATTCAAGAGGATAATGGTACTCTAGAAAAGTTGAAGTTGTTAGCGCAAACTCAGAAGAGATATGCACCTTTAAGAAGAATTTACCGTTTTTTGACACGCAGGATGGACAACGCTGATCCAGATTTTCGAAGAACTGAGATAGAGGCTAGAAAATATCATATTATGGGAGGTGTTATATGCCAATATATCGACCAGGATCATACTAAACTTAGAGTAGTGATCCCACCCAAGCTTGTCAAACCAGTTATTTGGATGATACACCGAACTGCAGCTCATGTAAGTGTAGACAAGACTTTGGCTCTCGCTCAAGAAACCTTCGTTTGGAGACAAATGGCACAAACGATTCGCGACGTCATAAAGACCTGTGACAGTTGTCAGCGAAGTAAATATTCATCTAAGCTAATGAAAGAAGTTCCTAGATCAATATTACCCAGCAAGTCAAGAGATCTTTTCGCTACGGACATTTTCGGTCCGATTCCTCGTTCGACGAAAGGAAATCAGTTTGTTTTGGTAACAGTAGACGTATTTTCTAAATACGTATCTCTATGCCCTATCCAGAAAGCTACATACAAGTACGTGATCAACAGATTAGAGAAAACAGTTATTCCAAGCATGGGGAAACCTGAAGTTTTGTTGAGTGACCATGGATCACAATTCACCAGTATGGAATTTTCTACTGCTATGGAACGTTTAGGAATAAGGCATGTGTTTAATTCTGTGCGGTATCCAGAGGGAAATCCAGCCGAAAGAATTATGCCGGAAATCAGTAAAATGTGTCGCTTATATGTGTCAAGGCAACACCATAGATGGATGGAAGTGATACCCATCATTAGTCAATGCTTGAATTCCACAGTACATGAAAGCACAGGACATATTCCGTCCATGCTTCATCATGGATTGAAACCGGATAGACCATGGGACCGAGTCGTGAGGGCACCAGCAGATCCTCAACCCACACAAGAAAGAAGAGTCGAGATGGCAGGAGAGAGACTCAGAAGACAGGCGGAGAAGAGAGCCAGGAGACAAGCAGGAAGGAGGTTCCACGAGCCATTTCAAGAAAATGATGAGGTGCTGATTAGGAAGCCAGTCACTTCGAATCTTCAACTGAAGATCTACCATGAATTTGCGCCATTGTACGCTGGTCCATTCCGTATTGAAGAAACGTACCGAAATAATAGCTACAAAATTGTCAGAATGGATACTGAAGAAGTTGTGGGAACTTTTAATGCAGCTAGCATTAGAAAGTACCATCAAGCTGAATAAGAGGATTGTAGAGCTATCGTGTACATGTGTTATATATAGAATGCCTAAGAGTGTATTTTTTTCTCAATCCTGATAAAAAAGGAGATATACGGGAGAGATGTACCCGATACCTAGTTGAGGCTATCGGCTACGCCAGCAGACATTAAGCCGTAGTTGAGATTTTGGGAAGAGTTAAGAAAAGATAGCGCTCAGATCGAGTCAAGAGGAATGTCAAGATGACGTAGAAGGTCTAGGATTAAGAAGGCACTGACATAAGTCAAGCAGATGGAATTATGGATGGAAATATGAAGCTTTATTAAGATCTATATGGAACATGGTATTTAAACATCTCAGAAGAGAAGATATAACAAGCAGTATATATGGTAATAATTTGAAGGAAGTCAGATAACCCTTAAGTTATTTTATAACTTAATAGCCGAGATGATCTGGTTTCGAGATTATATTTGTGACGCAAGACCACAGAGGTGGGGAGAACGTCACGTGACTGCGCCAGGGAGGTACAGGTCATTGCAGTCCAGAGACAAGCAGTCGAGCTCTGTAAGCAGAGGAGTCAAGTACAGTTAGCACGGCAGTCGAATTCAGAGAAGCGAGCTGAGTGGGACATGCGCCGAGCGTACGGTTAAGGTCGCGCAGCGAACAGCTTTTGTCACGGAAAGTGACAGCGACAGTTTTAACTTCACTAAGCAGCGAACGAAAAGTAGGTCATTGAGCCGGGCGGACACCCGCAGTAGGCAGCGTGAAGACCGGTTACAGAACCAGCTGTACGGGTCAAACAAACATGAGAAGGCCGGGGTTTAGAGCAGTACAGTAAAACGAGTTGGAGAACTTATTTCAAGCTGCAATTTGGAAACGCAGAACAGCATAGCAGAGCGACATGGCGAGGCCAGCTTTATGTGGAGATTATTCTAGTGCATTGCAGTAGGGGCGAGCGGGTTATTTCCAATCTTATACGCAAGCATTATGACAGAAGCTGAACTTCATTACAACATTGAGTTGGAACGTTTATTCAGCATTTGCATTGTACAGGCAGATAGTTACGAGATACTGCAACTGTGAACTTCGAATGAACATAGTTTTTCAATGACATTACGACTATGCATTTCATAACGCATTCCAAGTAACATTAACGAGTTTAGGCAAATAAAATGTTACAGGCATATGTACTTATAAACTTTGGCACGTGCATTAATGCGATTCTTTCTTATGAAGTGTTATAAATTACCGAGTATGAACACAGCTACAGGGTGTTTCATAAACTTAGACACTCTCATATAAAATTTTATTTTATGAAAGTGAGACTTAGCAGTTATTGGAGATTGAACTTTCAACACTCAAACCGAACATTGTATGGAGCAGTGGCGTAAAGCAGAAGAGGAATAGGGGGTCCGCTCTTTCTATGAACTTTGTCGTGAAGATTTGGACAATATCCGCTATGGATAACCAGAAGTTCATCATGTCGGAGTAAACGCAGACAGAGACGCGATGGCACCACAGAGCTATGGATTCGATTCCTGACGAGGAGGAGGTCCACCAGATGATTCACTTGGGATTTTGAAGGCAATCGTCATTGCATGGGTGGAATGATATTCACGCCGATCTTTCGAGAAATTCATTACATAAGGAAAATCGACGATCTTTGAAATTTAATAACAGCTGATTATGAGAAGGTACTGTAAGAGTTATAACTATCTGATACGATTATTTTCATGAATACTGGGCACACATGTATATGTTTCTAATAGGAGTGATACGATTATTTAAACATGGTTTGACTTTATATGCTTCAAATTTTGCTAGAATATGGCGTGACCATATGATATGGCAAGCATCATTATACGAAATTCTCACCAGTGGTTGGCTTTATTAAGCAGATGTTTGGTCTTTTTGACATTTTTCCAGCAAGGATAGTTTTCATGAATAGTTTTTTTTTGTGTAACGAGTATTTCGAACTCGTGATCTGCAATTGATTATCTAAATTACTTCGTCAGTTCATTGCATACTAGCGAGTGTGTGTTATTCATCAGTAGGGATTTTTTCCATTGGATTGCTTGGAGATATTAAGATGTTATTCACTTTAGTGAATGAATATCGCTTTTATATGACAACTAGAGACTTGTTGATTCCTATCTGGTACATTCACTCATTTACTCTTCGAGATGGGGTCTTTCGTATTTATACGATTGTATGGTGGTTACTCATCTTACCCATCGTTCAGGGCACTATCATGTTAGTCGACGGGGCGAGGTCTTTCGTATTTATACGATTGTACGGTGGTTACTCATCTTACTTGCCATTGAGGGACTCATTTTTATCATCCGAGTGTACATGAGATTGTAAGTGAATCAAACAAGGAACTACTAGTCACATATCAGTCGAAATTTTGTTAAATAAAGTACAGATAAATGTCAGCAGGGTTACATTTGTAATTCTTGTTTGCCAATCCAATATTTTTTTGCTATACTCTTTTGAGAGTAATTTCAGTTTAACAGCTGGTACAGCTGATGCTTTTGATGATTTTTATAATTGTGTTTGATACCTTTGAGAAGGATTTAAAGTAATTGAATCTTGTAAGATGAATCATTAATGGTCAGATTTATTTTAAGGCAGATCAGTATTGCAGATTTTGATATGAGAGATTATAGCACATTGGTGTTTTTCTGTGAAGTGAATTATGAGAATTGTAAGAGAATTTATGCTATTTGAAAGCAGATCTTGAATTACTACAGTAATATTTTTTCCAATTGTTTAAGAAGTAGTCTAGATGTGATCAGATTAATTACAGTTATTGGGAGATTGTGTGCGTTGATAATTTGAAGCCAGTTATATATTTTTTGTAGATCATGCAACATGGTTAAGTGAAGTTTGTGATAGGCATTTTGTGGAAGTTGCCAAGTGATAGTTGCAATATTGCTAATGTATTTTGAGGCAGACATGAGGTTGTCGAACCCAGTCTAGCGTAATTGTTGAGATTCATGCTGTATGTGCTGAATATTTATGGAGTTTTGTGGAATAATTGTGGTATTCAAATGTGATATTTGAAGATGTGAGGATATATAATGTCGTTGTGGATAGTCAGATCCATCGTGATGTCGTGAAGGCAATAATATTTTTGGCATGAAAATTAAATACGAAATATAACTTGGAAGTGATAAAACTGTAAGACAACGTTCTATAACCCATATTAAACAATTTGTTAGGAAATTAAACAAATAAATAAAGTTGATAATACACGATTTTCTGATAATAATAATTAATGAAACAATAATCTGAAAATTAAGCTTATTAATGATCTGACCTAATGAAATAAAAATCAGAATGACTAGATGAAACAATAAAAATCTAAATAACCAGAAGAATAAAATTTAAATATGTTGATAAATTAAATTTTGGAATAGATCAATGAATTAAATAAATGGATGAATTAAAGATTGGATAAATAAACTGATTTAAATAAATTAATAGATGATTGGATAGATGATGAATAACTGAATTAGAAGGTGATAATTAATTAAAGAAGCTGATGATTAATGAATTTATATGGTTTAAAATAAATTTAATTGAGATATAATTTGAGGAATTGCAACTTGAGTTGAGGAATTAAACAATTTGTATTGATGATTTAAGATGATTTAATCTGAATTAGATGATAAAATAAGAGTGTGTGAATAATTAGAAAGTATAATGAAGTGATGATAATAATTTTCATTTAAATGATTTAATGGTGATGAGTTAATGATTCTGACAGGAATATGTTGAATTTTGAGATAAGAAATAATGTGAGAAATATTTAACTTTGATGATGATGATAATGATGACCAATGAGCAGTGGATTTTCTGTAATTCACAAACAAGTAATTGTTAATGACAATGTAAATAGTGTAAATTAATTATTCGATGTTTAGGAGCATTTTACTAACGTGTTCAACATTTAAATTATGCCATGCAAGCCATAAATTACGTGATATTTAAAATATGTGATTATAATGTGTATGTTTAGACAGATTAATAACTTTTTCAAATCCACATTTATGATGTTAAATTAAAGAGAAATTAGGTCTCAGGTATCACAAATGTCAGTGACGAAAGACATAGTGCTACAGTGATCCTGAGAACCCAAGAGAACTTAAGAGATTTTTCCTGTTGTATGTGGATGAAATATTTTTGATTAGAAAATAGATGGTTCGATTTTTGGACAATGACAATTTAACGTTGGCATTCGACCATGCTCTCAGGTAGGATGAATATTTAAAATGTCTGTCTGACTATCAAAGTGAAATAAATTTGTTTTTATCTTAGTTGTGATCTGATGATGGTGTGATTTTCCTTTTTCTTTCCTTGTCTTGATTAAGGCTTAACCGGAAAGGAAGTGGTTTGCTAGGAGTTCAGTTGATGGCGCCCATTTATATTTGCAATTTTTTTTATTAAACTTAAGCCCGTAACGACCCTAGAGATACTTTGTCTCGTGTTACCCACTGCTTTTTCGATAACTCAGCTGAATTTCCGACACATTCCTTATTTGACTAGAGGTTCATTTAACTCCGCTCTGTCCTGGAACTCCAGGAATGCGATGTAATAGCAGATGGGTCATCGCATCCCCAGGACGAACGAGTACAATACACACTGGTTTAAATTTGTAGTTTTGAATTTTGTATTGTTGGATGTAGACATGGTTATTAAATGCATAGCGTGTTAACTTTGCCTTTTATAGGTTACCAAAAGCATTCACATGTTTGCTCTTAGTATCTGTTGATACTATTTATTTAACAGAATGCTGTGTGAATTTTCACAACAACAGAGCAAACGAATACAAGTCATTCGACAAGGGAATGGTAGGCTAATTCCCATTCACAACCGAGACATGCATTTACCTCCAAGAGTGAGATCTTGAAAATGATTCACACACTTAATTTTGATAAAACATTTCCTATTAAATAATTTCCAAATGTATGTTTTGACTGAAAAAATGATACAAACATTATTATTATATTTTTTGTAAATTTATCCAATACTATCTATCTACAACTTCAGGTCATAAACACTCAGGATTAAAAAAAAACCAACAACACACTTTAATGTACAAAAGTTATTGTTGTTGTAATATAAGAACGAGAGTGTTAGAAAGTAACACTCTTTTCTTTGGTTATAGACAACCATGGACGCCTTGAACGCCATTGGTCAAGATTGTGGCTTTGCACGCAAGAAAATGAGTGAATTGCCTACGCAAACACCCTTTCGCATACATAAAATTCAAAAACTGAAAACCAAATTTGGTGAACGAGCTCTTTGCATTTGAGACATTTCTTCCCACACGATTTAATAACCTACCTGATAATGTCATGGAAGATGTCAATTCCAGTATTCACCCTGTCTATTTAATTTATGAGGGTGAAAAAAATAATCGATGCATGGTTCGTTTTGTAAAAATTGAAAACGAATAATCAATGAACGCTAGCCGTGACTTTTATAATAATAATGAAACTATTAGTTAAAATGATGGACTTTTGTCCTTTTTTATTGTTTGTGATTTAAAACAGCATTTATAGCATTTTTAAGCAATTTTTTATTATAATGATTATAATTTATAATGATCAAATTCTAGTAACATGTTATTTTATTCAATAATAAGCGTTTAACAAAAAAACTGGTTCTGGAGTAGATAAAAGATTTCATGCTGTCATTCGTTCTGCTAGACTAGCATTTGAAGCTGATGAATAATGATGGACTTTTGTCCTTTTTTTGATTGTTTGTGATAAAAAAAAATAGATTTAGTACAATTACCATGTATATATAATTTTTTATAATAATAATGATGAAACTATTAGTTAAAATAATGGACTTTTGTCCTTTTTTATTGTTTGTGATTGAAAAATAGATTTACTACAATTAGTATTTTTTATAACGATGCACTGCTGTCCCTTTTTTATTGTTTGTCATTTATGACATTTTATTCATTTTATTTATAATTATAATAATGAAACTAAGAGTGAATAATAATAATGGAAAAAACACAACATGGACTCTTGTCTTTTTGTTTATTTTTTTGTCATGATAACAGTGATAATATACATTTTTTTTAAATAAATTCATTACGTTAAAGTCCATATCTAGGTAAAAGTAATTTGCTCTTCATAGCACCAATCACTATAAATGCTGCCATTCGTTCTGCTAGACTGGCATCTGAAGCTGTTAATCGTTGCTTGGCAATGCTTAACAAGACTTTGTCGGCAATGCGTCTTAGTGTGTGATCACTGTTTTCATAGGCTTTATCGTGATTAAGGCATGCATGATCCAAAGCATTGATTCCCATATCCCCTCTCCTCAAACGATCTTGAAGACGAGTACCAGGGCCGCAGAAGCTGTAAGCAGGTAAGTGAGCTTCGAATGGTAAGTTTTTAATGATGTTATCAATAATTCCACGGCCAGTACACTTGGGACATAGACGTTTCAATCGGTGAAAAACACTTTTTCTGTTGTTCTTCTTGTTCTTCTTCTTCTTCTTGTTCTTGCTGCTGTTGTTGTTGTTGTTGTTGTTGTTTGTCGGCGGCTGCTGACGAGCATGGTAGGTGGTGGTTGTTTTCCGCATGACAGCCATGGAACGATGAAACAATGTCTTTACACTGAGTTTTATGACCATGATATAATTTCATTAATTGGCATGTGGCACACTGTCGAATGGAAGGTATTTTTGCCATGGTTAATTGCTTGTGATGGGAAAAATGACTGCATGGTTGTAGTTCACTCAATACAGAGTCGTTAGTCCACTCGGCAGGCGCCTTTTCCCAAATTTCTTTGACAGCGTTGGCAGCAACATAAAAAAGAAAGGATTTAGGTAGTGCTAATAATTCATGTTGTGTAAAGCTAATCAGTTTTTTCTTGCACACAAAGAACTTTCCAATAGCCTTGTCGATTGTAGTGGCGTCCATGTCTATAACGTTGATGTTATCACCTCACGTGTACACGTCTCACTGCTATCATTGGACGACACACTTTCAGTTTTAATTTTATTGAACAACTCCCAACATGCACTCGTGGTGAGCCAATGAAACAATTGCCATGCATGTGCTAAGGCTTTATTCTGAATATTGTCGCAAGGACAAGTGTCCACGAGCGTTTGCAGGGATGGACATCCCAGATCTAAATGGTCAATACATTGACAGTGAGAGGGTAGAAATGGTTGAAGCCACTGGCGTTTTAACTCCCTTTAACAAATAAGACATTGGTCGAGGACAAATGGGCTTTCATGACAATGTCATGATACTTGTAAGAAATATCACCCTTGTTCCATGCTAACTGCAAATGATTTTCAATCCATTGGCTCTGTTTTTTATCTTTTTCATTAAGCAACTCGAAAGCATAGGGAGGTTTAAACACCAAATGAATAGGGTTAGACACCCAAAACGTACTACAATCGATAAAAGCGACTTCCTTAAATATAAATTTGTTGTCTGCAATTTTAAACCCCTGACAATCCACAATGAGTGTACGCATCATGTTTTTTTATTTTTACTTGTTACCTCATTGACGTCTAATCAACAACTAACCCATGCCATGGTTTAACATGGCAAAGTCAAAGGACTTTAGGGGAAAAAAGGAACAAATGAATTGAACAACAGCTAAATATGTTTTGAGGTTTTATTCATAACAAAAAAAAAACACTTACACTTTTATTACAAAAGTTTGTTGGCTTAATTTGGAACAGCATTCAAATGAATAGTTTGCACATACGGTCCGCAGGTATCTCCTAGTTTTGCAGGGTCTGGTACAATAACAGGATAATTCAAACTCCATGGAATATTGCCCACATCATAGCGATTGGGGTAAGGGCAGGATGGACTCCATCGCTGATGCTCGCTAAAGGGTCGATCCCCTATTTCCCATTTTCCAATTTCAATGTTGCAAAAAATACACTTCACCACATCCCCACGTTTTAAGTAATAAAATCCGCTCGCAGCCAATTCTCCACAATCCTTAAAGGGAACTGTCCATGTTTGAAAACTTTTCAAACGATTAAATTCACATTTTAAATTCCATGGTTTGTCTGTCACGTTGTTGTTGTTGTTGCTGTTGCTTAGTGAGGGACACATGATGTTTGTTGTTGTCGTATGTGCGCACAGTGCCAGAGCGCAACAGATACTGTGCATGCAGACGCTTATTATCACTCCTATGAATGATGATCTTTTTTTTTTCATTCGACCACAGATGGCTTACATGCTGGTGACATAATTGGACAAAGGATGATATTTCACTTGTCTAGCATGAATAATCAAACAGTAGGCACTGGTATGGTCTGGGACATTTTCTTGTGTTTCAAAATCTACCCTTAAATCAATGGTGGTGATTTTCATAGATTCTTCTAGATACGAACAGTCGAAAACAATCAATGGTGCTTTTGCTTTAAACCCTTGTGGCGACAATATAGGACAATCCTGTTTTTCATAATAAGACGATTGAAATTTAGCGAACATGTCATAAAGGGGACCAAACTTATTTTTTAAAAAATTGAGTTCCAACCCCTCTTAGGGAAAGCATAAATTATTTAAAAATAGTCGTATATTTCTCAAGTGAATGTGATCAAACATGGTGACATCTTTGCTTTGTTGGTATTTTCTATTGGTTTGAAAACATATAATAACATAGAGGGGTCTCTCGGTAGAGCGAGCCGATTTGACACTCCAACTATGAGTGTCAGTGGTAGGTAGCAAAGGGTATTCATGCAGACACCAGCTTCGAATGGCGATAAGCAAGGCTTTATCTTTTTGCACCAAATTTAACATGCTTAGCTTTTTACGATCCGATAGCGTCACATGGGGCACTTTCCATAGTAATCGAAGCAGTTGAATTTTTGAGTCTATCACTTGGTCAGAGGCTCCTTTCAGTGCATTATAATCACTGCGGTCTCTCACCAGATACAAACTTTGTCTTGCGTTTAAAATAATACGCTTGTGATCTTCGGCAAAGCCAAGGAGTAATTTTAAGGGTAGAAAGCCTATAAAAGTGCCATCGGTATGAACTAGCCAGTTATTGCTACTGTTGGGACACCATCCTGCCATAGAAAGCATTTTACTTTCCTCCTCGCTATAGGATGGATATAATTTCATAAGACTAGTCATGCCCACATTTCGAGTCATATCTATGACAATATCATTTATCACATAACGTACTTCAGAAAACAGAAATGCCAAACCATGATTCGCCAACGCAGACGTTGTGGGCGTACTGCCATCTGCTTTCATCAATTTACCCTCAATTTGAAGGACACTTTCATGAGGTAGAGTAAAAATATCTTGATTGTTAATAATGAATTGAATCTCGTCATTGTTATTCAATCCTGTTGCTTGAGGTTGATAGGAATGCATATCAATGCGCACGACGCCATCTTCCACTTGTATGGGATTTAACACTTGCAACAGCTCTTTGTTCATGATTGGGGTGTAGCGTATAACCAATGCTTGTAAGCGTTGTCGGTTTACTCGTGTCAACCGTTTCATACACGGGGGAAACTAACCGACCTCGTAGACGTTGTTGTTGCTTTATAGATAAATTTCATAGCGTCTTTAAAACCAACTTGTAGGTCACAGGGGTGTTGGCGTCCAAAGCAATCAGTTGTTGGTTTCTATTCACTAAGCGTAAGGTAATATTACTAATATCACTGACACACACAGGATGATAGAGAACCACTGAAAGGTTTTCACGAATGATATAGCCGCAAGGAGAGGTGACAATAAAATCATACAGGGAATGGCTTTGTTCTTGATTCGTATATACGTCTCTAATAATATTGCAAGTTACAGAAATGTGATGGTCCTCGATGAATTTCACTGGATAATCTGATTCATAGGGTTGCTGAGCTGCCAACACTCTTGGTTTAAATCCTAATAAAGGACCAATAGAATGAACTCGTGTTTCAAAGTCAATGTTAAACGTAGAGAAAATACGACAGCGATGAGTTATCGTATTGGCTGCAAGTTCAAATTTGTGTGTCCCATCCGCAAATGGTTTGACCCCAAATTGTTTTATCATCGACACACTAATGGCCTCATGCACATAGTCTATGGTATAACCTCCAGGGGGTAGTGTCAACATATAATCATCATAATAACATTTGTCGTTAATATCCAGTTGAATATTGTAAATTCTGTTGTAACTTTCCAAAGAAATTAATCCTAGCACATAGGATTGTTCTGGTTGCAATTCAATGGGGGGAAAAATCCAGGGACACTTCAGGCCCGCGACTGTGCACGGTAAAGGTCTTGGCGTTGACATTCATAATAATGAAACTGTTGGCTTAACGCGACCTCTTATATAAAAAATGTAAACTCAAACGGCTACACTCTTGACTGTCAAAGGTTTGTTGACCATTCGCATTATAGAATATCTTTACCCGGTTCCCCAAATAACGTAGCAACTCGATCGGGGGTGGTAAATTTCCATAACTGTCAAAGTACCATACTGTGGAACCTTGTTTCACATAGGCTACAAAATGGGTTCCTGGACCTGCATCATCATCTAAATTCATCATGGCTCGTTCTTCTTTCAACGGTGCTTTGGGTAATTCATTTCGCATAAATACACCCCGAAAATGAGAAATCTTTAGTTGTTTGGCATAGCTTTCCACTTCTTCAAGGGTCATGGCATGACGAGGCAGTTGCCTTAAGCGCTTATCGATGATGGACATTTTTTTTTTCTTAGACGGTAGGCCCCTACCTTGTGGATAAAAGACTGGCTTTAAAGGATTGCCATTTCTAGCTCCCATCGCAATGATTTCTAACGTTTTATTGTGTCGCTCGCTTTCTTTGAGTTGTTGCCTGCCTTGCTCGACGGCTTTTATGGTTTTCGCTACAGCGCTGGCACCACCCAAAAGGGCCCCAAAGCTGCCAACCCTGCAAATAAAGCCGGCAAAAGACCCCCACGCTTAGCTACAGGAATGACTCGTCCACGTTTTTTCTTTCTTTCTTTCCTTTCTTTTTATCGATACATGATGCTGCGATTTCGGAGATGTAGACAATCGCACCGCTTGTAAAGCTTTTTCGATAGCCATTCTTTTCAGATTTTTTAAAGTTTTTTTTTAGTTTTAACACTGGGTGTGAGGCAGATCGACTTGGTTCCCGACCTGGCTTTTTTCTCTTTTTGAGATTTGTTTTTTTCATGTTCATAGCATATCTTTTTTTCACCATGCTGCTACTTGGCGAACCTTTCACAGCAAACATTCGATAACAACTAACGTAGAGAACCTTATTTCATAGCAGTATATTCCAATTCTATATAAAGCGGAAAATCATTCACCGTTTTCCCAGCTTCCTTTTCCTCAAACGTAAGCATAAGATGAAAGGATAATTCATCTCCCACATTTACTCTCTGATGGTTGTGGGCCAACACTCTATCACCGTTTAGTTGTATTTTTAAATGTTTCTCATCAGGCATGGCATATTTAATATGAATTACACCATTATAATGCAGTCGATAACGACTTAAACCGGAAGCAAGTATATAGGTAAGATCATCATTCACCAGTGGTAGTGGTGGTGGGGAATGGTTTCTGTCATTGTCCAGTTTTTGATTTGACAGGTAAACTAAAAATACAGATGGGACAAATTTATAAAGCCTTTTCATTTGATAGGTCACATAACGTTTCGTCCAGACATCATTTTCGTCTCGAGGCTCTTGCGCATCAATAATACGATGATGATTGGCTGAATTGCCCTCAGCGGTTAGTCTCGGGGACATGTGATAGACACTTTGCACTTTGCGATCGACATAGCTTTTTGTTGCCACCTCTCGTGACTGTTTTGACAAAGAGGTGGCCGTGGCCATGGTTACACGAGCTCTCCCAAACACGTCCATGGTGATAGACGTGAACTAACCTATCCTACTCACCGCTTGCCTATATATATATATAAACCTTATACACATATGAAAAAACTCAGTCATCGACACAATGGAATTAATGAAACAACCCCATGCTTTGCCCGTCTCTGATTTAGTTTCAGAGCTATCACTGTCCGTGTGCGAACCTAAACGTCATGGCACCCTATTCCCATCTACCGTTCGATGTATTATGGTAGGGCCTTCGGGTTGTGGAAAGACCAATGTTTTGCTGAACATTATTACCGCGCCTCATGGCCTACGATTTCAAAATATTTATATTTTTGCCAAATCCTTGTACCAGCCTCTATACGTGTATCTGGAACAAATTATGTCTTCGTTAAATAAAAAAGCCATGGGCTATTTTACATTCACCTCACCTCAAGATGTCATTCAACCAGACCGCATTCAACCAGATTCCATTATAATTTTTGATGATATTGCCACTCAACGACAGGCCATTATTCAAGAGTATTTTAGTATGGGACGCCATAAACAAGTGGATTGTTTTTATCTGGCTCAGACCTATTCCAAAATCCCCCAACAGTTGATTCGTGACAATGCCAATCTCATCGTTCTCTTCCGCCAAGACTCTAGAAATCTCTATCATATTTTTCAAGATCATGTGAATCCAGATATGTCCTTTACAGCTTTCACGCAATTGTGTGCTTCGTGTTGGAACCATCATCCCCATGACTGTTTGGTCATAAATAAACAGAGTGAACGATGTGAGGGACGTTATCGCTTGGGTTTTGATCATTTTATTTCTGTTTAAAAAGACCCAGGGTTGGACATTTCCTGTTAGTGCGTCTTTACCTTTACCATGGCGAACGCCATAGGGTACAAGAAACATGTTCAAATCATGCAGCGTATTATTGAGGCACGAAATACGATTCGACATAAATTTCGTGAATTGCAACGTTTAAAAAACGTCAATCCTTTACCCATGATAAAACATGTTCCATCATCGGTTGATCCCATGAGATTCAAACCTAATGCTTCTGCTGCTACTGCTGCTGCTGCTACCTCTCAAACCAAACCCATAACAAGTTCAAAATTTACTCAAACAGATTCCACACGACAGGTAAAATCCTCCTCCTCCTCTAATGTTAATGAACAAGATCATCAAGAACATGAAGAAGAAGAAGAAGAACATGAACAAAGTGAAAGTGAAAGATTATTTAGTCCTGAAAGAGAAAAGAAATCGTCACCCCTTCAACAGTTTCTAAAAAGAAAAACAAAAATCTTCCGTCGTAGCGGGAACACCGTCTTCCTCCACATCGTCTCCGTTTTCACAAGTCTTGGCAACCCCTCAAAATAAAGCTCAACTCAAAAACATTTTAATCAAACATTATGGGGCAACCCTGGAACCGTATCTGACCCTTCTATATATTGGAAAGACAGATACCACGTATGGTGTTCGCTATGAGAATGATAGTTTTAAAATTGGGGATTCATCCATTAAATTTGCTCGTACGAAAGCTGTCATTAAAAAGATCAACTATAAATTAACACCAGGTCTGTTAAAGCTGCTATTTTCTCGCACCCCCTCGACACAAGAGTAGTGGGATGAGGAGAGAGCTGCTTCCAAAAGCAAGTGGTGAGCCCCTGCGACCTTGGAATGGAAGGAGCCATGCTAGGAGGGTGTGCTTGGATTCGTTTTTTTCGTCTCGTCATGCTCTTTACGGGAATGTAGGTGTCGAAAAGGTGAACTTAGGGTTTTGGGTCTAAAAATGCGTTTTTCACATTTTTGCCGATTTTTTTGAAAACGGGCCTTGCTAGGAGGGCGTGCTTGGATTCGTTTTTTTTTCGTCTCGTCATGCTCTTTACGGGAATGTAGGTGTCGAAAAGGTGAACTTAGGGTTTTGGGTCTAAAAATGCGTTTTTCACATTTTGGCCGATTTTTGGAAAACGGGCCATGCTAGGAGGGCGTGCTTGGATTCGTTTTTTTAACCTCATCATGCTCTTTACGGGAATGTAGGTGTAGAAAAGGTGAACTTAGGGTTTTGGGTCTAAAAATGCGTTTTTCACATTTTTGCCGATTTTTTGGAAAACGGGCCATGCTAGGAGGGCGTGCTTGGATTCGTTTTTTTTTCGTCTCGTCATGCTCTTTACGGGAATGTAGGTGTCGAAAAGGTGAACTAAGGGTTTTGGGTCTAAAAATGCGTTTTTCACATTTTGGCCGATTTTTGGAAAACGGGCCATGCTAGGAGGGCGTGCTTGGATTCGTTTTTTTTCGTCTCGTCATGCTCTTTACGGGAATTTAGGTGTCGAAAAGGTGAACTTAGGACTTTGGGTCTAAAAATGCGTTTTTCACATTTTGGCCGATTTTTGGAAAACGGGCCATGCTAGGAGGGCGTGCTTGGATTCGTTTTTTTCGTCTCATCATGCTCTTTACGGGAATGTAGGTTTCGAAAAGGTGAACTTAGGGTTTTGGGTCTAAAAATGCGTTTTTCACATTTTTGCAGATTTTTTGGAAAACGGGCCATGCTAGGAGGGCGTGCTTGGATTCGTTTTTTTTTCGTCTCGTCATGCTCTTTACGAGAATGTAGGTGTCGAAAAGGTGAACTTAGGGTTTTGGGTCTAAAAATGCGTTTTTCACATTTTGGCCGATTTTTGGAAAACGGGCCATGCTAGGAGGGCGTGCTTGGATTCGTTTTTTTTTGTCTCGTCATGCTCTTTACGGGAATGTAGGTGTCGAAAAGGTGAACTTAGGGTTTTGGGTCTAAAAATGCGTTTTTCACATTTTTGCCGATTTTTTGGAAAACGGGCCATGCTAGGAGGGTGTGCTTGGATTCGTTTTTTTTTCGTCTCGTCATGCTCTTTACGGGAATGTAGGTGTCGAAAAGGTGAACTTAGGGTTTTGGGTCTAAAAATGCGTTTTTCACATTTTGGCCGATTTTTGGAAAGCGGGCCATGCTAGGAGGGCGTGCTTGGATTCGTTTTTTTCGTCTCGTCATGCTTTTTACGGGAATGTAGGTGTCGAAAAGGTGAACTTAGGACTTTGGGTCTAAAAATGCGTTTTTCACATTTTTGCCGATTTTTGGAAAACGGGCCATGCTAGGAGGGCGTGCTTGGATTCGTTTTTTTCGCCTCATCATGCTCTTTACGGGAATGTAGGTGTAGAAAAGGTGAACTTAGGGTTTTGGGTCAAAAAATGCGTTTTTCACATTTTTGCCGATTTTTGGAAAACGGAAAACGTGATGATGACGTGCGTGATAGTATGTTTTCGTCTCATTGTGCTCTTTACGGAGATGTGGGTACGGAAAACGTAAAAAGCTGGAAACATTTTTTTAGTCAAATTGGTTTTTTCGTGATTTTCCCTTATATTGCGAAAACTGAAAACGTGAGGATGACGTGTGTGATAGTATGTTTTCGTCTCATTGTCCTTTTTACGGCGATGTAGGTATGGAATAGGTAAAAAGCTGGAAACACGGTTTTGATGTAAAAATGGGTTTTTGTGATTTTCCCTCATATTGTGAAAACCGAAAACGTGAGAATGACGTGTGTGATAGTATTTATTTCGTCTCATTGTCCTCTTTACGGGGATATAGATATGAAAAAGGCAAAAAGCTGGAAACATGGTTTTCTTATGGAAAAGGTGTTTTTTTTGTTCAATTTCGCGTTATTTGGAAAACGAATGGGGCGATTTTTATGATGGGCATGTCGATGTATTTGTGTCGTTGTTCTGTTTACGGGAATGTAGGCATGGAAAACCTGAAATCATGGTTTCCGTAATTTTTTTCGAGATCGTTGAGGAAAACGGGAAAAAAGTAAGAAACATGATTTAAAGTCACGTTATGTTATGCTCTATAATGTTGGTAAAACACTTATGCATTATTATTATTATTTGTCTTGACTGGTCAGGGCTCACACGCAGAGAGAGAACTTGCTTAATGCAATGAGAATTGAAACCATTGACGCCGACCCATGGCGATCCAGACAGACACAGGTCTTATCATCGTACGTGCCTCGCAGCAGAGAGAGATAAGAGGCAGGTGTCATTATACAGTGTGCGGATTTATACTCTGTATGTCATAGCCTAGGTTCATTATGGACTCATCATGCAACGCAAAGTTTGAAACAATGAGTGAGTGTATAACATCATGATAACAGATTGGCAAGAACTTGAACAAAGCGGTTATTGGACATGTAAGAAACGAAAGGGTGGGAATAATGAAAGGTCATATGATACATTTTTTTTTGGAATGTTTTTTTTCTTTAAAATAATTAAATAGGGATTTATTACAAAAAATTATGTTTATTGACCCATGAATTATACGTGGAAGGAAAACCTAACCACTTTACAAAATATTTTGCACCTTTGACTTTAAGTACTCGTTCAATGAGATAATCGTTGGGATATAATGTTGTTTGCACTTCTTCATAATAGAATCGTCCCTGAATGGGTTGACCGCTCTGATCTCCTAAGAGATACGTCACTGGTTGACCTAGCTTGACTTGGCGAATTTTAAAAATTTCTGTCGACCATTGTGGAGTATACGATTTTGAAAACACACTTCTATGTTTACTAATGCGAACAAAATCTCCAATTTTAAGGCGATGTCGCCTTGGGTCTACCCTTTTTATAGGGTTAAACAATCTATTGAGTCTGGGTAGGTTCTTGGTGACGAGGCGAGGTTTCATGCCGATGGTGGAATGAATGGTGTTGTTGTAGCGAGACACAAGTTGAGGTAACCAGTCTATCCATCGATAGGAACCATGTATTGTAAACTCTTTCCACATATAACTTTTTAATGTTCGATTGAAGCGTTCAACTACACTAGCTTTGAGATTGCTATAGGTGGTATAATGGTGAATATCCTTAGATTTGAGAAAACTGGAGAAATCCTTGTTGAAAAATTCTTTCCCCTGGTCGGTTTGTAACAAGTGAGGTTGACGTTTTGATTGTTCAATAATATGTTGAAAGGCCTTTGTGACTAAGATACCAGTTTTATTTTTTACTGGTTGAACAAAAGCCATTTTGGAATAGACATCAATGACAGTCAACATATAGCGTACACCGTCGTTAACGTTAGAATAAGGTATCATTTCAACCAGGTCTGCCTGCCAAATTTCATCGATTCCTTTGGAAATGACACGACGACGTTCATAAATGCGTCGGGTTGGTTTATGCAATTCATGAGCAATGCCCACTTTGATGGGGGATGGCTTATAAGATAATTTTAGCATGTCGGACTTGTTGTTCAATGTGGGCGATTTCCGCCTCAAGTCCAGTGTGACCAGCTTGTTTTGATGCATGAAGCAAGTATAAGCGCTCTACTAACTGATTGGGATTATTCCAAAAGGTTATATCTAGGTAGGGTTTTAATTTCTTAAACCTTACACCAGAGGCAGAGTGATGTTTTTGCTTACCAAAGATGTTTGCAATGATGGTTTTATATTTTTGGGATATATTGGCATTGACCTGCTGAGAGGATTTATAGTTTCTTTTGTGAGCGTTGGTGTCTAATAAAATGGATTTATATTTAGCAAGGTCGTCGGACGTAAAATCTTGTGTCGGGGGGGTGCGAGAAAATAGCAGCTTTAACAGACCTGGTGCTAATTTATAGTTGATCTTTTTAATGACAGCTTTCGTACGACCAAATTTAATGGATGAATCCCCAATTTTAAAACTATCATTCTCATAGCGAACACCATACGTGGTATCTGTCTTTCCAATAAATAGAAGGGTCAGATACGGTTCCAGGGTTGCCCCATAATGTTTGATTAAAATGTTTTTGAGTTGAGCTTTATTTTGAGGGGTTGCCAAGACTTGTGAAAACGGAGACGATGTGGAGGAAGACGGTGTTGCCGCTATGACGGAAGATTTTTGTTTTGTTTTTAGAAACTGTTGAAGGGGTGAGGTTTTTTTTTCTTTCAGGACTAAATACGCTTTCACTTTCCCTTTGTTCATGTTCTCCTTCTTCTTCTTCTTCTTCATGTTCTTGATGTTCTTGTTCACTAACATTAGAGGAGGAGGAGGATTTTACCTGTCGTGTGGAATCTGTTTGAGTAAATTTTGAACTTGTTATGGGTTTGGTTTGAGAGGTAGCAGCAGCAGCAGTAGCAGCAGAAGCATTAGGTTTGAATCTCATGGGATCAACCGATGATGGAACATGTTTTATCATGGGTAAAGGATTGACGTTTTTTAAACGTTGCAATTCACGAAATTTATGTCGAATCGTATTTCGTGCCTCAATAATACGCTGCATGATTTGAACATGTTTCTTGTACCCTATGGCGTTCGCCATGGTAAAGGTAAAGACACACTAACAGGAAATGTCCAACCCTGGGTCTTTTTAAACAGAAATAAAATGATCAAAACCCAAGCGATAACGTCCCTCACATCGTTCACTCTGTTTATTTATGACCAAACAGGCATGGGGATGATGGTTCCAACACGAAGCACACAATTGCGTGAAAGCTGTAAAGGACATATCTGGATTTACATGATCTTGAAAAATGTGATAGAGATTTCTAGAGTCTTGGCGGAAGAGAACGATGAGATTGGCATTGTCACGAATCAACTGTTTGGGGATTTTGGAATAGGTATGAGCCAGATAAAAACAATCCACATGTTTATGGCTTCCCATACTAAAATACTCTTGAATAATGGCCTGTCGTTGAGTGGCAATATCATCAAAAATTATAATGGAATCTGGTTGAATGCGGTCTGGTTGAATGACATCTTGAGGTGAGGTGAATGTAAAATAACCCATGGCTTCTTTATTTAACGAAGACATAATTTGTTCCAGATACACGTACAGAGGCTGGTACAAGGATTTGGCAAAAATATAAATATTTTGAAATCGTAGGCCATGAGGCGCTGTAATAATGTTCAGCAAAACATTGGTCTTTCCACAACCCGAAGGCCCTACCATAATACAACGAACGGTAGATGGGAATAGGGTGCCATGAAGTTTAGGTTCGCACACGGACAGTGATAGCTCTGAAACCAAATCAGAGACGGGCAAAGCATGGGGTTGTTTCATTAATTCCATCGTGTCGACGACTGAGTTTTTTCTTGTGTGTATAAGGTTTATATATATATATATATATAGGCAAGCGGTGAGTAGGATAGGTTAGTTAACGTCTATCACTATGGACGTGTTTGGGCGAGCACGTGTAACCATGGCCACGGCCGCCTCTATGTCAAAACAGACACGAGAGTTGGCAACAAAAAGCTATGTCGATCGCAAAGTGCAAAGTGTCTATCACATGGCCCCGAGACTAACCGCTGAGGGCTATTCAGCCAATCATCATCGTATTATTGATGTGCAAGAGCCTCGAGACGAAAATGATGTCTGCACGAAACGTTATGTGACCTATCAAATGAAAAGGCTTTATAAATTTGTCCCATCTGTATTTTTAGTGTACCTGTCAAATCAAAAACTGGACAATGACAGAAACCATTCCCCACCACCACTACCACTGGTGAATGATGATCTTACCTATATGCTTGCTTCCGGTTTAAGTCGTTATCGACTGCATTATGATGGTGTCATTCATATTAAATATGCCATGCCTGATGAGAAACATTTAAAAATACAACTAAACGGTGATAGAGTGTTGGCCCACAACCATCAAAGAGTAAATGTGGGAGATGAAATATCCTTTCATCTTATGCTTACGTTTGAGGAAAAGGAAGCTGGGAAAACGGTGAATGATTTCCCGCTTTATATAGAATTGGAATATACTGCTATGAAATAAGGTTCTCTACGTTAGTTGTTATCGATTGTTTGCTGTGAAAGGTTCACCAAGTAGTAGCATGGTGAAAAAAAGATATGCTATGAACATGAAAAAAACAAATCTCAAAAAGAGAAAAAAGCCAGGTCGGGAACCAAGTCGATCTGCCCCACACCCATTGTTAAAACTTAAAAAAACTAAAAAAAATCTAAAAAGAGTGGCTATCGAAAAAGCTTTACAAGCGGTGCGATTGTCTACATCTCCGAAATCGCAGCATCATGTATCGATAAAAAGAAAAGGAAGAAAGCAAAATCGTGGACGAGTCATTCCTGTTGCTAAGCGTGGGGGTTTTTTGCCGGCTTTATTTGCAGGGTTGGCAGCTTTGGGGTCCCTTTTGGGTGGTGCCAGCACTGTAGCGAAAACCATAAAAGCCGTCGAGCAAGGCAAGCAACAACTCAAAGAAAGCGAGCGACACAATAAAACGTTAGAAGCCATTGCGATGGGAGCTAGAAATGGCAATCCTTTAAAGCCAGTCTTTTATCCACAAGGTAGTGGCCTACCGTCTAAGAAAAAAAAATGTCCATCATCGATAAGCGCTTAAGGCAACTGCCTCGTCATGCCATGACCCATGAAGAAGTGGAAAGCTATGACAAACAACTAAAGATTTCTCATTTTCGGGGTGTATTTATGCGAAATGAATTACCCAAAGCACCGTTGAAAGAAGAACGAGCCATGATGAATTTAGATGATGATGCAGGTCCAGGAACCCATTTTGTAGCCTATGTGAAACAAGGTTCCACAGTATGGTACTTTGACAGTTATGGAAATTTACCACCCCCGATCGAGTTGCTACGTTATTTGGGGAACCGGGTAAAGATATTCTATAATGCGAATGGTCAACAAACCTTTGACAGTCAAGAGTGTAGCCGTTTGAGTTTACATTTTTTATATAAGAGGTCGCGTTAAGCCAACAGTTTCATTATTATGAATGTCAACGCCAAGATCTTTACCGTGCACAGTCGCGGGCCTGAAGTGTCCCTGGATTTTTTTCCCCCATTGAATTGCAACCCGAACAATCCTATGTGCTAGGATTAATTTCTTTGGAAAGTTACAACAGAATTTACAATATTCAACTGGATATTAATGACAAATTTTATTATGATGATTATATGTTGACACTACCCCCTGGAGGTTATACCATAGACGATGTGCATGAGGCCATTAGCGTGTCGATGATAAAACAATTTGGTGTCAAACCATTTGCGGATGGGACACACAAATTTGAACTTGCAGCCAATACAATAACTCATCGCTGTCGTATTTTCTCTACGTTTAACATTGACTTTGAAACACGAGTTCATTCTATTGGTCCTTTATTAGGATTTAAACCAAGAGTGTTGGCAGCTCACCATCCCCATGAATCTGATTATCCAGTGAAATTTATCGAGGACCATCACATTTCTGTAACTTGCAATATTATTAGAGACGTATTTACGAATCAAGAACAAAGCCATTCCCTGTATGATTTTATTGTCACCTCTCCTTGCGGCTATATTATTCGTGAAAACCCTTCAGTGGTTCTCTATCATCCTGTGTGTGTCAGTGATATTAGTAATATTACCTTACGCTTAGTGAATAGAAACCAACAACTGATTGCTTAGGACGCCAACACACCTGTGACATACAAGTTGGTTTTAAAGACGCTATGAAATTTATCTATAAAGCAACAACAACGTCTACGAAGTCGGTTAGTTGCCCGCCGTGTATGAAACGGTTGACGGGAGTAAACCGACAACGCTTACAACGCCTTGGTTATACGCTACACCCCAATCATGAACAAAGAGCTGTTGCAAGTGTTAAATCCCATACAAGTTGAAGATGGCGTCGTGCGCATTGATATGCATTCCTATCAACCTCAAGCAACAGGACTGAATAACAATGACGAGATTCAATTCATCATTAAAAATCAAGATATTTTTACTATACCTCATGAAAGTGTCCTTCAAATTGAGGGTAAATTGATGAAAGCAGATGGCAGCACACCCACAACGTCTGCGTTGGCGAATCATGGTTTGGCTTTTCTGTTTTCTGAAGTACGTTATGTGATAAATGATATTGTCATAGATATGACTCGAAATGTGGGCATGACTAGTCTTATGAAATTATATCCATCCTATAGCGAGGAGGAAAGTAAAACGCTTTCTATGGCAGAATGGTGTCCCAACAGTAGCAATAACTGGCTAGTTCATACCGATGGCACTTTTACAGGCTTTCTACCCTTAAAATTACTCCTTGGCTTTGCCGAAGATCACAAGCGTATTATTTTAAACGCAAGACAAAGTTTGTATCTGGTGAGAGACCGCAGTGATTATAATGCACTGAAAGGAGCCTCTGACCAAGTGATAGACTCAAAAATTCAACTGCTTCGATTACTATGGAAAGTGCCCCATGTGACGCTATCGGATCGTAAAAAGCTAAGCATGTTAAATTTGGAGCAAAAAGATAAAGCCTTGCCTATCGCCTTTCGAAGTTTGTGTCTACATGAATACCCCTTGCTACCTACCACTGACACTCATAGTTGGAGTGTCAAATCGGATCGCTCTACCGAGAGACCCCTCTATGTTATTATTGGTTTTCAAACCAATAGAAAATACCAACAAAGCAAAGATATCACCATGTTTGAACACATTCACTTGAGAAATATACGACTATTTTTAAATAATGTTTGCTTTCCCTATGAGGGGTTGGAACTCAATTTTTCAAAAAATAAGTTTGGCCCCCTTTATGACATGTTCGCTAAATTTCAATCGTCTTATTATGAAAAACAGGATTGTCCTATGTTGTCGCCACAAGGGTTTAAAGCAAAAGCACCACTGATTGTTTTCGACTGTTCGTATCTAGAAGAATCTATGAAAATCACCACCATTGATTTAAGGGTAGATTTTGAAACACAAGAAAATGTCCCAGACCATACCAGTGCCTACTGTTTGATTATTCATGCTAGACAAGTGAAATATCATCCTTTGTCCAATTATGTCACCAGCATGTAAGCCATCTGTGGTCGAATGAAAAAAAAAAGATCTTCATTCATAGGATTCACGATAAGCGTCTGCATGCACAGTATCTGTTGCGCTCTGGCACTGTGCGCACATACGACAACAACAAACATCATGTGTCCATCAATAAGCAACAGCAACAACAACAACAACGTGACAGACAAACCATGGAATTTAAAATGTGAATTTAATCGTTTGAAAACTTTTGAAACATGGACAGTTCCCTTTATGGATTGTGGAGAATTGGCTGCGAGCGGATTTTATTACTTAAAACGTGGGGATGTGGTCAAGTGTATTTTTTGCAACATTGAAATTGGAAACTGGGAAATAGGGGATCGACCCTTTAGCGATCATCAGCGATGGAGTCCATCCTGCCCTTACCTCAATCGCTATGATGTGGGCAATATTCCATGGAGTTTGAATTATCCTGTTATTGTACCAGACCCTGCAAAACTAGGAGATACCTGTGGACCGTATGTGCAAACTATTCATTTGAATGCTGTTCCAAATTAAGCCAACAAACTTTTTGTAATAAAAGTGTAAGTGTTTTTTTTGTTATGAATAAAACCTCAAAAAATATTTAGCTGTTGTTCAATTCATTTGTTCCTTTTTTTCCCCTAAAGTCCTTTGACTTTGCCATGTTAAATCATGGCATGGGTTAGTTGTTGATTAGACGTCAATGAGGTAACAAGTAAAAAAATAAAAAAAAGCATGATGCGTACACTCATCGTGGATTGTCAGGGGTTTAAAATTGCAGACAACAAATTTATATTTAAGGAAGTCGCTTTTATCGATTGTAGTACGTTTTGGGTGTCTAACCCTATTCATTTGGTGTTTAAACCTCCCTATGCTTTCGAGTTGCTTAGTGAAAAAGATAAAAAACAGAGCCAATGGATTGAAAATCATTTGCAGTTAGCATGGAACAAAGGTGATATTTCTTACAAGTATCTTGACATTGTCATGAAAGCCCATTTGTCCTCGGCCAATGTCTTATTTGTTAAAGGGAGTGAAAAATGCCAGTGGCTTCAACCATTTCTACCCTCTCACTGTCAATGTATTGACCTTTTAGATCTGGGTTGTCCATCCCTGCAAACGCTCATGGACACTTGTCCTTGCGACAATATTCAGAATAAAGCCTTAGCGCATGCACGGCAATTGTTTCATTGGCTCACCACAAGTGCATGTTGGGAGTTGTTCAATAAAATTAAAACTGAAAGTGTATCGTCCAATGATAGCAGTGAGACGTGTACACGTGAGGTGATAACATCAACGTTATAGACATGGACGCCACTACAATCGACAAGGCTATTGGAAAGTTCTTTGTGTGCAAGAAAAAACTGATTAGCTTTACACAACATGAATTATTAGCACTACCTAAATCATTTCTTTTTTATGTTGCTGCCAACGCTGTCAAAGAAATTTGGGAAAAGGCGCCTGCCGAGTGGACTAACGACTCTGTATTGAGTGAACTACAACCATGCAGTCATTTTTCCCATCACAAGCAATTAACCATGGCAAAAGTACCTTCCATTCGACAGTGTGCCACATGCCAATTAATGAAATTATATCATGGTCATAAAACTCAGTGTAAAGACATTGTTTCATCATTCCATGGCTGTCATGCGGAAAACAACCACCACCTACCATGCTCGTCAGCAGCCGCCGACAAACAACAACAACAACAACAACAACAACAAGAACAAGAAGAAGAACAAGAACAAGAAGAACAACAAAAAAAGTGTTTTTCACCGATTGAAACCTCTATGTCCCAGGTGTACTGGCCCTGGAATTATTGATAACATTATTAAAAACTTACCATTCGAAGCTCACTTACCTGCTTACAGCTTCTGCGGCCCTGGTACTCGTCTTCAAGATCGTTTGAGGAGAGGGGATATGGGAATCAATGCTTTGGATCATGCATGCCTTATTCACGATAAAGCCTATGAAAACAGTGATCCCACACTAAGACGCATTGCCGACAAAGTCTTGTTAAGCATTGCCAAGCAACGATTAACAGCTTCAGATGCCA
Organism: Meconema thalassinum; assembly: GCA_946902985.2. Lineage (NCBI taxonomy): Eukaryota > Metazoa > Arthropoda > Insecta > Orthoptera > Tettigoniidae > Meconema > Meconema thalassinum. Next base: position 173,749,443 of record OX336399.1, read on the forward strand.
GTCTAGCAGAACGAATGGCAGCATTTATAGTGATTGGTGCTATGAAGAGCAAATTACTTTTATCTAGATATGGACTTTAACGTAATGAATTTATTAAAAAAAAATGTATAGTATCACTGTTATCATGACAAAAAAATAAATAAAAAGACAAGAGTCCATGTTGTGTTTTTTTTTCATTATTATTATTCACTCATAGTTTCATTATTATAATTATAAATAAAATGAATAAAATGTTATAAATGACAAACAATAAAAAAAGGGACAGCAGTGCATCATTAAAAAATATTACTAATTGTAGTAAATCTATTTTTTCAATCACAAACAATAAAAACGGACAAAAGTCCATTATTTTAACTAATAGTTTCGTCATTATTATTATAAAAAATTATATATACATGGTAATTGTACTAAACCTATTTTTTAAAATCACATACAATCAAAAAAAGGACAAAAGTCCATCATTATTCATCAGCTTCAAATGCCAGTCTAGCAAAACGAATGACAGCATGAAATCTTTATCTATTCTAGAACCAGTTTTTTTTTGTTAAACGCTTATTATTGAATAAAATAACATGTTACTAGAATTTGATCATTATATATTATAATCATTATAATAAAAATTGCTTAAAATTGCTATATATACTATTTTAAATCACAAACAATAAAAAAGGACAAAAGTCCATCATTTTAACTAATAGTTTCATTATTATTATAAAAAATTATATACATGGTAATTGTACTAAACCTATAAACAAAAAAAATTCTACCTTTAAGCATAAGTTTTGAAAATTTATTTTTATTATTATTTATCATGGTAAACGTTGAGCAACAATTAATAAACGTCAAACTGTTGAGCACAAAAAATAATTTTATTTTACTATAGTTATTGAAGAGTAGGGCATGAATAAACAAAAAGTCACGGCTAGCGTACAATGATTATTCGTTTTCAATTTTTACAAAACGAACCATGCATCGATTATTTTTTTCACCCTCATATATTAAATAGACAGGGTGAATACTGGAATTGACATCTTCCATGACATTATCAGGTAGGTTATTAAATCGTGTGGGAAGAAATGTCTCAAAGTCTTGACAAATGCAAAGAGCTCGTTCACCAAATTTGGTTTTCAGTTTTTGAATTTTATGTATGCGAAAGGGTGTTTGCGTAGGCAATTCACTCATTTTCTTGCGTGCAAAGCCACAATCTTGACCAATGGCGTTCAAGGCATCCATGGTTGTCTATAACCAAAGAAGAGAGTGTTACTTTCTAACACTCTCGTTCTTATATTACAACAACAATAACTTTTGTACATCAAAGTGTGTTGTTTTTTAAAATCCTGAGTGTTTATGACCTGAATTTGTAGATAGATAGTATTGGATAAAAATAAATAATAATGTTTGTATCATTTTTTCAGTCAAAACATACATTTGGAAATTATTTAATAGGAAATGTTTTATCAAAATTAAGTGTGTGAATCATTTTCAAGATCTCTCTCTTGGAGGTAAATGCATGTCTCTGTTGTGAATGGGAATTAGCCTATTATTCCCTTGTCGAATGACTTGTATTCGTTTGCTCTGTTGTTGTGCAAATTCACACAACATTCTGTTAAATAAATAGTATCAACAAATACTAAGAGCAAACATGTGAATGCTTTTGGTAACCTATAAAAGGCAAAGTTAACACGCTATGCATTTAATAACCATGTCTACATCCAACAAAACAAAATTCAAAACTACAAATTTAAACCAGTGTGTATGTGTTCATCAACGTGAATACACGATAAACTAAAACAAACAAACAAACAAACAAAATAGCCAAATGTATTCTAAACGTCAAGTATGCACCTGAAAGCCGAATGTAAACAAAAAAAGCGATAATCATGACATCATGTTGTTAGTTTCTAACAAATCTCATTCTATGAGGCGAATATTGGTTGATAGGTAAGCTAAGACAATTTTGGCGAAATGCTTGTTCTCGATACGAAGTGATTCGTTCCTCAGCAGGAAATTTATAAAAATGAAAACAAAACATTTGAGAGGTTATTGGAAAATAAACATTAAACAGAGGTTTTGTACATATTGTACACCAGAAATCTGGAAAATGGTCCTCGTCAGCTAATTTAACAATCACTTGATTCATGGTTAAACCGTACCATGCTTTATGAATCACTTGCGTGGATACATTATTTTCAAAGCCAAAATTTAGCATACAGGATTTACAAAAGTGATGCCCTGGGTCATGAAACAAATCATCATTATTATCATCACGATTAATGATGCTGTCATAAAACGTGGTATCAATGCGTACTTTCGTGTTTCTATATTCTGAAGGATAGGCCACACGTTGAGGATTATGAGACACCATCGTGGCATATTCATTGAACGTAGTGTGTTTTGTGACGATCAAACAATCTTCATCATGGCTCATGATTGAATCTGAAAAGTAGTCGTTGCGGTTTACTAAGTGAATAAATAAAAAAAAATACTATGTACTATATACACTGTCTGTCCCCTAAGTCAATGGCAAAAAATAAAATAAAAAATAAGCAAAACACAAATAAATAACCATCTGTCTGTTGACTTCTTTAGCTGTAGGCGGTAAACATAACATGCAACAGGTGAAAAGAAACAATTTCTGTTCAGATATTGGACTAGTGTTGTTTTCAGATATATCACCACTCATAACTCTAGCCATAAAGTGAGAGATTGTGCACAGTAAAAAGAGCAGATTATTATTATTATTATTCTTTTGTTCTTGCATGAGACCTACTAAGCCACACCCTAGATGGCCTATTAAGCTGTGCCTACTGAGAAAGTGCACTCTTTGTTGAAACATGAGGCCTACTAAGCGACAACAATAGTGAGGGTGGCTACTTGTTTGTTTTTTTCCTAACCTAACCTAAAAAAGTCAACATGTTTTTAATCTAGCCTGTGCACAGTGAACCATGCAAACGTTGATGCATGGCTCTCTTTATGCGTTGACAGGCAAATAGCACTAGACATACAGTTTATATACAACTATTTACAGGCATTCACACATCCATGCATACATTCAAGCACGCAGATTAAAAAACAAAAATTATATGATACACTACAATTTTTTATTTTTATTCCGAGGCTCAAGATGGCATCTCGCATTTGATAGCAACCAAACCAAACACTTGCCGTGATGTACGACAATAATAGCTACAACCATTACTGGTTGTAACCAAATGGGACGCTTGTCATCATATCCTGACACCACTGTGTCTTGTCGTCTAACAAAGCGAGTGTTTGTTTTCGCTGCTTCATTAAAAATAAATCATGATTTTTTGAGAGAATCCTAAACTGACTATGTGCCATGGCTGTGTGGGTCTGAAGTACATGTAAATAATCATCCACACAGAGTCGTTTAACCACATGCTGGCTAATCCCTTTGGCTCGCATAGATTCGCATCGATCCACCTGTCGAAAACTATACATTTTCGGAGCGAGACCTACAAACTCAGTCATCATGGTGTCTGAACACTCATCTTTCATTAAACCAATTTCTTTTATGTTCAGACGGGGGATATCGAACACGTTCTTTTCACTAAACGAGGACGTGTCAAACCATTTTGGGTTTTGTTTGATAACGACATACGGATCACAGTCACGGATATGGTAAATAAAACTATCCGTGTCTGTATATAACAAGGAAATGGTACCAAATCGCTGTATTGCAAAACCATAATGGAATTAATACATGTGCAATTTTTGAAAAATCTAAAATGACTTGGCCTAAATAGATAGGCTTATTCATGACTACTTTAGTTTTGGCAAGTTCAATAGTCAGTAGATCATGATCAATAATGTTTAAAATTTGAAATTTGGTTTTGCAATATGTTTTTAGCTCCCCATTGTCCATGCCATGTATTGACTAACTTAATGTCCCTATACTGCCGTACATTTTCCAAACTCTTGCCATAGATACAATTATTCATTAGTTTAAAAAAATTGATTTGAAATGGCTGAGTGGCACTTTGTCTGTGACTGGTATTTAAATCCATGTATGGTTTCAACCATGGTTTCTGACAAAAAGAAATACCTCTATGGATTTTTTTCAGGGTTAAGCCCTGGGCTAAACATTCTACCAGCATGTCAATATGCAACACATAGTGATTTTTATCATACAAGGTACCCATCAATTTCTTATGATTGCCCTTACTCTCGGGCGGCACCATTTTTTCTATGCAAAAGGGGAAATCACCATGTCGCTGTCTGAGATGGGGGGGATAAGCTAAGTCAACGTCAAGAACATACCCTACGTCCTGTTGCTTGCTGGCGCTATGCACATTAAAATCTTTAATTTCATCCTCAGACAGCCAGACAATGTTTCTGTACGGCAGTGGTCGACTCATAGCGTGACCGTATAAATTGTTTACGTCGAAATACATTAGGTAGGATTCTGGTTCTTCGGGACAATAATCAGGCATGTAATGATTATTTGCCTTGGCATGTCGCTGATTGAGCGATACGAATCCCCCACGAATCCCTTTTTCCATCATGAGTACCATATCGGGATCCGTCAGTAAATCAAGCTCAATGTGGGTAAATTTGAGGGCGGCGTCCCAACTTAACCCTGGACTGGTATAGTAGTGGGCGGGGTCAAGGCCATAGATCGTGTGATATAGCTGACGAAACGTTTCAAAAACGTCGGTCAACAACAACACGTCTAATTTTAAGTAGTGCATAGCATACTGGCCCATGGTTTCTATGCCAAACACTCGCCAAACATGCTGTGCGTGGGCATAGTCTTCTTCACTGATGGTGCTTTGAGTTAATTGAGAAAATAAGTTTTCTCTTGGCGGCAAAGTCGTTTCTTCAAGCACCTCGTAACTTTCCACATAATCATATGGAAAATGGCCTTTACGAACACACAATTTAAATTGATTTGTATCCGTAAAGTGGGAATGGGTATGTTTCAACTCATCTTCGCTTAAGCCTTTCACAAGACTATCCAGCGAACTAGACATAAACTTGAATGAGTCGAGAAAGCGAATGCTCATGCTTCCTTTTCTCCATGAAAGTGAGGTAAAGCTCTCATGATTCTTAGCCAAAATACTGAATTTGCTCTTATCTACATGAGCAAATTGTTTTAAAATGAAGTGAAGGTCATACCGGGAGAAATTGTGTAAAAAGACAGGGAGAAAGCGAGGTGTAGAGTACTTCAAATTGCATTCGTTATGGGCAGCACCTCTAAAATGCCCTGTCCTGTGGCAGTGGTCTCTTACTTTTTTTCTCCGCCTAAGATTGGCTTTTCACATATGTGACAGGTGGTGGCTTGATCATATTCACTTTGCTGTACGTCATTCATCTGAATTGGTACAGGGTTGTTCAAAATAGTTTCTACTTTGCCTGCTAAAGCCGCCATTTGATCAACAAACCACCGCGCACAATCCTGACCTTTATGACTTACATACTCACATTGTGAATTATCATAGTGACAGACAACATAATCGGCTACAGCAAAAGGCTCATGTTTCTGCACTGGATAGGTTGAGCTTGTATGGGGGCTTGGTTCACATCCATGAATGGGAACAGTAAGGGCCTCAAAATCAGCGTAAACTGTAAATGGTATCATGTCTTGTTTATTAGTGGCCTTAAATTTTAAGACTGCGTCATTCCCTTCGGGCAAGACTAGCTTTATTGCCGTCTGCCCTTCACAGTCTTCCGTATGTCGTTTCAAAAGTTCATCAGTTTGAAAATACTGAAGGCAGCGCTCACAAATATGTGTCTTACCATTATGGTTAGACACTTGGCTGCTTACTAGTTTTCCTAAATTCTTTATCCAACAATAATGGCTTTTATCCCCGTCAGACAGGAAAAGCAGGTGAATGTGATGTTGCTTTACCTGTTTGGTGGCATACAAGGGGCCCACAATATCGGATCCGTCGATGCCATACACTATAAAGGAGAAATTTGGATTATCTTTCTCAAATAAATGAATTTTATCTAGAGGCATGGGAAATGAAACACGCTCGAGATTGAGAGTTTGTTTCATGTGGTTAAACAATTCTTTGTACTGCCCTGGTTTATGACCATTTCTGTCTTGACAGGGTTGCAGACAGCTCACTATACTCCACAAAAAGCAGTAATCGTCTTTGTTGCGTATGTTGATCACTGCCTTTCTCGAAGCGATAAAGCTTGGTGTGGCAATATAGCTACTTCCTGCATTCAATGGATTGTATTTACAAATATTGATTTGCAAATAGGCAATGCTATCGAGGGCCAAGCCACTGGGACCCTGTTGCAACTTATCAAATTTAGAGATAAGCGCTTGAATAGCTTTCTCCTGATACCACGTTTCCAAATTATCGGCTATCAGTACTTTCTCCATTTTTGTACAAAGGTTGAAGGTGTGTTTCTCTTCAACATTATTTTTTATCAATGTAAATTCACATAGTAGTTCGAAGTTTATTTTTAAAGCGTGATGCAATCTTAAGCCTTGTTCACATTCACTCAAAAATGGGAAAACATAATTCCACAAAATCTTTAGGCGACAGACAGTGAATCGCATTGTAAATTCGGCCTGAGCATACTCGCGTTTTGAAACATTTGGCCAAAGGCTGCCACACTAACACTTCACTCTCTGATATAGACATGATTATAAAATGGACAAATAAACGTGCAACCCTTACCTTAAAATAGGTTAATCCAAAATCTGCAATTCCAAACGACCACACTTATCGATTTTTACTGACTGGCACACAATCTCGTTCGCAAGTACACAATGGTTGTAGCAATTGGGCCTCCAGCAGGAAATGATCACCAACAAGGTTGCTGTAGTTTTAATATCAGCGACAAGGTTTATCTTGTTTTTTGTTTCCAATGATTTATCTAAAAAACAAACCAATACAATCCGTTATTAGTCATGGTTATATACATTAAACATGTGCATTCATTCATTCATTCATCCATTCATTCATTCATTCATAAGAGTTGCTAAAAACAAAAGGTTTCAAGTGTGCACACATAGATAAGACAGTCAGTCAAAAAGTAACAAGGTCATTTACAAAGAAAAGAATTAATCTACTGTATATTCATAGCTCACCTTTTTTATAAATATCGAAAGCGTCAAGGTAGTTAAAGCCTATTCACTCCATACATATCTTCATTCTGAAACAATAATAAATACACGCCATAAGTTTATAAATTTCCGTGAAATAAATGGCATACATTTAACAACAACAACAACAAAAATAAAAGTAATGGAACAACATGTACTCACCATATAATGAATTATAATACTTTCAGCAAATGTGCTCTTTGCCGCCACTGTCACTGTCACTGTCACTGTCTCTCTCTGTCAGCTTTCCCAGACTTAATAACGTTTTATTCAATCTGCAACAAACGAAATCCCCCAAAAATACCATCAGTCACTAACTTACTTTTCACGCATACACAAAATAACAATAAAACCAATCATGCCATAATTAACAATAATGAACCTACCTTAGTACAAGTATGCCCGCGGTTCATGTAATTTTTTACAAAGAGCATAAGGCACTTGCATCCGTCACCTTCAAAGATGAACACGAGAATGATGAGTCTCTCTTACCCTCAGAACATATATGACTCCTCAACAAGATGCAAAGTTAACACATTACTTTTTTTTTGTTCCTACGAGTAGAATGTCATGGAGCGCACAAGTCAGACCGATTCTCACAAGCTTTGCAATCTCTGCATGAGTGTGCATGGGAATGCAATGATCAGCTTTTCGACAGAGCTGAATGTCCTTTATCGCGATATCGAGTAACACGTCTGGGTCAGATAACAGCCACCTGCATGCGAACAACAGGCTGTTATCTCTCTCTGCTGCGAGGCACGTACGATGATAAGACCTGTGTCTGTCTGGTTCGCCGTGGTCAGCCACAATGCTTTCATTTCTTCAAACAAGTTCTCTCTCTGCGTGTGAGCCCTGACAAATAATAATAATAATGCATAAGTGTTTTACCAACATTATAGAGCATAACATAACGTGACTTCAACTCTGGTTTCTTACTTTTTTCCCGTTTTCCTCAACGATCTCGAAAAAAATTACGGAAACCATGATTTCAGGTTTTCCATGCCTACATTCCCGTAAACAGAACAACGACACAAATACATCGACATGCCCATCATAAAAATCGCCCCATTCGTTTTCCAAATAACGCGAAAATGAACAAAAAAAACACCTTTTCCATAAGAAAACCATGTTTCCAGCTTTTTGCCTTTTTCATATCTATATCCCCGTAAAGAGGACAATGAGACGAAATAAATACTATCACACACGTCATTCTCACGTTTTCGGTTTTCACAATATGAGGGAAAATCACAAAAACCCATTTTTACATCAAAACCGTGTTTCCAGCTTTTTACCTATTCCATACCTACTTCTCCGTAAAAAGGACATTGAGACGAAAACATACTATCACACACGTCATCCTCACGTTTTCAGTTTTCGCAATATAAGGAAAAATCACAAAAAAACATTTTTACATCAAAACCGTGTTTCCAGCTTTTTAGCTTTTCCGTACCTACATCTCCGTAAAGAGCACAACGAGACGAAAACATACTATCACGCACGTCATCATCACGTTTTCCGTTTTCCAAAAATCGGCAAAAATGTGAAAAACGCATTTTTTGACCCAAAACCCTAAGTTCACCTTTTCGACACCTACATTCCCGTAAAGAGCATAATGAGACGAAAAAAACGAATCCAAGCACGCCCTCCTAGCATGGCCCGTTTTCCAAAAATCGGCAAAAATGTGAAAAACGCATTTTTAGACCCAAAACCCTAAGTTCACCTTTTCGACACCTACATTCCCGTAAAGAGCACGACGAGACGAAAAAAACGAATCCAAGCACGCCCTCCTAGCATGGCCCGTTTTCCAAAAATCGGCCAAAATGTGAAAAACGCATTTTTAGACCCAAAACCCTAAGTTCACCTCTTCGACATCTACATTCCCGTAAAGAGCATGACGAGACGAAAAAAACGAATCCAAGCACGCCCTCCTAGCATGGCCCGTTTTCCAAAAAATCGGCAAAAATGTGAAAAACGCATTTTTAGACCCAAAACCCTAAGTTCACCTTTTCGACACCTACATTCCCGTAAAGAGCATGACGAGACGAAAAAAAACGAATCCAAGCACACCCTCCTAGCATGGCTCCTTCCATTCCAAGGTCGCAGGGGCTCACCACTCGCTTTTGGAAGCAGCTCTCTCCTCATCCCACTACTCACAAGATTTTACGTCCGAGGACCTTGCTAAATATAAATCCATTTTATTAGACACCAACGCTCACAAAAAAACTATAAATCCTTTCAGCAGGTCAATGCCAATATATCCCAAAAGTATAAAACCATCATTGCAAACATCTTTGGTAAGCAAAAACATCACTCTGCCTCTGGTGTAAGGTTTAAGAAATTAAAACCCTACCTAGATATAACCTTTTGGAATAATCCCAATCAGTTAGTAGAGCGCTTATACTTGCTTCATGCATCAAAACAAGCTGGTCACACTGGACATGAGGCGGAAATCGCCCACATTGAACAACAACTCCGAGATGCTAAAATTATCTTATAACCCATCCCGCATCAAAGTGGGCATTGCTCATGAATTGCCTAAACCAGCTCGACGCATTTATGAACGTCGTCGTGTAATTTCCAAAGGAATCGATGAACTTTGGCAGGCAGACCTGGTTGAAATGATACCTTATTCTAACGTTAACGACGGTGTACGCTATGTGTTGACTGTCGATGATGTCTATTCCAAAATGGCTTTTGTTCAACCAGTAAAAAATAAAACTGGTATCTTAGTCACAAAGGCCTTTCAACATATTATTGAACAATCAAAACGTCAACCTCACTTGTTACAAACCGAACAGGGGAAAGAATATTTCAACAAGGATTTCTCCAGTTTTCTCAAATCTAAGGATATTCACCATTATACCACCTATAGCAATCTCAAAGCTAGTGTAGTTGAACGCTTCAATCGAACATTAAAAAGTTATATGTGGAAAGAGTTTACAATACATGGTTCCTATCGATGGATAGACTGGTTACCTCAACTTGTGACTCGCTACAACAACACCATTCATTCCACCATCGGCATGAAACCTCGCCTCGTCACCAAGAACCTGCCCAGACTCAATAGACTGTTTAACCCTATAAAAAGGGTAGACCCAAGGTGACATCGCCTTAAAATTGGAGATTTTGTTCGCATTAGTAAACATAGAAGTGTGTTTTCAAAATCGTATGCTCCACAATGGTCGACAGAAATTTTTAAAATTCGCCAAGTAAAGCTAGGTCAACCAGTGACGTATCTCTTAGAAGATCAGAGCGGTCAACCCATTCAGGGACGATTCTATTATGAAGAAGTGCAAAATACATTATATCCCAACGATTATCTCATTGAACGAGTAATTAAAGTCAAAGGTGCAAAATATTTTGTAAAGTGGTTAGGTTTTCCTTCCACGTATAATTCATGGGTCAATAAACATAATTTTTTTGTAATAAAACCCTATTTAATTATATAAAGAAACATGTTTCCAGCGTTTTACCTATTCCATATCTATATCCCCGTAAAGAGCACAACGAAACGAAAACATACTATTACGCACGTCATCATCACGTTTTCCGTTTTCCATAAATCGGCAAAAATGTGAAAAACGCATTTTTGACCCAAAACCCTAAGTTCACCTTTTCGACACCTACATTCCCGTAAAGAGCACGACGAGACGAAAAAAACGAATCCAAGCACGCCCTCCTAGCATGGCCAGTTTTCCAAAAATCGGCAAAAATGTGAAAAACGCATTTTTTGACCCAAAACCCTAAGTTCACCTTTTCGACACCTACATTCCCGTAAAGAGCACGACGAGACGAAAAAAACGAATCCAAGCACGCCCTCCTAGCATGGCCCGCTTTCCAAAAATCGGCAAAAATGTGAAAAACGCATGTTTAGACCCAAAACCCTAAGTTCACATTTTCGACACCTACATTCCCGTAAAGAGCACGACGAAACGAAAAAAACGAATCCATGCTCGCCCTCCTAGCATGGCCCGTTTTCCAAAAATCGGCAAAAATATAAAAAACGCATTTTTGACCCAAAACCCTAAGTTCACCTTTTCGACACCAACATTCCCGTAAAGAGCACGACGAGACGAAAAAAAAACGAATCCAAGCACGTCCTCCTAGCATGGCCCGTTTTCCAAAAATCGGCAAAAATGTGAAAAACGCATGTTTAGACCCAAAACCCTAAGTTCACCTTTTCGACACCTACATTCCCGTAAAGAGCATGACGAGACGAAAAAAACGAATCCAAGCACGCCCTCCTAGCATGGATCTTCCATTCCAAGGTCGCGGGGGCTCACAACTTCCTAAGTAGTGCAGCTCCCCCCCTTACCACGTTTTTATTTTGGGGTGAATATACCCCGTCCATGGAAAAGGAGAGTTCACCACGAGTCCTACGTCACCTCATAGGTTTAAATCCGATTATTGGTTAGCGAGATAGTAAAAAGCCCATGACCTATTAGTTTTTTGGGGTTTATTTCAATACATATTAAAAAACATTCATTTATAAATCATCATTTAAAAAGCCCTCCCTCTTACAAAACTCCTCAAGTGTGCATGCGTATAAAAAAACATTCATCGCCAAAATGTCCAAAAACAACATGTTTACCCCAAATGGCCTTTCCAAATTCCATCCATTTAAAAAAATAACCTCACCATCACCTAGAGCGGAAAAAATACCATCTAAGCGACCCCTCACTCAACCCTACTCCTCCCCCACCACCTAACCCTTTCCCAACATAGCCATACATATTCAAGCACGAGCGCGACTTGAGGAAACCAACACTACCCCACTACTCGCGAATGACCTTTTAGTTTTGGTCTTTTCATTAAATAAAGAGGCTATAGGAAAGTAGGGGGCATTACTAGCACGGCTAGGACACCCTGTATGTTCTAATCCCATGTTTGGTTAGCGAGATATCAGGTTCGGGGCAAATACTAGGAGGGTTCAAAAAGAAGTGTCACAGCTCCCCCACTACCACACTACTGTCCTGACTTCGATATCCAACCGTTGGGTGACGACGCAGAATGAAAGAACCTCTACACCAGATAAGTTAACAAAGGCATTTCATAGCAATTCATTCCCATACCCAGCAATCCTTCCAGTGCATGAACCATTTTAAGCATGTCTACTGAACGTGAGATTAAGTCACTGACCAAGCGCAGAGGCGTTCTCCGAGAATCCCTCACGAGACTCCGTTGGTTGGTTGGTTCCTTAGTTTAGGGGCTGCGACAACGCGGTCATGTAGCCCCGTGTACTTTGGGTGTGTGTAGAATCTGTCTGATAACCGGTGTTAATTGTGATGACTGTATTAGTGTGTGTATCTGTTTTTAATTCAAGTGAGGACTGCAGACATTTAATTTCAAGTAGTTCCTACTTTTGCCGCCAAACACCACCGTCAACGACTACTAGGGCTAATTCAGAACTTAGCTACTAGACGCCACCGCAGTCGGCTCTTGGCAACGAACGTAGCAACCTAAGAGCGTTGTTTACATTCTTAACCTATACAATTTAGTTTCACACAGGTGTAATTAGTGGAAAGTTCTTTAACATGCCATAAATCTATGACATGGGACCGCCGGCTTTACTTCCCCTCCGAAGGAAGGCATACTGAGGGATTTTTAACGCTCTTAAAAAATCCGACGGCTTCGGCCGGGTTTGAACCCGCTATCTTGGGCATAGAAGCTCAGCATGCTACCGACTACGCCACCGAAGCCGCTCACGAGACTCCATATCCAAATTATTGAATTTAATAATGAGACTCCTAATGAAGTATTGATGTGAAGAATGAACGTTTATTAGCTCTATTACCAGAATTTAATGAAATTCAAAGCAAATTGGAGGATTTGAATGAAAAGAATTCTCATGAGCAGGTCCGGTGTGAATTCGAAGATGATTATGATGAACTTAGGGCTAAGCTACAACAGTTACTAAATACCCATTGCACACATGCTTCATCTGTCTGTAGCAACGGTAGAGAATCTACAAGTAGTAATACAGGTTCGTACAGTTTGCCCAAGATACGGTTACCAGAATTTTCAGGTGATGTTACACAATTCATGCATTTACGTGACCTGTTTGATTGATTAATACTGAAGAATCAGTCTTTGGGTAATGTTGAAAGGTTCCATTACTTAATGTCAGCACTGCGTGGCAATGCTCATCAACTCATTCAAAACATTCCTCTTACTGAAGATAACTTTGAGCTAGCTTGGGAAACGGTCTGCAAGCGATACCTCAATTCAAAGGTAATAGTAAATGCACATATCAAATTACTGTTATCTCCAGTCTACGCACACTTTTGTATCAAGTACAGTCCAATTTAAAGTCTGTTGAGTCTTTGAATTTGAATATTCCCCTACATGAAATCATAATAGGTCATATCATACTTGACAAGTTACCTGAAGCCACACGTAAGCAATGGGAAATGAGCAACAAATCCAAGGAACTATCTACACTTACGGAGTTGTTAGAATATATTGAAAGGCGGGCTCAAGCCCTTGAATTAATTGATTTTTCACCTACTAAGGATCACAGTGATAAGATCAGCAGATTGTCTCAAGATAAAACTTCTAAGCATGGTTTCAAGCATGAGAAACAACCATTTACAAGTAGTTCATACATTGCAATTAACAATAATTGTGAAGCCTGTAAGGGGCAACATCTAATCTTCAGATGTGATAAATTTTTAGGTTATGATGTTAATCGTAGATACAATCTAGTTAAGCAGCATAAGCTTTGCTACAACTGTTTGCATGAATCACACGCTATAAGTTCTTGTCCTTCGAAGTCAACATGCAAAACTTGCAACGGTCGTCACAACTCACTGTAGCATTTTGATTCTGGGAATCAGCAATTCAATGCCAACTCGTCTAAACAGTCTCAGCAAGGAGCTATCAGCAGATGCTCAAAACCCGAATCCAACCAGGCTCACAATGCTCAAGTTCGTGGTAACTCCTCCAGTTATTGCACTATGAAACTCAAACCACAAACTCAAGTTCTACTTTCTACAGCAATAGTAAAGGTAAAGGATAGTGCTGGTAGGCTACACGTAGCTCGTTGCTTATTGGACAGTGGCAGTCAAAGCAATTTTGTAACCGAGAGTTTGGTTCAAAATTTGGGCTTAAGAAAGGCCAAGAATCTCACTCCAATCGAAGGTATTTCTCAGTCCATGTCTGAAGCCAAGTATAGTGTGAGCGTTGAAGTGCAATCTTCCATAAGCAACACACGTCACAATGTTGAATGTCTGATCCTATCCAAAATTACAAGTGACATGCCTAGTCAGCAGGTACCCTATGAAGAGTGGGAGCTCCCTAATCATATTCAGTTAGCAGATCCGAGGTTTTATGCCCCAGCCAAGATAGACATGCTTCTCGGTGCTGATGTATTCTTTACAATTCAACAGAGGGGACACAGGACGAGACCAGGGAAGTTTCCAGTCCTACAAAACACAGATTTTGGATGGATTGTGTCAGGTTCATATGAATCCACCTCGAGAAAGAGAAACAATGCAGCAGGAACGTTTTTTCCTTCGTAATGATGTTCACCTTCATAACCAAGTACAAAGATTTTGGGAGATCGAAGAACTTCACGAGCCAGTCAAGTCGCAAAAAGAGATGGAATGTGAACAGCATTTTTTTCTGATCATGTGACACGAGATGCATCTGGGAAATACATAGTCAGACTATCATTTAAGCAGGATCCAAGTATATTAGGCAATTCTTTACAAACAGCAACTAGCAGATTTCAATACCTTGAGCGTAGGCTTAACAATGATACGCAACTGAAGGTAGATTATGACCAGTTTCTCACTGAATACCAGGAACTAGTTCACATGGATATTGTTAATTCTAGTATGGCAACATCGGTAGCATACTATATGGCGCACCATCCGGTATTCAAGAAATCCAGCACTACTACAAAAAATGGAGTTGTCTTCGACGCTTCTTGTAAATCGAGATCAGGAAAGTCACTTAATGATATTTTAATGACGGGTCCTACTATTCAACAAGACTTATGTTCGATTGTCGCTAGATTTAGAAATCACGCCATAGGCCTTACAGCTGACATCGAGAAGATGTACAGACAAGTTAAGGTTGATTCCAGAGACAGCAGCCTTCAACGCATCCTTTGGAGAGCTTCTCCTAATGAGCCTATCAAGCAGTACCAACTTCAGACGGTCACATATGGCACATCATCAGCTCCATTTCTAGCAATAAGATGTTTAAGGCAATTGGCATATGATGACGGACAACAGTATCCGCAGGCAGCATCTGTCCTTCTTCTTGATTTTTATGTAGACGACTGCATTTCAGGAACAAGTAAGGTTGACAATGCATTACTCCTACAACGTGAACTGATCCAATTGTTATCCAAGGGAGGCTTCAAGTTCCGCAATTGGTGCTCTAACCATCCAGCATTGTTAGAGCCGGTTCCAAAAGACTGCAGAGAGACGCAGCTTCCCCTTCAGATTGATTCTGGAGAAAATATAAAGACTTTAGGTCTACTTTGGCATCCAGCGACAGACAAACTACAGATATCCAGTGGTGTGCAGATAGAACAATGAAGTGGATCTCCAGTTACCAAACGCAAGGTGTTATCGATAGTGTCGCCAATTTATGACCATATTGGGCTAATCAGTCCTATTGTCATCGCATTCAAGATGTTTCTGCAGCAACTATGGCAAGAGAAGATGGGATGGGATGATGAACTTCCAACGGAACTTCTAACAAGATGGCGTACTCTGCATTCTCAAATACCCTTGATTGACAATAGATATATTAACAGATTTGTGCTTCAAGAAAATTGTACTCAGGTGCAGTTGCATGGCTTCGCTGATGCATCCTTGAAGGGCTACGGTGCATGTTTATTCCTACGCTCGTCAACAGATCAAGGTTACGTAATAACACATTTCCTGTGCTTCAAGTCCAGAGTGGCTCCACTGAAACAGATCACGCTACCCAGACTAGAGTTGTGTGCAGCAGTACTATTGTCACAAGTGGTTAAAAAGATGTGTCATGTACTCAATATTGAATTCCATAGTATTCATCTGTGGACAGACTCAAAGATTGTTCTCGCATGGTTAGCAGGTGAACCGTCAAAATGGAAAACTTTTGTTGCGCACCGTGTGGCTGAAGTGCAAGGCAATACTTCAGTCAAGGATTGGAAGCACGTAGCATCAGCAGACAATCCTGCAAATCTAATTTCTCGAGGAACTGATCCTACAAACCTTTTAAATAATCATCTTTGGTGGCATTGCCCTGAATGGCTACAGTGTTCGGAACGTAACTGGCCCACTTCCAGTGAACAACCTGAATCAGAAATTCCTGAGGAACGCAAGATAGTGCTTAGTTGTTCAGTCCACTCTAATCCTCAGACGTGCTCACAATATTTTCTTCCCATCTCAAGCTACAAAGAGTGTTAGCATACTGTTTAAGATTCGTGCACAACACTAAACACAAACCTTCAGAACGGAAACATGGTCCATTAACAATAGAAGAGTTGCAGCAAACTAACATGACATGTGTTGGACTAGTCCAGTCAATAGCATTCCGCGAGGAAATAGCTGATCTTTTGAAACACAATGCAGTGTCAAGACGTAGCAAACTTCAAAGTTTAGTACCATTTTTAGACAAGGATCAAATCCTGATAGTTGGTGGAAGACTAGAGAACTCCAATCAAGACTACGATTTCAAACATCAGATGATTTTGCCCGTTAAACATCAGTTTACTGATTTAATAATCAAGAGGGAACATGAAAGACTCATACATTCAGGAAACCATTTGACTTTAGCATCCATCAGACAGTGCTACCGGATCATCAATGGAAAGTCTGTGGTTCGAAGTGTTATTAACACTTGTACAAAATGCTTTAGGTTCAAAGCCAAAACTACACAGCAAGTAATGGGACAGTTGCCCCCAGTTCGTGTGTCTCAAGCAAGACCATTCCGCAACACCGGCACAGACTTCACGGGCCCTTTCTACTTGAAGATCGGCAATCCACGTAGCAAGACCATTGTCAAGGGTTACATATGCATTTTCATATGTATGAGCACCAAGGCCATTCATTTGGAAATCGTTTACGACCTAACCACTCAAGCTTTCCTCGCAGCACTCAGGAGATTCATCGCAAGAAAAGGATTATGCAGTAACATGTAATCTGACAATGGTACAAATTTCCAAGCTGCTAGTAGAGAGCTCAAGGAGCTCAAGAAATTATTCACTCAGAAATGGACTAGAGAGGAGATCAGTAACTTCGCCAGTAGTTGTGGAGTTCAGTGGCATTTTATACCTCCTAATGCCCCTAATTTTGGAGGGGTTTGGGAAGCCGGAGTAAAATCCCTCCAACATCATCAAAGAAGACTTCTCGGAACACTTCATTTCACATATGAAGAATTGGCTACATTAACTGCGCAAATTGAGGCTTGCTTAAACTCACGTCGCCTTCTAACCCTGTCAAATGATCCTTCTGATGCATCTACCTTGACACCAGGTCACTTCCTTATAGGCGAATCCCTCACTACTCTTCCCGAATCTGATTTAACATTATGTGAACGGCCTTTGTTAACTAGATATAAGGTTCTTCAACAAAGACTCCAATCCTTTTGGAAGAGATGGTCATCAGATTAACTCACTCATCTGCAGCAGCGCAGCAAATGGACGACCTCCTCCTGCAACGTATCACCAGGCACTGTGGTGCTGATACGGGAAGACAATGTTCCCCCACTCCAGTGGCCCCTTGGTGTTATCACAGAAGTGCATGGTGGTATAGACAATGTGGTAAGAGTGGTTTCAGAGAAGTGCAACAGTGGTATTTTTAAACGACCAGTTTCCAAGGTAGCTCCGCTAACAATTGAGCAGACACATAATTTTGACTGTTAATATGTCAGTGTTTTAAATTAGTGAATATTTTAGTGTTTCATGTCCTTGTCATTGGAACATTTCAGTGTTTCCATTTCAGATTATTGAAATTCATGTATTTAAAGGGGGGGGGGTATGTTTGCTCTCAGAGAGAATATAATTATATAATTGTTTTATTTCCACAGTTGGTAAAAGATACATTTATTTATGTTTAGGTTGGCAGCAGTGACCTAGAGACAGTGTGAAGTAGCCATCATGGCTGAATGTGTTTGTGTTTCGGAGCAACAGCTCCTTCGCATTTCAAGTGTTGTGTCTTTTGTATCATGTACATTTTTGTAAATACTGTCCACTAGTGTTAATTCGACATTTTCATTTATCCCCTGATGTTTCATCTGGGGCACGTATGTCGCATACAGACAATAGGTCTGTATAGATTGGCATGAATCTTAAATTTTAAGAAAAGTAGGCTTTTTAGTTCGTCACGGAACTACTTGTTTTTATATTCAAAAATACTAGAAATTATTTTTATGTGTTGCCTAGTTCAATTATAGGAAGGTTTTCAGTCAGTCAACACAAATTGTGCCCAATTATCTTAGGTGGAAAAAAACGCCCTAGCCGGCAAGAAGTATTACATGAGATATTGATCCCTAAAATAACAAAAGGGGAGGGGGAGTGAGTCTTGTTTTTTAGTGAATTTGTAAAGTTGTTTTTAGTTGCGGACCAGTGAGGCCATCTGCCCCTCTTAACAGATAAAATATAACAAATTTAGAATAATTTAAAAGCTTCAACGGCAGGACTTCACAACAAGACTCCAGGGTAAGTGTGCTCCAGCTTTTTCCTTTCTTCCATCCCCCAAAACCTTTCACCTTATTGGCCCTTTTACCCGACTGCAAATAAATAGTCAAACCATAATACAGGATGTCTTTTATGTACCTTTGGAGAATGATAGGTCGTGTAGGAGACGGGTATAGAAGTAATGTGAGATAGGGAACTTGGGGTCGGAGCGGCCTACTTAACCCCTAAAATAAGGGTTGATTAAGTTAGGCACCCGACGGAAGCCTCTATTACTTTCTCAATCCTTTAACACTTTGCGAGATTCATTTCACCATGTGGCGCTGGCGTAATGGTTAGCGTTGCGGTGTGAAAGGCCAGTTGTCCCGGGTTCGATTCCGGGCTTGGGCAATTTTTTTTATTTTTATTTTTATGTTATTTGTCATATTGTAGTCACGAAGTGCACAAAGATCGGTTTAATTTATTGAAGGTATCAAGCTTATAAACCTTACATCTAAATAGAGGCTTGGGTCGGTTGCCTAACTTACAGGGTAGAGGGCCTGAATCAACCCTTATTTTAGATGTTAAGGAGACCGCTCTGACCCCAAGTTCCCTATCTCAAATTACTTCTATTCCTGTGCCCTACACGACCTATCATTCTCCAAAGGCACACAAAAGACACCCTGTATAGCTTTGGGGCTGTTAGGTCGAGGAGAATTTAAAAAAACCGACGTTTCAAGACAACTGCTTGTCCCTATATCACGGAATGTCAAGAAAGAAAGAAAGAAAGAAAGAAAGAAAGAAATAAAGAGTAAACAATGGCATATAGCCTCCATAGGTAAGTGGTATAAGATAGTGTGTTGCCCTGGGGGGTTGGTAGCTCGAATTAGGGAGGCAGTAATTAAAAGACGTGAAAGCTTGGATGCAGGGCGTCATGTGAGTGTAGTGAAGTGAATGAGGTAAAGAATGAATGGAACAGGCAAGCCGAAGGCTGGCTGTGCTACTGAGCGAGTCGCGAATGCTGACTCGTGTTTACAATGTTAAACACCTGACAAGCAATACAGCCGGTGTGAGTGAAGGCTTGCTGGCTGAGGGCCAGAGTTCGAGCAGGGCTCCAAGAAATACAAGAAGGCAGTTTAAGAGAGTGAGAATGGTTTTCATTCTTATAAGTGTGATGCAAAGTGCACAAGAATGAATGAGATCATTACAAGTATTGGGTTTGGAACAGAGATGAATTAAAAAGTATAACCTTTGAGTACACTTACCAGACTGTAGAGCGGTCGAGCTGGCGGTGGACGAAAGATGATCAGTTCCTGGTGGTGAATTATGTGAATTGCTCATGTTTGTGTAATGTAGTCAGCAGATTCCTGCCCCACATAGCAGGTAGCTGTGTGTTTAGACTTATGTTGTAAGAATTATCACATGTGTGTATGAGTAGGCCTGCCAAGCCAAGTGTACTTTCCATGGCTAGATGTTTGTTGTTGTTGGTTCCTCTAGGGGCTGTGGCATGAAATGGGTGTGGAAGGTGACGAAAGGGGACGATAAGGGGTGGCCATACCCGGTGGGAACCCCAGGGTATAACAATAGGAAGCCATGTCGAAACAAATAATTACTCCCTGACCGCCTGAGACGAAAAGGATGTTGGTAATGAAACTATAGAGGGCAACTATGATTTACTCAGGGGATAACCACCACCTCTATTAAAGTTCTGTAGTTGTTTTCTTATTTCAATCGCCTCCCGAATGATACGAATTATGAAATGTTTCTCCATACAGATAACAGAAAATTCATCAAAAAGACATCTATAGTCATTCTGTATGGTGAGTTCAGCCACAGCAGACTTCTCTGGTTGGCAAAGACGTAAATGCCTACAAGCAGATGTATCAAAACGTCCGCTTTTAAAATTCCAGTCGACCTAATATCCCCAAAGCTATATAATGGATACAATTGAATCAGCCGGAGCTGAAAAGAATTATGTCAGTTTTCACTACTTTACAGGACACATATAAACCATCATTGACAGAACAGAACTTAACAAACACACTATATTAGTCATCTACTGTATGTTGTGAAACAACTATTCAGGTTATATTTGTGTTAGCGGAATATCAATCTTAATTTAATAAACATATTTTCGAATCAATTTTGGAAACGTGACTTAATGCCTTTCAGCTCCATGGTGAGTTTTGCGCGGTATAAAGCCATCCAAAATTAATATTTCACATGATAATTAATTGTAAAATGGATTTGTAACATAAAAGCCACGTAAACCCTGTAAAAATGTAATTTACAATAGCACTGTAACACGCGGGAATCTTGCAGTGCGGCCAACATTAAGTATGGAATACGGCGCTGAAAGGCAGCAAGTCATTGACATAATGCTTTTCTCCTCTGACCGCACTACATGTAGCAGTGGTTTCTGTCTTAAATAGAAGGTTGACTTAATTCTTTCCTACGCCGTTCCAAGGCCCCAGGGTCAATTCTTCAGAGTGCTAAATCGTTAAAAAATGACGATTTTTGACTTAATGCTTTTCAGCTCCGACCGATTCAATTGGTCGAGAATGTTTGCGTAACAATATAAACAGTCAAACGTTTAAACAATGTGATCCCATTAATTTATTTAACCTGTTAAAGACACCCAACCTTCACTCTCTTGTTTTCACAGTCCACGTGACCTTGGAGACGTCACACCTAGCCGTCTCAATCCTCGAGTCAGCACTCAACACACGGTCATCAGCTCGGGCTGCTGACTCTGCAGATACATCCACCATGACTCTATATCCCGTTTTTTTTACCAACAGTGCACATGTATCCGCAAAGAATTTGAAGCGTGTCAGTTTACCGCTGGGAAACTCCCCCTCAAAGCCACTATAAGTGAGTGCCCTACTATTGGGAAAACGCCCTTCAAAACAATATATTATACTAAACTAGCAACCCGCCCCGGCTTCGCCCGGGAACAGTTATGAATGCATTATGCGATAAGCGCTGTCTTTTCGATGTCAATGAACTACGATCTATATAATTATATTATCATGGAGATGCATGTGCAACGAATTCTCGCCAGACTTAATTTAAGAATGGCGAGGTGCATGACACACAAATCCCCCTTCCGTCCAATCTTAACTTGACTGTGAATTTTGCGGAACGAAAACTTCACAGGCGAAATGAATTGAAAAAAAAAAGCCGAGTTGCACTTCCAGGGAAACTCCAAACACAACCACTCATCTCTGACGTCTGAACTCAACACGACTCGACAGTTTGCAGCTGGCTGTATCTCTGGTAATAGGCTCGTCCGCTAGCTAGGCTGTAAGTGGGGTGATAGGCTCGCCCCTAGCCAGCTCGTAACTGTCGCCTCAGTAATTGAATGGAGATTGTTGGAAGAAATGAAAACGTAAAAACACTTATAGTGGGCGATGTGTGTTGAAGATAGAGATATGCTCTCGTGGACTTTCCATGGTGAACAATTCTTACACTCATAGTATATTGTTAATTTTAACGGTTTGACTAGTGTAAGCTTAAAAAGCACACGGACAACAGTGTTTTCTTCGACTTTTTCACTGAAATAGTTACTGTTTGGCTTCCTTTGATCAAAAATACATAATTTTCTAAAGAAACTTTCCTCGAGATATCCTTTACAGAATGGTGAAAACCGCATCAAAATCCATCCCGTGGGTCTCAAAATTACCCGTGACTTCTAAGAATCGGGGACTTTGTTTTATACTAAGTAGAGATGAATGGGACAATTGCCATAGACATTTACGTATTTGCAGCGCTGAATTTTCCCCCGTATGTTACGAAATTATCTATCTACGTTGAGAGAATTGTGTCAATTGATAAAAGTTTGTCATATAATTAATAACTTGCTTTACAGTGGTTAATATAAGAAGACTCGGAGCATACTAAAATGGCCCATATTTTTATGGGGAAACACAAACCCCTTCCAGCTGTGTGGCGGACGGATTATCGAGCCTGCATGTCTAAATAAAACATGCGTGACAGCACATGTCATTGATATCCTGTTCATGTGAAAATAATTTGAGAGGGATCACGGAACAATAACAAAATAGATAGCGCACCTAAATATAAATAAACAAGACGATAAGTAATAATGAACACTGAACTGTGGAGTGTAACATTATACAACTGAACACTAATATTGTTACATTTATATCTCTCATGGTTTGAATTGAAGGAAGGAAAAATGTTTACGCATTCGACCGCTCGTTGTGCAATGCAATTCACATACAATCCCATCTTATCAGTTTTTTTACACCAGTTATGTTGTATAGAACAATGAAATGGCAAATAACGCTCATTCAAACGAAGGAAAATAATGCTATTTAAAGTTAAAACAAGTAGTTCCGTGAAGAACTAAAGCCTAGATTCATATAACCTACTTAAGTTAATTGCCACTGTCAACATATTACATTTCAGTTTGATTGCTCTAATAGATTCGTAGATATTGAGATCCGACTAAATATTGCGGATGGACGCCATATTGGATTTTTATATATGTAGGTCTTAGAGTTATGTGCTGTTACATGAAGATTATTGCGTACGTACAGTATTCAAACTTCAACCGCATGATACAAGAAGTAAAAACGAGATATTAAAATTTCGCACAGCTGCCATCTTGTGGTTATGGAAACAATTGAAATAAATTAGATGCTAGTGGATTAACATTTGTATAAAGATTTACTGTACCAAATGTCACTGCACTAGGATGATTCAATTGCGAGAAACGCCCATGTGAATATATTTACTTCGCGTCGCCGACATGATGGATTTGTGATCAACAGGTTATTGAAAGTCCTATAGGTGAACAAATGTTAATAGTCCCTATGAACATAAAAAAAATCAGTCTGATTGCTGTAATATTTTCGTAGATATTGAGATCCGTCTAAATATTTCGGATGGTCGTCATGTTGGATTGTTATATGTATAGGCCATAGAGTCATGTACCATTAAAGGAAAATTATTGCGTAGGGCCATTATTCAAACTTTCACTTCGATCGCATGATTAGGACACAAGAAATAAAATCTTAATTTTAAAATTCGCACCGCCGCCATCTCGAGGTTATGTAAAGATATGAACGAAATTAAATACCAGTGCATTACAATGTTTATAAACATTTTCTGTACCAAGTTCCATTACGTTTAGATTATTAAATCGCGAGAAAAGTCAACTTAAGGCTTTCTACTTCGCTTGGCCGACATGTTTGTTTTGTAGTTAACCGGTTTTTGAAAGTCTCATATATGAACTTCCAGAAGTGCCCTTCATCTCCGTACAAAATTTAAGGGTGATGCCGGTAATCGTTTCAGAGATATAGAATGCCGGTGAAATATTTCGCTCAGCCACCATCTTGAGGTTATGTAAACAATTGAACGAAGTTAGATATTGGTGCATTACAATGTGTATAAACCATATACTCTACCAAATTTCATTGCGTTTGGTTGGTTAAATCGTGAGAAACGTCAATTAAGTCGCAATTTCGCTTGGCCGCCATGTTGGTTTTGCAGTTACCAGATTTTCAAATGCCATATAGGTGAACTTCCAGTAGTTCCCATTATCACCGTACAAAATTCGAGGGTGATATCGGTAATAGTTTCGGAGATATTGAATGCAGGTGAAATATTTCGCACAGCCGCCATGTTGGATTGGTGAGACGTACAAAATTTGAAGGGCACAGTCGTGGTCGTCCGGTATAGTGAGATGAACTTTCCGAGTTTCGTTGAAATTGCTCCAGCGGTTTAGAAGTCATTAGGGGGTCACACACACACAGACGAATTAAACTCGCACACACAGACACACGGACAAAAGGTGATCTCATAGGCCTGTTTTTTTCATAAATGAAACTAGGCTAAATATCAGATCAGTCACAATAATAATACTTTAGTTCCGTGAAGAACTAAAGAGCCTACTTTTCTTAAAATTTAAGATTCATATCAATAATTGTCTTATATACATGTACACCCACACAACACTGTCATGAATGGGCTCCTAAATTAATCTGGTATAATATTAGACTATAATAATAATAACCCCTGGCACTACAGCCCGTGAAGGGCCTAGGCCTACCAAGCGACCGCTGCCCAGCCATTTGGTCAGCAGATATCGGGGTGACGCGTGATCAGTTCATCGGGTCCCCTCGGCCGTTAACCTTGATTTTCGTGATTGGGGCGCTGCCTTACTGTCAGACATCTACTCAATGGTCCTCACGAGCCTGTGAGAGGCAGGCAATTATCCCAACACCACGGGGCCGGCCAATATTAGACTATATGTGTGTCAATTCTGGAGTAGTTCCCACGCATTCCTTCCGAGATATCCAACATACATTAGATTAACAGTTTGCTTTTTCTATCACTACGAGCGCTACTATCAGTCAATGCACAGTTTCATTTCATCCCTTAATACTACTTCCGGTGTGAAGATTTTTCAATATATCAGAAAATGACTGAGGGTATTGAACCAAAGAGCACATTATGTAAATAAACAAATTTGAATCAGAAAGAGACGGCTTCGGTGGCGTAGTTGGTAGCATGCTGAGTTTCTATGCCCAAGGTCGCGGATTCAAACCCGGCCGAAGTCGTCGGATTTTTAAGAGCGTTAAAAATCCCTCAGTATGCCTTCGTTCGGAGGGGAAGTAAATCCGTCGGTCCCATGTCATAGATTTATGGCATGTTAAAGAACCTTCCACTAATTCCACCTGTGTGAAGCTGAATTAGGTTAAAATGTAAACAACGCTCAGGTTACTACGTTCGTTGCCAGGAGCCGAATGCGGTGGCGTCTAGTACTCAAGGTCTGTACTTATTATTTAGCGTATGGCATAAGTAACATATATACAATTAAATATGATACAATAACAAGAAACAATTTCAAATAGAAATGTCCAGTCCTTCGATCCACTTTAGTGCTGCCTCTGATGGGATCAAGAAATCAGCCCAGCTACCCGAGTAGGCTCTCAGCTTGCAGCTGCCGACGATATGAGCGATGGTTTGCCGTGGAGCACCACAGTCGCATTCTGGTGACGTTAAACAGTTCCACTTGTAGAGTGAGTCCCTGCATCTTCCATGGCCTGTCCGAACTCTGTTATGAGTGGCCCACTGCCTGCGTGGTAGATGGAATCCACTAGCAATTTGCGCACCAGAAAAGATGTTGTGTAGGGACAAGTCTGTGGAAGTTTCCCAACGGTCTTTCCAAACTTTCACAGCGTCGAAGTTGTTGTGAGCCATGTCGGTAGCATCACGCAAAGGTGGATGGCGTGACTTCAATCTTTGAAGATTGAGTGCAGGGATGTCTTCTTGTATGGGTAGTTCAGGATTTCTGCAGATTTTTTGGTACTCTCTTAATAGGGCATTCGATCTGCGCAGATCAGGTGGAATTATTCCCGTGAGCAGCGGGAGCCAATGGATTGGCGTGGATCTGATTGAGCCCGAAATAAGGCGCATGCTGTTATTTAGCTGCGTGTCAACATATCGGGTATACGGGCTATTTAACCATACTGGAGAGCAGTACTCTGCACTGGAGTAAACCAGACCAAGGGCAGAATGTCGTAGAGTGCTTGCAGTAGATCCCCAAGTGGTCCCACACAGTTTCTGAAGAATGTTGTTCCGAGTTTTCAGTTTCTTTGATAAGTTCAATAGATGTTGCTTGAATGATAAAGTGCGATCTAAGGTTATACCAAGATATTTAGGAAACCAGTTATGACGAAAAACTCGGTTACAGAAGCTTATGTTCAATTTGCTGTTAGCCAGTCGGTTATTTAAGTGGAAGCATGACACTTCTGTTTTACTTGCACTAGGACTGAGTCTCCATTTCTTGAAATAGACCTCTAGAGTGGACAGGGGTTGATGTTGCTCACGTCCGTAGGTATAACCTTAAAGTACCCTACACGTGACCCCTGGGTGGTGCTAAGCGAGCAACAATATTCTGGCAGCCAGTCTATCTGCAAGATCTCCTGGCTATCACATGATGACAAGGTCTGTACTAGTAGTCGTTGATGGTGGCGTTTGGCGACAAAAGTAGGAAATACTTGATAAATTCCACGGCCGACTGAATGCGCTCATACCGGCCTAGACAATGAGACCTTTTTCATGAAATCTTGTTAGTTACTCAACTGCTCACACAGCGCTGTTCACCAAGCATTGCACGACTAAGACTTATCTCTACTTAGTGTAAAACAAAGTCCCCGATTCTTGGATATCACGGGTAATCTCGAGAACCATTGGATGGATTTTGATTCGGCTTTCACCATTCTGTACAGGTAATATCGAGGAAGATTTCTGTAGAAAATAATTAATTTATGATCAAAGGGAGCCAAGCAGTAACGATTTTAGATTTCAGTGAATAGGTCGAAGAAAGAACTTGACGTCCATGCGCTTTTTAAGCTTACGCTGGACAAACCGTTAAAAATATCAATATACTATGAGTGTAAGAATTGTTCAGCATGAAAAATTGTACAAAAAAAAGTCCGCGTGAGCATATCTCTATCTTCGATACATCGCCCACTATAAGTGTTTTTAGTTTGGACGGGAGGGGGATTTGGCTTGCACCTCGCCATTCTTAAATTACGTCTGACAGGAATTCCTTGCACATTCATAACTGTTCCCGGGCGAAGCCGGGGCGGGTTGCTAGTGACACTATTATATTATCATTATAATTCCCACAATATCGAAATGCAAATTATATCACAAAATAAAATAGCGTGCTAATAAATCTAAGAGAAATTAGACATACCTTGAACCTCGTTACAGTTGAATTCGATCAGAATCACTCGGTTTTCATTAAAGTTTATGCATTTTTCTGCTGAACGGTTTGGAAGTTCGGCAACAGGAAACTAGGACTGTTATTTACTTAAAATATTCATTTTTGTATTTTTGTACTATTTATGTTCATGATTTCATTACATTGTCAGAATTACCGACAGTAGTGGCTACGCTGGCTAAAGCGCAGCGTTAGGCCATGGGGCCAAGCTCTCTGCTGACTCGGTAGACGCGTGTGTTCGAGCCCCACCGTCGGCCGTCCTTGAAATGATTTTCCGTGGTTTCCCATTTTTCAACACCAGGCAAATGCTGGGACGGTACCTTCTAACAGGCCACGGCCGCTTCCTTCCACATCCTTGTCCAGTTTCATTCATCTTCATCCATTCCATCTCTCATCCTGACGCGCAGGTCGCCCACGGGCATCGACTAGAAAGACCTGCACTCGGCCTCTCAGGAGGCCACACGAAAAAAATGTCAGAATTAATGCTTTAATTAGTAGGGTATACTATTCAGTGTACCTATTATAAATAAAAACCGTGAGGTTTCTCACCTCCCCATATTACGTAACCCGGTTGCCTAATACGGGGAAAGTGCACTTTTAAAGTTAACAATAATATCAGAGGGTATTACAACATCAAACGTGCCCATATTTGTAATATACATAGTATATCGCCTGAGGTTTACATTGGTGAGAAAACCAAAATTATTCCGTTCCTTCTTATGTCTAATGTGAGCCCTATAAAAAAAACTCCCCATATTTGGCGACTTTCCTCTACCCATTTTTAGAAGATACCTTATGCACTGGACAGCTGAATCCGTGATTAATTGTATAGGTAGCTTCGTAAGTCTCAGAACTCAGGAAGTACTTTCTAGCAGCGTTACTAGCAGCTTTCAAAGTTTCAAGGCAAGAAAGAAAATATTCCTCTAGCCAGTTTAGGCGACTGACATTTAATGAGAAAAAATGCCCTTTATCTGGATTTCTAGACTGAATATGATGATATGTGATGCTTACGTCATGCATAGCGAACCATTTATTAACGTTTTTCAAAAAAAGAAAGGTTGCTTCTGCGTCCATGAATGTGTACGCTTCCGGGTGCATGCCTATATTTTCTTTCAGTGTACTAATGGCACCAATACCTTCTGACGAGAACACTTCCTTGGCACGCCGAACATTCATTTTTTCAAATTTAGTGGGTTCGATGTGTTTTTTAGTGAGGTGTCTGACCGGTTTGACGATCTCACCCTTTTGCATTGTGTATAGTAATGACAAGTATTTCCCTGAAATTATTCCAGTACCATCAGTCATCTCTCGTTACAGAAACTGTGTTCTAATGGTTTTTTTTTATTTTTAGAATGTGACAATGATCAAAACTAGGGAATACATTCCTAGACTCGTCGTATGGGTGATTGACCATTGGTTGCAAATTCCCTCCCCCTAAATGCCTCATCATTGTAGTGTTAGTTTTGTGATTATCAGAGACAGTTATTATAATTATGAAACCGCATTGTTCAACCTCGAGAATAACGTCCAGCAGGAGTTTATGTAAGTCCCGTCCTGACAGCTGCTTCGTGAAAAAGAAGGCACACGGTATCTGATAATTTGTCGAAAGATCTCTTAGCACAAAACACAACACACGATTAGCTGCTACTTGTTCCCGGCTGTAATTTTGATCCTCTCTTTCCTTTTAATGAGACGGTGCTGGAGTAGTGTCCTTGTACCCGAAGAAGGTGCAAGGTATGTCTAATTTCTCTTAGATTTATTAGCACGTTATTTTATTTTGTGATATAATTTTAATTTTGATAATGCGGAAATCATAATGATAATAATTATATAGTGTCACTAGCAACCCGCCCCGGCTTCGCCCGGGAACAGTTATGAATGTGCAAGGAATTCCTGTCAGACGTAATTTAAGAATGGCCAGGTGCAAGCCAAATACCCCTCCCGTCCAAACTAAAAACACTTATAGTGGGCGATGTATCGAAGATAGAGATATGCTCTCACGGACTTTTTTGTAGAATTTCATACGCCGAACAATTCTTACACTCATAATATAATGATATTTTTAACGGTTCGCCCAGCGTAAGCTTAAAAAGCGCACGGACGCCAGGCTATTTTTTCGACCTTTTCACTGAAATCGTTACTGCTTGGCTCCCTTTGGTCATAAATAAATTATTTTCTACACAAATCTTCCTCGAGATCACCTTTACAGAATGGTGAAAGCAGCATCAAAATCCATCCAGTGGTTCTTGAGATTACACATTTAATATACGTACTGTACAGATGATTCCTTATCGCGCCTATAATGGGAGGGGAGTGCGCTCTACCGGCAACGAGTAGAAACTTTCCAATTACATGTTATACATGGGTTCTGACTGGGAATGTCAAGGCCGGTATAGAGCGCAGCTCGTATTCTGTCGGCCGTGTAAATTCAAAGTCTGCAGTCCTTACTTGAATAAAGAAACAGATAACACACACTAATACAGTCATCACAATTAACACCGGTTATCAGACGGATTCTACACACACCCAAAGTACACGGGGCTACATGACCGCGTTGTCGCAGCCCCTAAACTGATGAACCAACCAACCTTAATCAGAAAGAAAACGAGTAATGAAACTATCTATTTTAGGCTGATTTTCCGGAACTACATATAGCCCGGAACTACATATAGCCCGGAAGTGATTTTCGAAATTAGGTTCTTTAGCTTACTACAACTCTCCAAGACTCACAATTTGAAACTTTTCTGGGCCCTTTATCCCTTCAACCTCAGGCACAATTGAGGAGATTGCTTAATTCCACGTTTTTCCTAAGATGGAAACCCCCTCCTTTGTCTGCTATAAATATTGTTTTCAACATTAAACAAGAAGTTCCGTGACGAACTAAAGAGCCTACTTTTCTTAAAATTTAAGATTCATGCCAATGATTAATCTATATGGATCTATCTAGAATAATGACGAAATTAAGTTGGTAATATCGAAATTTCTAATTAGTTCGAAATACTGTATACCTGGCATAATGTAGCCTAATAGAGAACTACAGTTGGCAGCCCTGGTGACTGAGTATATCCTTAGTTCCATATCTTAAGGTACAGAATACAAAATTTGGTTTAAGTCCAATGGATAGCATGGACGTTACATGCAGTTAAACATTGGATCTAACAGCGCGCGTAAAATCATGTTGGCAACAATGACATACATGTAATGGTCAAAAATAATCTGAATTAATATGATCTATTGTTGTGTCAATTTTGAAGGAAATCCATTAGTTAGTATAGAAGTTACATGCATTTTAAAATTGGACCTATCAGCAGGCTTAGAATCATGTTGGCATCACTGGCATAGGCCT
Source organism: Meconema thalassinum (assembly GCA_946902985.2). NCBI lineage: Eukaryota > Metazoa > Arthropoda > Insecta > Orthoptera > Tettigoniidae > Meconema > Meconema thalassinum. The sequence continues at coordinate 173,780,254 of OX336399.1, forward strand.
ATATTAGTTACCCCCAAATTAATCTAGAATGGCAGGTATTATACGTGTGCAAAATTTAGAGCTATTGGCTTGCATACTTTCTGATATATTGATATTAGGGTTACAAAAATAGAGACAGTATTTATAAACTGTTGGCAGCCCTGGTTACTCTTAAGAATCGGCATAGTCATATATGTTATGGTACACATACCACACATGAAATTTGGTTGAAATCCAAATGATAGTATAGAAGTTACATGTATTTAAATTTGGACCTCTCAGCAGGCTTAGAATTATGATGGTAGCAATGATGTATATAAGTTACTCCAAGTTAATATAGAATGCCAGGTACTATACGTGTGCTTAGTTTAAAGCTGTCGGCTTGCGTACTTTCTGATATATGGGTATTTGGATTTAAAAAATTGAGAGCATTTATTAACAGCTGGCAGCCCTGGTGGCTCTTAATAATATGCTCAGTTATATCTGTTTATGTACAAATAACACATACGAAATTTGGTTGAAATACAAATGATAGTGTAGAAGTTATATGCCTTTAACATTTGGACATATCAGCAGGCTTATAATCATTTTGGCAACACTACCATGTATGGCCTCCTGGAAATTAAACTGAAATATTATTATTTATACGTGTGCCAATTTTGAAATATCTCCCATTCATACCTTCCAAGATATCCAACATGGAACTCAAATTTCAATTGCGATTTTTCAGCAGTTGGTAGCACTGACATCATTTTCAAATTTGTCCGTAAGATATTCAGGTTTAGGTCTTTACTCCTACCAAATTTTGTTTCGATTGCAGCAGCCGTTTAGGAGTTGATAGGGGGGGGGGGTGACACACACACAGCCAGCCAGACAGACAGTCAGACAGAAGGACAGACAGACCGACAGACAGAAGGACAGACAGACACACATTTGCCCGATCTGATAAGTCTACTTTTTCCTCATTTTTGCAAAATGTGAAAAGTAAGCTAAAAAGAAATAACAAAAGTATTACCACCATTCGTACCGTGGTGTGTATAAACGATCTCCTGTATGACGGGCGAGGTGTGGAAGTCCGGCCATTACCCATAGCACCCCAGTTGAACTAAAATTAGCCACCTTTTAACCGCATGACTGGCGTTACTTCATTTGCTCTGTATGGCTCGTTGGACGCTCTGAACTGTGTGCGTCCCATCCCTTTTGAATGTTGTGGTCATCTAAACATAGCACAAAATAAATTCCTCGATTCTGTCTGTTCGTTTGTCCAGGAAATCTCGGGGATCAACTGGATGGATATTGATGCTTTCATCATTTCATAAAATGTTTATTAACAAAGGTTCGCATACAGACGTGGTGACATAATTAGAATATTGAATGCTATCCACCTAAAGTCACCTGAGACATTAGTTAATATACACTAAGGCAGGTGTTCGCAACCCTTTTGAGACAATGAGCTCCACTTTCATTCCACAACAAGTGCCCGAGCACCATTGAATCGAATATAACGATAATATAACAAAATGATCTTTGCAGTAATAATAATAATAATTGAGATAAAATTATATTAACCATATTAATTATAATTGATATTAACCATAATAATAATTATGACAAAATGAGCTATTAATAATTATTACAGAATGTTATTAACAATAATAATAATACCGTAACATAATGAAAATAAATAATAATATTATTGGTTTTACCTCCCTTTTAACTACTCTGGCTTATAGAGACGCCGCCGGGGTGCCCGAATTTTGCCCCGAAGGGGATCATTAACGTGCCAGTAAATCTATTGACACGGTTCCCTCACATCTGCGCACCCTCAAATGCCAGCTGACTGCGCCAGGATACGAACCTGCAATCTTGGGCCCAGCAAGCGAGAACATTACCACTGAGCCACGCAGCCATCCCGTAACATAATTATATTAACAATAATAATAATTAAATCAAACTGATATTAACAATAATTTAAACAAAATTATATTAAGGATTATAATTATAAAAAAATGATATTAACCATAATAATAATATAAACGAAATGATATGAATTATAATAATTTTAAACAATTATTAATACAGTAATTATAACAAAATGAGAAGAAAGAAGACTGACTCATAGAAAATGAGGGACCATTGGAAGAAGAAGAAGAAAGCAACAACTTTACCGAACAGTAGATACGAGCCCCGTGGTCCTAAGTAAGCCAAAATGATAAAGAAAGAAATTATAACAAAATTATATTAACAATAATAATTCTAACAAAATTATTTTAACAATAATAATATTAATTAAATCAATAATAATTATAACAAAATGATAATAATATTATTAATAATAATGATAACAAAATGATATTACCAATAATAATTACAACAAAATGATAATAATATTATTAATAATAATAATGATAACAAAATTATATTAACAATAATAATTAAAACGAAATGATATCAACAATAATAAAAATAATTAAAACATGGTGATAATAACAATAATAATTATAACAAGATGATATTAACAATAATAATTATAACAAAATTATATTAACAATTAGCTGTACCCGGCATGCGTTGCAATTCCAATCAAAGAAAGTTTTGGCGTTGTAATTATTTTCTTGAAGTGCTTTTGGAAACAATCTTTTTTCAATTTCCGTTAACTGCCTCTAAACTGTCGTGAATGGATTAACTAATTTAGAAACATTCGCAGGAGCGTGCACAACAATTCACCAAAGTTTCATCGCAATGGGATATGAACGCATACGGAATTTTGTTTAAACGATTCGTACGCTGTCACTCATTTTTAAAATTTACTCTTGTGCTACCTACTGTGAAATAGATTTACTCAGTTAGAAACCTTCACGTAAGTGTACACAACAATTCAACGAAGTTCCATCGCAATCGATGAATGGTATATGAACGCATACAGGATTTTGTTGAAACGCTTCGTGCGTCGTCACTTATTTGTTGCATCTACTCGTACACTGTCTATTGTAAAATGGATTTACTAAGTCGAAAACCTTCCCAGGCGTGTACACAACAAGTCATTAAAGTTTCATCGCAATTAGATGAATGGCATATGAACGCATACGAGATATTGTTTAAACGATACGCGTGTCGTCACTCATTTGTTGAATCTACTCGTGAGCTACCTATTGTAAAATAGATTTACTAAGCCTGAAACTTTTCCAGGAGTGTACTCAACGATTCTTCAAAGTCTCATCGCAATCGGATGAATGGTATATGAATGTATATGGGAATATTTTGAAACGATTCGCGTGCCATCGCTCATTTTTTGAATCTACTCGTGCGCTACCTATCGTGAAATGCATGTACTAATCTAGAACCCTTACCTGGAGTGTACACAACAATTCATCAATGTTTCATCGTCATCGAATTAATAGTATATGAACGCATACGGGACTTAGTTGAAACGATTCACGCTCCATCGCTCATTTGTTGATTCTACCCGTGCGCTACCTATTGTAAAATGGATTTACTAAGCCTCAACATTTTTCTGGAGTGTACTCAACGATTCACCAAAGTCTCATCGCAATCGGATGAATGGTATATGAATGCATATGGGACTCTTTTGAAACGATTCGCGTGCCTTCGCTCATTTCTTGAATCTACTCATGCGCTACCTATCGTGAAAAGCATGTACTAAATCAGACACCTTCCCTAGAGTGTACACAACAATTCACCAAAGTTTCATCGCAATCCAATTAATAGTATATAAACGCATACGGGACTTTGTTGAAACGATTCGTGCTCCAACGCTCATTTGTTGAATCTACTCGTGCGCTACCTATTGTAAAATGGATTTACTAAGCTAGAAAACTTTCCTGGAGTGCACATAACAATTCACTAAGTTTCATCGCAATCGGAAGAATGGTATATGAACGCATACGGTACTTGGTTGAAACGATTCACGTGCCATCGCTCATTTGTTGAATAAAACTGTGCGCTACCAATTGTAAAATGCATGTACTAAGCCAGAAACCTTCCCTGGAGTGTACACAAAGTCTCGCCCAAGTTTCATCGCTTTCGCCCGAATGGTATATGAACGCATATGGGACTTTGTTGAAACGCTTCGTGCGTTGTCGCTCATAAGTTGAATCTACTCGTGCTCTACCTATTGAAAAGTTGAAGATCTAAGCCAGAAACCTTCCCTGATGTACACACAACATCTCACCCAAGTTCCATCGCTATCGGAAGAATGATATATGAACGCATACGGTACTTTTTTGAAACGCTTCGCACGTCGTCGATCATTTGTTGAATCTACTCGTTCGCCACCTATTGTAAAATGAATTTAGCAAGTCAGAGACCTTCCTTGAAGTGTACACAACATCTCACCCAAGTTTCATCGCTATCGGACGAATGGTATATGAAAGCATACGGGACTTTGTTGAAACGTTTCACGCATCACCGCTCATTTGTTGAATCTGCTCGTGCGCTACCTATTGTAAAATGGATTTACTAAGCCAGAAACCTTCCCTGGAGTGTACACAACATCTCACGCAAGCTTATTCGGAATGGGATGAATGGTATATGAACGCAGGTGGTCTTTGTTGAAACGAATCGCCGCTCATTTGTTGAAGCTACTCGCGCGCCATCTATTGTAAATTGTATTTATTATGCCTATAACTTTCCCGGAAGTGTGCACAACAACTCACCAGAATTTGATCGCAATCGGATGAATTATGTATGAACGCATAGCCAACACACATTCGTTTTAACTACACACGCGCTATCTATTGTAAATTGGATTAACTATGCCTATAACCATCCCGGAAGTGTGCTAAACAACCCACCAAAATTTGGTCGCTATCGGATGAATCGTAGACTATATGAAGGCATCGCTAACATTCATTTGTTAAACTACTTGCGCGCTATCTATTGTAAATTGGTTTAACTATGCCTATAATGATTTCGGAAGTGTGCACAACAACTCACAAAAATTTGATCGAATTCGGATGAATGGTTTATGAACGCATAAAAGACGAACAAACGAACATCCTTTTTATGTGTAAGATATTAATTATAACACAATTATATTAACAATTATAATAATTGAAACATAATTATATTAACAATAATAATAATTGAAATAAAATAATACTAATAATTTATTTATTTATCGTATGGATTTTAGTGCCGGGAGTGTCCGAGGACATGTTCGGCTCGCCTGAGTCTGTAGCTGCTTCCAGCGGACACCTACAAGTTCCGTTCAATTTCAATTAGTTCCAACTTTCACCACCAGATATCAATGATACCTAGTGGTGAACGTTGGAACTTTGATAGAGCGTTCCGACGAAATCTAACCTAACAATTTAGCCGCACACAAGTTTAGTCTGTGGAAGGATCTTTTACATGTCATAGATCTATGACATAAGACCACAGGCTTTACTTCCCCTCCGAAGGAAGGCATACTGAAGGATTTTTAACGCTCTTAAAAATCCTACGACTTCGGCTGTGTTTGAACCCGCTATCTTGGGAACAGCATTTCAGCATGCTACCAACTACGCCACCGAAGCCGCTAATACTAATACTAATAATAACAAAAGGCACCTACTCTTTGCTTCAATCGTCCAAATGGGACTCTTGAAACAATTAATAATTGCAATTGTAAACTTCTCGGAAAATATTATAAACATGTATTAAATTGTGACCCACCATAACAGCACCTTATATTTGAAAATCCCCAACCTAATTCTGATTCGAACCACTCACTTTAGAAGAAGTCAAACAAATTATCCAAGAACTAAAAGACAATAAAGCACGAGAAGAAGGTGGTATTGTTGTATCCGTAGGGGACACACTACCCTCGCCCTATTATTTACATCAAGATATAAATACATCTAAATACAGCTACATGATTTCAAGCCCCAATTCCACATACAGTCACAGCTTCATGTTCATTTGAACTCCTATAACCTCAGAAAACCCAAGTAACCTCGCACATGAACTCATACGACCCCTATAGGTATACCGACCCAATCGGAATGTGCAATTCTGCACACGCTGCAGACCACAAACTATAAAACCATCAGGAACCCACGGCTCGGGATGCATACACACGTATCTAGTCTTGTAGTACCAAACATTTGAAGGGTGACTTCACGACGGGCTGCCATCTAGGTAAGTGTACGGCGAGTCTCATCCTAAACACTCACACTTCCACACTTCCAACTCTTGATTGTTACTCGTATTGTGACGCATCTGGATCAACAGCACTCAAGCTGATCTGAGAATTAGTAATACTTCTTTATAGAAGTAACCATTAAAGCCAACAGTCTCTACCTCACTGGTCTATCAACTCATTTGATTATTTAATAAGATCCTACCCCCTAGACCTTACCCGAGTAGGATCCACTAGTGTTAATTGTTTGACTGTTTTGAGGAATCAGCTGAACAGTCACTTGGCGCATCGCCACTGAGCACGCGTCAGCGTATTTGCTTCAGCCTTCGCTAGCCAGTGCACGCTATCAGTAAGCTGAGTAGCGCCGCAGAACTTTAAATTGTTATTCGTTAAACAACCCTTTCACCACCATCATACCCCCGAGCTATCCAATCAGTCTGAATACCTGGGAGCTCTCCCTAGAGCTACGTCTACGCCCCTAGACAGCTCAGTCTCATACCACACGCTCAACACTAATCCAAACCTCCCCTAACATAATTTTACCCATACACCCTCAAACAAAACATTGTATAGGGCACACCAGAACCCATATGGTATAACAGATGAAATGCGGAAAATAGGTGGTGATAGCTTGTCTCAGCAATTTCATACAATTATTCAAGGAATCTGGATTACAGAAACCGTTCCAGATGTGCGCTAAGAAAGGGGACAAATATGATGGCAATAATTACAGAGGGACGTCATTGTTGCCAGTTGCTTACAAAATCTTCATGATACCATTACTTACAAGATTTTAGAAACAAACTGACCACCTAATAGGTGAATCTCAGGATGGTTTTTGAAGTGCAGACCAGATTATTAATCTAGAAATAATCTTGGAAATCGGTAAATAGCCAGACAAACTGTGTCAGTTTTTGTTGATTTCAAAAAAATATACTTATGATTCCGTTGATAGACAAACACGTATTAAAACAGCGTATCTCCATTATTGTTCATTCTAGTGCTAGAGAAAGTAATCCGAACCTGGGAAATAGAAATGAAGCTAGTTAAAGATAAAATTCATCTGAAAAGTTTGGCCTTTACATATGATCTGGCAATTCTGTCAAATAATAGGCAAGTGGTTATTCATTCCTTGGAAAAACTTCATGAAATTGCACGTAAAACTGGACTTCAAAAATCAAATGAGAAAACCCGATACATGGCAGATGTCCTGAATACTTAAACAAACAACCTCTGAATACTCAATTTGGAAAAATCCCTCAGGAAAATAATTTCAAATACTTAGTTGAAATCATACAACCATCTGGATTAAATCGTGAAGCAAACAAACAGAGAATCTCTCAATTTAAAAAGCCTATAGAATCTCCTGGAACAGATACAACAAAGTATCAATATCTCGGAACTCAAAATTAACCCTATATAGGGCAAAACTCTTTTTTACTTTTATGTGTTTCTTCATTACAATTAATTTAATTATTATAATTATTATAAATATTAATAATGTTGTTTTTTGTTTCTCTAATTTTAATGATTATATATTTATTGTTAATTTTCAATTTATGTTCTTATAAAGTTAATTTTGATTTTTTTACTGAATTAATTAATTAAATAATTTCGAACTGATTTTTACAATATTATTTTCATCAATTTTTATAGTTTGGTTTATTATTTTAATTTTTATATTTCTTTTATTATTGTAATTTTATTTTTATGATTTTTATTTTTATATTTGTATTTTATATTTACACATTAATTGTTAATGTTTTTACTTCTTTTTAAATTTTATCCAACACTTTTCTTCAAGTAGATACGTATATGATATTTCATTTTTAGAAATACTAGCTCTTCGGCATGATAATTCTCCGAAATGTGGGTGAAACATTCAACTATCAGCATATTGAAAGCATAAACTGTCCCATAAAGGGTTAAAACACTATAACACGACAATTCAACCTGAAACAGTATGCGCATCAAAATAATTTGAAAAACAAGAACGGAAAACCCTCAGGAAATGTTTTGGCCCAATGAGCATAGAGCAAATGTGGTAGAAAAAGGGGTCTCACGAGTTATACCAAAATTTCGAGAAAATATCGGACACTATTAGAAAAAGACCATAGAAATTTTAGGGACATATTCAAATAATCGACAGTGAATGGAAGGAAGCTTGAAGTTTAACGTGACCGTTAATCTGTAGATCATGAGCCACGGGACCACCTTTTTACGTGGAATACGAACCACAGGACATGGCATTTCACTTCGAAAATCTCACATGCATTGACCGGGAATCGAACCCGGACCGCCTTGGTGAGAGGCATACAGCTAGACCACTGAGCCACCACGCCCCCCTTGGACAGTGAATGACTTACTGAAAGGATATATTGTACCCTTTTGAACATAGGACCTTCAGGACAGGATTCATTCCTCGGGGGCGGAGCGTTCCTACTTGAAGCTAACAACTGTCCTGGCATACACCATTTGGAAGATCGATAGGGCTGATCAATGAATCATCACACACAGAATTCAAATAGAAGGAAAGCAACTTTATTAACACTAAAGAAACAAATACAAACCAAAAAAAAAAGAAAGAGTAAAACAAAATATCCAAATAAGGAAATCAAAATCTTAACGAGAAATGAATTAAGGCGAAAGTAAACTAATAAATCATGAAATTTTGAAGCAAATCCAAAATAAGTTTAAAACTCCAAAATAATCTACTCAAAATTACAAAATATCAAAATCAATCCAAACGGATTCCAAAAATAACAAAATTGAATAAAAAGAATGATCAAAATCAAAATTTAAATTAATTGGACATCAATTAAATTAATTACACAATCGATTTGATTAATTAAGTGGATCAAAGCGATCAATCAAATCATTCAATCCCGATTGGGAAATATCAATCCAATTAAAGACCATTAATAACTTATTCAAATTAATAATTACATAAATTAATTAATCCATCTTTGATCAAACACGTAAGCAAAATTATGATCTGATCTCACTACAATCAGTATTGTACTCATTGAAAACTCCACACTGTGAGCTCATTACATCAAGTATCATGTCATCTCACCATAACGTAATGTACCATGTAAATTAACATTACTTTAATTAAATCGTTCGTGCATCACACTATTAAGCAAGGGCTTTTCCAAACATGATCCAACATCTTATTATAATCTGGCAATATCGCCTGTATGATCCCTTGTATGGATTAAAAATACTCTCATAAAGATACACTTCTTATGCATCCAAATTCTTAACACAAACCTTGCCCCTTCTTTTTCTATGGATATAAAATTGGTACATTTATTTATGAGAGTAGGTGCAATAGGCCGGAGCTGGCACAGGGGCTAATGGGCAAGATGGCCGCTATACATGGTCTCTTATGGAACTAACTCTTGGGAGCTGGCACATGGGCTAGTGGGCAAGATGGCCACTGCACGCAACTCTAGAGGACTTGAGATGACTGGTACAGAGGCTATTGCGCAAGATGGCTGCCAGGTGAAACTCCCTTATGTTGGAGAACTTGACGAGGCTGGCTGGATGCCCTTCACTACCTATGTTCTTTCCAATCGCCTACTTTCATGAAACTGGGGCAGTGTTTTATAGACAACTCCCTTATGTTAGAGGACTTGAGCAGGCTGGCCGGATGCCCTTAACCTCCTATGCTCTCCCCAATTTCCTACTTTAATAGGCAAATCCTCCTACCATTATGCTAGCGGTTATGTTGGTTAACACTGTACGTGAGAGTACATACTTCAAGCCGACCAGGACGTTAGAAGGTAGAAACCGCCATTAACATCACAGCAAGGGTTGGAGCCTTGTCTTATGGAGATGTAGCCAGTACTCTACTACCCTCTGTGAGGGCTCTAACATCAAACCAGTCAAAGCTTGGGGTATGCCCTTGAAGTCAAACTCCTGTAAAGTTAACTACAAATGCTATACGTAAACTCTTATCACAGGTGTATCAACAAGCTTTGCAAACTTGGATGACGAATACACCTCAAAGGTCTACTCTCCCTTCGTAAAGGGCACCGCGCATTATAGTTAAGTATACAGAAGCTAAATCTTTACAAAAAAAAAAAACAAACACGAAAACTCCAGTAAGTTAACTAAAAATGCTATACGTAAACTCTCATCATTGACATATCAACGAGGTTTGCAAGCTCGAATGATGAATATGTCTCAGAGGTCTACTCTCCCTTCGTGAAGGGCACCGCGCATTATAGTTCAGCTTAAGGAGCAAGTTCTGGATGTAGATGTCTCTCCTCTTTTCTCCGGGCTTGAGACCGGCTCTAGGGGACACACTTCCTCCTCCCCTAGAGGCAGAGTTAATACCTATCAACCCTATATTTACTTAACATAAGATAATTTTTTGCCATTGTATTCCATTAGCCTTAAGCACCAAAGCCCTTCAGCACACACACACCTGTAGGCTTATGAAGAAATTAATCTCACGCTAGAGACCTTACCAGACATACACAGGTTTACGGAGAAATTAATCTCACGCCAGAGGCCATATCAGTCATATATATATATATATATATATATATATATATATATACATAGGCTTACGAAGAAATTAATCTCACGCCAGAGGCCATATCAGTCATATATTTATATATATATAGGCTTACGAAGAAATTAATCTCACGCCAGAGGCTGTTTTACATACAACAAACACATGTTATAGGCTCTGCTGCTAAGACTTATGGAGAACATTGCATACTTGTAAACTTCAAAAAAAAAAAAAAAAAAACGATTTTATTTGAAAAAATTGTTGATAAATGTTTCCTATTGCTAGGATTCTTTTAGTCGTAGATAAATTAAACAGATTCAGTGATTGTGTAATGCCCATGTGCATGTGTAGCTATTCCATCAGCGGCAATCACTCTCTTGTCATCATCTGGACACAAGGCGATCTTGTTTAGTTGTACTGACGATATTTCATGATGCTTCGACATGATAACATTCATTGGTATTCTCTTTACCATTTTTGTCATAAGGCAGTCCTTATAATCTTGAAAACTGATACATTTCCTAACAACACCCCTGCTAATACCTCTAATCTTCTTTACTTCTACTCCATCGATGTCTAGGGCATACATCTTAGCTCTGAGACCGACAAATTTTCTAATAATGTGCGCACAAGCTTCATCTTTAAATTTTCCCAACGCCTTTTTGTTCTTTACAGAATAACATATATGATTATTGGGGTAGTCAGACGTATCCAAATGCTCTAGGAAACACAACTTGTCTTGGTATACATCTTCGGTCTTTACTAAATATATGAAGGAATCCGTGTCCATGTATGCGAGTTTAATATTTTCAACCCCATAATAAGGAAGCAGTACATTATAGTGGTGGGAATACATCAAAGTTTTTGAAATATCCAACACGCACATACCAATATATATAGGCTTATCGAACACAATGCTACGTTTAGCCATATGAAAAGCAGCTAGATCAGGGCCGTAAATTGTTCTGTCTATAAATGTTGGTTTAGCTATCAGCTTTTCTGCCATCTTACTGTCAGTAACAAGGCGTATGTCTAATCTATTACGAATATTTTCCATAGTTTTCCCAAACATTGCATTATTGAACAATTTATACAAATCCTTCTCGAAATCATTTTTAGCCTGTTTCCGTAGATTATTATTAAATTCAACGTATGACTTTAACCAAGGTAGCTGTTTAAAGCTTAACGCGCGGTGAATCTTAATTAATTTTAATCCATGATCCAGAGCTTGTTTAAGAGCCATATAGTGAACTACGTAACGCCTTCGATTTCCAAGATGGGGGATTAGTTTCTTTAAAGATGTTTCCTTTGGCTGTTTACACTCTGGTAGAAAGGGTAAATCATCGTGTAGATCATGAAGTTCAGAAGGATAATCAACGTCTACTTCTAAGATGTAACCGAGAGAATCATCTTCCTTTAGTGTATCCAGATCAATGCTGTCTGGAGAGACCCACTTAAATCCTCCGTAAGGGAGGCGATGACACATTGCCCAGCCATATTGGTTGTTTGCATCATCGTAGGTAATAAATTGAGACGGCTTCTCTGAATCGAAATTCTCCATGTATTTATTATTAGCTTCAGCATATCGATGAGAAACCTGGCATAATCCTCCACGTATTCCTGATTCTATCATTAGAATCTGATCGTAATCCTGTAGTAACTCGAGCTGAGTACCTGTATATAAGAGCATGGCATCCCACGTAAGACCTGGAGAAGTAAAATAGTGTGCAGGATCGACTTTATGAGTTTCAAGTGTTTTATTTCTGAATGTTTCAAACACGTCTGCGAGAAGGAGTACATCAGATGTTAGGTAAAGGTCGCTATATTCACCTAAACTTTTAATTTGGAATTGTTTCCACACATGTAATGCATGTTCATAGTCTTCTACACTGATGTCTTCCTGATTTAATCTGTTAAAGAACTCCTCCTTAGGTGGTAAGCTTTCTTTGTTTAATTTTTCCCAAGAGTCCACGTAATCATAAGGATATACACCTTTTCGGGTCATTAGTGCTGAATTTTCCACCCCAAAGTACTTACTCGTCTCAGGGTATGATGTTAGATTGCCCACTAATTTTGATAAACTGCTTGGCATGAAGCGAAACGTATCCAGAAATCTAAGCTTCACATTACCAACATGTTTGGTAAATGAGAGGTAGTTTTCTTCTGAGTTGGGAATAACTTCTACTCTCTCCGCAGTACACCCCAACTGTTTCACAATGAAATGAGAATCAAAGCCGCTAAGGTTATGTAAGAATACAGGGATAGGGTTCCGTGTTTTGCATCTCAAATTACAGGTATTATGAGCGCTTCCACGGTATACACCTGTAAGATGGCAATGATCTCGAACCTTCCAGTCATTCTCAGGGAACTCCTTATGACACAAATAGCAGGTTACAGATGACTGAAACTCTGCTTCTTGATCATCAGTTAAAGCCTTCGGAACATTTAAGCTGTAGAGGCGATTGATTTCGCTAGCTATGGATATTAAATATTCCATAAACTTCTCTGCAGCGTCAGGACCACGATAAATATAAGGTTCCCTTGGAAGGTTAGTCTCTAAGTGAGCTACAGCTGCCGAAGGTTTTACATATACACCAAAGCTCATAGGTACATGGCTCTGGTATGTGGCTGTGTAGCTAATCTCTGGATTAGGTAGACATGTTTGATGAGGTATGAGTATACTCTCAAAGTCAGCATAGATTACGTAAGACATTCTAAGCATTTTCTCTACATTGATAAATTGTAGAATGGGCTTTTTAGTAGGCATTTTAACCCTTGCAATGTCATGCAGAAAACACAGTTCTCTATGTTCTTCTAATTTATCTAGACCACTTTTTCCATACCGGTTATCAAAATGCGTAAAGCAACGTTTACAAGTATATATACTATGTTGATGATGAGTTAGTTGATATCCCATCAATTTATCAAAATCTTTGATAAATACGTAGTGATGTCGACCAGTATCATCACTAATTAGGAGTAGATCGCGATGATCTACTAGTTCTGTGTCAACAACCTTGAGAGGAAACAGGTTACAATCATCATCAAGCCCAAACACATTCACTGACATATCATTAGATTTCTCAAATTTTGAGATATCAGCCAGCGATGTAGGGAATGAGACACATGAAAAATTATATTTTGATTCTAAATCCTTATATTTGCTAACACGTTGAGCATTTGTTTTAATGAACTTCGCTAAGATAGCATACATAAAACACCTCTCATCTTTTAAGTTTCGAGGGTTGATGCAGGCTTTTTTCGCTTCCAAACCAGGGGGTAGAGGAATGTATGTACTGCCACGCAAGGGATTATACTTGTTTATCCTTAAACGGACCCCATCAACAGCTAGCAAAGCCCAGTTACTACCCTTCAGCTGAGATTCCTCCATTTCCCTAGCTAATTTTTTAAAGTGTGTTTCTAAGAGCATAGTTAAGTCTGTTTCAAGAAATACTGCCTGATTACGAGTTTTGAAGGAGCGGTCTGCAATATCACCACTAGTTAAATGAATAAATCTACACTCGGCCAACATATTAACCTTTAAAGACTTGTGTACACATAGTTCCCTTTGTATAGCATGAATGATTCGCTCTTTTGACTCTTTCAAATAAGAGTTTAAATCACCGCACGATTCACATCTAATAAAATATGACTTTAATCGACCCTTGAAAGAGGATTCATACTCACAAAGGTCTTTACTATCAGGAACCATAGCGAGCAATTCATGCTTAGTCGGTTCAGTATTAACCTTCTTAGCAGGTGACGCTACACTACAAACCTCTTCATGACGACGTCCGTTATAGGCATTGCCGAATCCGGCCCCACATGTGTTGCACTGATGGAATAGCCCACAAGACACTTCATGACGCTTCCTATGATAGTCACGGAGGAAAGTTTTTCCACACTCCTTACAAGCATAGCTCTGAATAGTTTCCTCCATGTTAGACATTGTCTTCTGATAACAGCTGCTTCTTCTTTAATAACAGATCTACCTGAGGAAGAGAGAAAGATACATTTTAACTTAAATTTTAGGTACATCTAGGAAGTGGTATTTAATTTAAGACCGCGGTTGTCTCAATTCTAGTATCAATTACAGAATACAGACACCACAATAACACAGGTTATCAGGCAAAAATTCCATACATCTCTAAGACATTAGCTGATGACCACGCTTTCAGAGTTTGGAAAGGTCTACCTCCCGCTTTTCCCCAATAATTACAGCTACCATAGACAAATCCCACATACAGACCCAAATTACGCATGAGAGCAGATGACCTCGAAGTTCAGACCTTTAAACATAACTACCTTACTCCTCACCTTGCCTAGTATGCTTCATTATAGTTCTGCCAAGTTTTTTTTCTTCTCACATAACCTGGATCCAACCAACCTCTGGGCTGAAGAACCAACAGACGCCCAAGTGGTAAGATTAAAAAATATGTCACCTCAAATAAACCACATACCGATTTTGCACTGGGTTCCTCCTTTATATATAGCCACGAGGAGAGTTCGATCCCTATCTCAGTCATCCTGGAAGTGGCTTTTCCGTGTTTTCCAACTTATACACCAGGCAAACTCTGGGTAGGGGTAGAGGTTGTTCCGGTCTTAAGGCTACAACCACCTCCCCCAATCTTAACCCCAATTACTAATACAGACACCATAATAAAACAGGTTATTACACACACAAAAATCCACATACACCCCAAGTACACGGGGTAACATACCACGATGTCGCAAAGCCCCTAAATTAATCAACAACGATAACACTAACCTCATCCTCCCTAGTCATAAACAGCATAGCAGAAGGTCTAAAAGGAGTATGGGAATTAAGCATTTGTTCTAGAGAGAGCGGTCAGTATCCCCTCTATCATTGTATGTTCTCCTGATACATGCACACGTTCACTGTGATGAATAAACCCATTGAAATATATATAAGACCAGCTCGTGGTGTAATGAATGATCAGTCCCGGGTTTGATTCCTGGTTCTACCAAGAAATTATATTCTGACTGAGGGCTGAAACGGAAGAGGGGCCCACTCAGCCTCGTGAGGATAACTGGGTAGCGCATGAGTTCGATTCCCTCCTCAGGCATCCTTGAAGTGCATTTCTGTTACACAGTTTTAGCCCTCAATTACAAATTACATAAACTGATAAAATCATCACATTGATACAGGTTATTAGACAGCTTTCACACACACACACACTGGCTGCATGAGTACGCTGTCGCAAAGACTGTAATAAATCAACACATCAACAACAAATCAAAACATGAATGAAGATGAATAAAACTAGCTAGGCATGGATGTGGAAGGAAGCGGCTGTGGCCTATTAGAAGATACCGTCCTAGCATTTACTCGGAGTTGAAAATGATAGGAGTTGATTATTTAATCTTGTTAGTTGTTTCCAAACTGGAGGTCAGTTACTACCCTCCATGTTATGTTAACCAGAATCAGCTACTTACTGCGTGTAAATCAAGGCAGTAGAATGGTACTTAGGGCAAGAGTCCTTAACACGATGTGATATGCTTGAGAGTTTACAGTAAACTAATATTAAATTCAACCCAGGTCTTTCTTTATATACTAAATCCCCTTGGCTTTATCCCCTCCCAGGTCAGGTACCCTTAGTTGGAGATCCGATACTACCCCATGTATCATGTTAGCCGGAATCAGATACTGTATAGCCTAATATTGGGTAGTACAATGGAGCCTAGAATGCTTAACATGAAGTGACCTGCTTGACAGTTAACAGTAAACTGTTGATTGACGCCTCATTCTACCCCAGAATTTTGCTTTTCTACAACTTCACGTTCATACTAATATTACTAAGACAGACTGGTTTCGATTACTGTTTAATCCATGAGAGATTTTGTAGGTGGAATGCTATGTCAAGGAGGTCCTATGGTTCATGATCACGAGATTAACAGCTGTGTAAACCACAAACTTTGTTTATTTTTTCATAAACTGGTGCGCGCCTCTTACAAGTGCGGTATTCTTCCTGCACGCGATTGCCTTCAACTGAACACTCTTAAATACTTCTGCGACCCTAATACAAACAAGCAACGATTTGCTCCTAACAGTATGTTGCTATTAATTAATTTTAAAAAAATTGTCAACAGCTCTGTTTAGTAAACTATACAATGGCCTAGATAATAACAATAATAATAATAATAATAAATACATATCTTTATTGCATCGTATTGAAAATGAAAATCCACAGCCTGCTTCCAGTTTCCGACCGGGTCAGGAATGGAATGAATGAAGCCCCCATCTAGCGGCGAGGATATGAAGTGTGCCGGCTGCCGAAGCCTGTCGCACTCCTCTGGGGGGCAATGATTAAATGAATGACAGATGAAATGAAATGATAGTGAAGAGTGTTGCTGGAATGAAATTGTGACAGGGAAAACCGGAGTACCCGGAGAAAAACCTGTCTGCCTCCGTTATGTCCAGCACAGATCTCACATGGAGTGACCGGGATTTGAACCACGGACCCAGCGGTGAGAGGCCGGCGTGCTGCCGCCTAAGCCACGGAGGCTCTTATTGCATCGTATTAATTATACAAAAAAAATGAATAATAATATGATGTTTAAGGTGAATACTATTCAAAACCCCACTTCTCCGAGTAAAACACCCACCCCCTTTCAAGCCCTCACCCGAAGATAATATCTGAGAAAACTTCTTGTTAGCAGAAACAACACACAAAAAAACTTTTGACTGCCAAAATGAGACTACAGTATTGTGATTGAATCTGAACATGTATTATTTTAGAGTACTGAATCAGCTACTTACAATGCTAGCCTAGAATGGTTATCACGATGTGATCAACTTGGTAGTTCACAACAAACTAACAGTACTCAAGCAAGGTCATCCCTTATATCCTAATATACCCTGGGCTTGAACTCCTGCTAGAAGAAATGCATTAATCTGATAATTATTTTATACGGTGCAGCGTTTCAATACAACATAGAAATTACACTTCACAAACTGGAGACGCTCTTCTTACTTGGATACCCAATGACCGTTGGTGTCGGAAAATAACAAGAGGTGACCAAGGGAGGTCGACAGGAATGAGCCCGGCACAAGTAAGTGGAGGTATGCCAAACTCAGCTTGGGTCCTCAACCCATGTCCTACAAGTTGTGAGCCCTGGGGGAAGTTTGTAGTTTTACGTGACCGTTAATCTTACGATTGTAAGACACAGGGCCTCCTTTTACGTGGAATCAGAACCACAGGACACGGCATTTTACTTTGAAAGTCTGACATGTGCTGATCGGGAATTGAACCCCGTCCGCCGAGGTGAGAGGCTAACAGCTTGACCGCTGCGCCACAGCGCCCTTTAAGTTATATATTAACAAGAGTAAACTACTTATTATGTAATGTTGCGCAGCGTTTATAGTATAAGATACTTACCAGCACAGCAACTATCTCCAGATGGTCCTTTGACAAGGTCACTTCACTACCTCACACTAGAGTTGAATTTGCTAAATTATCGCTGTTTATAAATTTCGCTGAATGCTTACCTGCGTATGAGTGATACACCGTTTATATTACATTAACTAGTAATATAGTTAATTTTCAGTTATCAAAGACACTTGATATCATCTCGCATAATGTTTCACACCAATGGATTGCTGTATTATTGTTAAATTGGTTGAAAGGCAAAGATTATAAGAATTATTTACATTATCCGAAAAGATTCTAGGTTGTAAGCCATGAACATGATCTCTGGGTCGACCTTGGGCCACTGGCAGTGCACTGCTCTCTTCCGTGTTACGTAAAAACAAACAAGATGTAACCAGTCAGCAGGGAGAGAGCAGTGCACTGCCAGTGGCCCAAGGTCGACCCAGAGATCATGTTCATGGCTTACAACCTAGAATCTTTTCGGATAATGTAAATAATTCTTATAATCTTTGCCTTTCAACCAATTTAACAATAATACAGCAATCCATTGGTGTGAAACATTATGCGAGATGATATCAAGTGTCTTTGATAACTGAAAATTAACTATATTACTAGTTAATGTAATATAAACGGTGTATCACTCATACGCAGGTAAGCATTCAGCGAAATTTATAAACAGCGATAATTTAGCAAATTCAACTCTAGTGTGAGGTAGTGAAGTGACCTTGTCAAAGGACCATCTGGAGATAGTTGCTGTGCTGGTAAGTATCTTATACTATAAACGCTGCGCAACATTACATAATAAGTAGTTTACTCTTGTTAATATATAACTTAAAGGGCGCTGTGGCGCAGCGGTCAAGCTGTTAGCCTCTCACCTCGGCGGACGGGGTTCAATTCCCGATCAGCACATGTCAGACTTTCAAAGTAAAATGCCGTGTCCTGTGGTTCTGATTCCACGTAAAAGGAGGCCCTGTGTCTTACAATCGTAAGATTAACGGTCACGTAAAACTACAAACTTCCCCCAGGGCTCACAACTTGTAGGACATGGGTTGAGGACCCAAGCTGAGTTTGGCATACCTCCACTTACTTGTGCCGGGCTCATTCCTGTCGACCTCCCTTGGTCACCTCTTGTTATTTTCCGACACCAACGGTCATTGGGTATCCAAGTAAGAAGAGCGTCTCCAGTTTGTGAAGTGTAATTTCTATGTTGTATTGAAACGCTGCACCGTATAAAATAATTATCAGATTAATGCATTTCTTCTAGCAGGAGTTCAAGCCCAGGGTATATTAGGATATAAGGGATGACCTTGCTTGAGTACTGTTAGTTTGTTGTGAACTACCAAGTTGATCACATCGTGATAACCATTCTAGGCTAGCATTGTAAGTAGCTGATTCAGTACTCTAAAATAATACATGTTCAGATTCAATCACAATACTGTAGTCTCATTTTGGCAGTCAAAAGTTTTTTTGTGTGTTGTTTCTGCTAACAAGAAGTTTTCTCAGATATTATCTTCGGGTGAGGGCTTGAAAGGGGGTGGGTGTTTTACTCGGAGAAGTGGGGTTTTGAATAGTATTCACCTTAAACATCATATTATTATTCATTTTTTTTGTATAATTAATACGATGCAATAAGAGCCTCCGTGGCTTAGGCGGCAGCACGCCGGCCTCTCACCGCTGGGTCCGTGGTTCAAATCCCGGTCACTCCATGTGAGATCTGTGCTGGACATAACGGAGGCAGACAGGTTTTTCTCCGGGTACTCCGGTTTTCCCTGTCACAATTTCATTCCAGCAACACTCTTCACTATCATTTCATTTCATCTGTCATTCATTTAATCATTGCCCCCCAGAGGAGTGCGACAGGTTTCGGCAGCCGGCACACTTCATATCCTCGCCGCTAGATGGGGGCTTCATTAATTCCATTCCTGACCCGGTCGGAAACTGGAAGCAGGCTGTGGATTTTCATTTTCAATACGATGCAATAAAGATATGTATTTATTATTATTATTATTATTATTATTATTGTTATTATCTAGGCCATTGTATAGTTTACTAAACAGAGCTGTTGACAATTTTTTTAAAATTAATTAATAGCAACATACTGTTAGGAGCAAATCGTTGCTTGTTTGTATTAGGGTCGCAGAAGTATTTAAGAGTGTTCAGTTGAAGGCAATCGCGTGCAGGAAGAATACCGCACTTGTAAGAGGTGCGCACCAGTTTATGAAAAAATAAACAAAGTTTGTGGTTTACACAGCTGTTAATCTCGTGATCATGAACCATAGGACCTCCTTGACATAGCATTCCACCTACAAAATCTCTCATGGATTAAACAGTAATCGAAACCAGTCTGTCTTAGTAATATTAGTATGAACGTGAAGTTGTAGAAAAGCAAAATTCTGGGGTAGAATGAGGCGTCAATCAACAGTTTACTGTTAACTGTCAAGCAGGTCACTTCATGTTAAGCATTCTAGGCTCCATTGTACTACCCAATATTAGGCTATACAGTATCTGATTCCGGCTAACATGATACATGGGGTAGTATCGGATCTCCAACTAAGGGTACCTGACCTGGGAGGGGATAAAGCCAAGGGGATTTAGTATATAAAGAAAGACCTGGGTTGAATTTAATATTAGTTTACTGTAAACTCTCAAGCATATCACATCGTGTTAAGGACTCTTGCCCTAAGTACCATTCTACTGCCTTGATTTACACGCAGTAAGTAGCTGATTCTGGTTAACATAACATGGAGGGTAGTAACTGACCTCCAGTTTGGAAACAACTAACAAGATTAAATAATCAACTCCTATCATTTTCAACTCCGAGTAAATGCTAGGACGGTATCTTCTAATAGGCCACAGCCGCTTCCTTCCACATCCATGCCTAGCTAGTTTTATTCATCTTCATTCATGTTTTGATTTGTTGTTGATGTGTTGATTTATTACAGTCTTTGCGACAGCGTACTCATGCAGCCAGTGTGTGTGTGTGTGAAAGCTGTCTAATAACCTGTATCAATGTGATGATTTTATCAGTTTATGTAATTTGTAATTGAGGGCTAAAACTGTGTAACAGAAATGCACTTCAAGGATGCCTGAGGAGGGAATCGAACTCATGCGCTACCCAGTTATCCTCACGAGGCTGAGTGGGCCCCTCTTCCGTTTCAGCCCTCAGTCAGAATATAATTTCTTGGTAGAACCAGGAATCAAACCCGGGACTGATCATTCATTACACCACGAGCTGGTCTTATATATATTTCAATGGGTTTATTCATCACAGTGAACGTGTGCATGTATCAGGAGAACATACATTGATAGAGGGGATACTGACCGCTCTCTCTAGAACAAATGCTTAATTCCCATACTCCTCTTAGACCTTCTGCTATGCTGTTTATGACTAGGGAGGATGAGGTTAGTGTTATCGTTGTTGATTAATTTAGGGGCTTTGCGACATCGTGGTATGTTACCCCGTGTACTTGGGGTGTATGTGGATTTTTGTGTGTGTAATAACCTGTTTTATTATGGTGTCTGTATTAGTAATTGGGGTTCAGATTGGGGGAGGTGGTTGTAGCCTTAAGACCGGAACAACCTCTACCCCTACCCAGAGTTTGCCTGGTGTATAAGTTGGAAAACACGGAAAAGCCACTTCCAGGATGACTGAGATAGGGATCGAACTCTCCTCGTGGCTATATATAAAGGAGGAACCCAGTGCAAAATCGGTATGTGGTTTATTTGAGGTGACATATTTTTTAATCTTACCACTTGGGCGTCTGTTGGTTCTTCAGCCCAGAGGTTGGTTGGATCCAGGTTATGTGAGAAGAAAAAAAACTTGGCAGAACTATAATGAAGCATACTAGGCAAGGTGAGGAGTAAGGTAGTTATGTTTAAAGGTCTGAACTTCGAGGTCATCTGCTCTCATGCGTAATTTGGGTCTGTATGTGGGATTTGTCTATGGTAGCTGTAATTATTGGGGAAAAGCGGGAGGTAGACCTTTCCAAACTCTGAAAGCGTGGTCATCAGCTAATGTCTTAGAGATGTATGGAATTTTTGCCTGATAACCTGTGTTATTGTGGTGTCTGTATTCTGTAATTGATACTAGAATTGAGACAACCGCGGTCTTAAATTAAATACCACTTTCTAGATGTACCTAAAATTTAAGTTAAAATGTATCTTTCTCTCTTCCTCAGGTAGATCTGTTATTAAAGAAGAAGCAGCTGTTATCAGAAGACAATGTCTAACATGGAGGAAACTATTCAGAGCTATGCTTGTAAGGAGTGTGGAAAAACTTTCCTCCGTGACTATCATAGGAAGCGTCATGAAGTGTCTTGTGGGCTATTCCATCAGTGCAACACATGTGGGGCCGGATTCGGCAATGCCTATAACGGACGTCGTCATGAAGAGGTTTGTAGTGTAGCGTCACCTGCTAAGAAGGTTAATACTGAACCGACTAAGCATGAATTGCTCGCTATGGTTCCTGATAGTAAAGACCTTTGTGAGTATGAATCCTCTTTCAAGGGTCGATTAATGTCATATTTTATTAGATGTGAATCGTGCGGTGATTTAAACTCTTATTTGAAAGAGTCAAAAGAGCGAATCATTCATGCTATACAAAGGGAACTATGTGTACACAAGTCTTTAAAGGTTAATATTTTGGCCGAGTGTAGATTTATTCATTTAACTAGTGGTGATATTGCAGACCGCTCCTTCAAAACTCGTAATCAGGCAGTATTTCTTGAAACAGACTTAACTATGCTCTTAGAAACACACTTTAAAAAATTAGCTAGGGAAATGGAGGAATCTCAGCTGAAGGGTAGTAACTGGGCTTTGCTAGCTGTTGATGGGGTCCGTTTAAGGATAAACAAGTATAATCCCTTGCGTGGCAGTACATACATTCCTCTACCCCCTGGTTTGGAAGCGAAAAAAGCCTGCATCAACCCTCGAAACTTAAAAGATGAGAGGTGTTTTATGTATGCTATCTTAGCGAAGTTCATTAAAACAAATGCTCAACGTGTTAGCAAATATAAGGATTTAGAATCAAAATATAATTTTTCATGTGTCTCATTCCCTACATCGCTGGCTGATATCTCAAAATTTGAGAAATCTAATGATATGTCAGTGAATGTGTTTGGGCTTGATGATGATTGTAACCTGTTTCCTCTCAAGGTTGTTGACACAGAACTAGTAGATCATCGCGATCTACTCCTAATTAGTGATGATACTGGTCGACATCACTACGTATTTATCAAAGATTTTGATAAATTGATGGGATATCAACTAACTCATCATCAACATAGTATATATACTTGTAAACGTTGCTTTACGCATTTTGATAACCGGTATGGAAAAAGTGGTCTAGATAAATTAGAAGAACATAGAGAACTGTGTTTTCTGCATGACATTGCAAGGGTTAAAATGCCTACTAAAAAGCCCATTCTACAATTTATCAATGTAGAGAAAATGCTTAGAATGTCTTACGTAATCTATGCTGACTTTGAGAGTATACTCATACCTCATCAAACATGTCTACCTAATCCAGAGATTAGCTACACAGCCACATACCAGAGCCATGTACCTATGAGCTTTGGTGTATATGTAAAACCTTCGGCAGCTGTAGCTCACTTAGAGACTAACCTTCCAAGGGAACCTTATATTTATCGTGGTCCTGACGCTGCAGAGAAGTTCATGGAATATTTAATATCCATAGCTAGCGAAATCAATCGCCTCTACAGCTTAAATGTTCCGAAGGCTTTAACTGATGATCAAGAAGCAGAGTTTCAGTCATCTGTAACCTGCTATTTGTGTCATAAGGAGTTCCCTGAGAATGACTGGAAGGTTCGAGATCATTGCCATCTTACAGGTGTATACCGTGGAAGCGCTCATAATACCTGTAATTTGAGATGCAAAACACGGAACCCTATCCCTGTATTCTTACATAACCTTAGCGGCTTTGATTCTCATTTCATTGTGAAACAGTTGGGGTGTACTGCGGAGAGAGTAGAAGTTATTCCCAACTCAGAAGAAAACTACCTATCATTTACCAAACATGTTGGTAATGTGAAGCTTAGATTTCTGGATACGTTTCGCTTCATGCCAAGCAGTTTATCAAAATTAGTGGGCAATCTAACATCATACCCTGAGACGAGTAAGTACTTTGGGGTGGAAAATTCAGCACTAATGACCCGAAAAGGTGTATATCCTTATGATTACGTGGACTCTTGGGAAAAATTAAACAAAGAAAGCTTACCACCTAAGGAGGAGTTCTTTAACAGATTAAATCAGGAAGACATCAGTGTAGAAGACTATGAACATGCATTACATGTGTGGAAACAATTCCAAATTAAAAGTTTAGGTGAATATAGCGACCTTTACCTAACATCTGATGTACTCCTTCTCGCAGACGTGTTTGAAACATTCAGAAATAAAACACTTGAAACTCATAAAGTCGATCCTGCACACTATTTTACTTCTCCAGGTCTTACGTGGGATGCCATGCTCTTATATACAGGTACTCAGCTCGAGTTACTACAGGATTACGATCAGATTCTAATGATAGAATCAGGAATACGTGGAGGATTATGCCAGGTTTCTCATCGATATGCTGAAGCTAATAATAAATACATGGAGAATTTCGATTCAGAGAAGCCGTCTCAATTTATTACCTACGATGATGCAAACAACCAATACGGCTGGGCAATGTGTCATCGCCTCCCTTACGGAGGATTTAAGTGGGTCTCTCCAGACAGCATTGATCTGGATACACTAAAGGAAGATGATTCTCTCGGTTACATCTTAGAAGTAGACGTTGATTATCCTTCTGAACTTCATGATCTACACGATGATTTACCCTTTCTACCAGAGTGTAAACAGCCAAAGGAAACATCTTTAAAGAAACTAATCCCCCATCTTGGAAATCGAAGGCGTTACGTAGTTCACTATATGGCTCTTAAACAAGCTCTGGATCATGGATTAAAATTAATTAAGATTCACCGCGCGTTAAGCTTTAAACAGCTACCTTGGTTAAAGTCATACGTTGAATTTAATAATAATCTACGGAAACAGGCTAAAAATGATTTCGAGAAGGATTTGTATAAATTGTTCAATAATGCAATGTTTGGGAAAACTATGGAAAATATTCGTAATAGATTAGACATACGCCTTGTTACTGACAGTAAGATGGCAGAAAAGCTGATAGCTAAACCAACATTTATAGACAGAACAATTTACGGCCCTGATCTAGCTGCTTTTCATATGGCTAAACGTAGCATTGTGTTCGATAAGCCTATATATATTAGTATGTGCGTGTTGGATATTTCAAAAACTTTGATGTATTCCCACCACTATAATGTACTGCTTCCTTATTATGGGGTTGAAAATATTAAACTCGCATACATGGACACGGATTCCTTCATATATTTAGTAAAGACCGAAGATGTATACCAAGACAAGTTGTGTTTCCTAGAGCATTTGGATACGTCTGACTACCCCAATAATCATATATGTTATTCTGTAAAGAACAAAAAGGCGTTGGGAAAATTTAAAGATGAAGCTTGTGCGCACATTATTAGAAAATTTGTCGGTCTCAGAGCTAAGATGTATGCCCTAGACATCGATGGAGTAGAAGTAAAGAAGATTAGAGGTATTAGCAGGGGTGTTGTTAGGAAATGTATCAGTTTTCAAGATTATAAGGACTGCCTTATGACAAAAATGGTAAAGAGAATACCAATGAATGTTATCATGTCGAAGCATCATGAAATATCGTCAGTACAACTAAACAAGATCGCCTTGTGTCCAGATGATGACAAGAGAGTGATTGCCGCTGATGGAATAGCTACACATGCACATGGGCATTACGCAATCACTGAATCTGTTT
The DNA here is from genome assembly GCA_946902985.2 of Meconema thalassinum. Classification (NCBI taxonomy): domain Eukaryota; kingdom Metazoa; phylum Arthropoda; class Insecta; order Orthoptera; family Tettigoniidae; genus Meconema; species Meconema thalassinum. The sequence continues at coordinate 173,806,152 of OX336399.1, forward strand.
AATTTATCTACGACTAAAAGAATCCTAGCAATAGGAAACATCTATCAACAATTTTTTCAAATAAAATCGTTTTTTTTTTTTTTGAAGTTTACAAGTATGCAATGTTCTCCATAAGTCTTAGCAGCAGAGCCTATAACATGTGTTTGTTGTATGTAAAACAGCCTCTGGCGTGAGATTAATTTCTTCGTAAGCCTATATATATATATAAATATATGACTGATATGGCCTCTGGCGTGAGATTAATTTCTTCGTAAGCCTATGTATATATATATATATGACTGATATGGCCTCTGGCGTGAGATTAATTTCTCCGTAAACCTGTGTATGTCTGGTAAGGTCTCTAGCGTGAGATTAATTTCTTCATAAGCCTACAGGTGTGTGTGCTGAAGGGCTTTGGTGCTTAAGGCTAATGGAATACAATGGCAAAAAATTATCTTATGTTAAGTAAATATAGGGTTGATAGGTGTTAACTCTGCCTCTAGGGGAGGAGGAAGTGTGTCCCCTAGAGCCGGTCTCAAGCCCGGAGAAAAGAGGAGAGACATCTACATCCAGAACTTGCTCCTTAAGCTGAACTATAATGCGCGGTGCCCTTCACGAAGGGAGAGTAGACCTCTGAGACATATTCATCATTCGAGCTTGCAAACCTCGTTGATATGTCAATGATGAGAGTTTACGTATAGCATTTTTAGTTAACTTACTGGAGTTTTCGTGTTTGTTTTTTTTTTGTAAAGATTTAGCTTCTGTATACTTAACTATAATGCGCGGTGCCCTTTACGAAGGGAGAGTAGACCTTTGAGGTGTATTCGTCATCCAAGTTTGCAAAGCTTGTTGATACACCTGTGATAAGAGTTTACGTATAGCATTTGTAGTTAACTTTACAGGAGTTTGACTTCAAGGGCATACCCCAAGCTTTGACTGGTTTGATGTTAGAGCCCTCACAGAGGGTAGTAGAGTACTGGCTACATCTCCATAAGACAAGGCTCCAACCCTTGCTGTGATGTTAATGGCGGTTTCTACCTTCTAACGTCCTGGTCGGCTTGAAGTATGTACTCTCACGTACAGTGTTAACCAACATAACCGCTAGCATAATGGTAGGAGGATTTGCCTATTAAAGTAGGAAATTGGGGAGAGCATAGGAGGTTAAGGGCATCCGGCCAGCCTGCTCAAGTCCTCTAACATAAGGGAGTTGTCTATAAAACACTGCCCCAGTTTCATGAAAGTAGGCGATTGGAAAGAACATAGGTAGTGAAGGGCATCCAGCCAGCCTCGTCAAGTTCTCCAACATAAGGGAGTTTCACCTGGCAGCCATCTTGCGCAATAGCCTCTGTACCAGTCATCTCAAGTCCTCTAGAGTTGCGTGCAGTGGCCATCTTGCCCACTAGCCCATGTGCCAGCTCCCAAGAGTTAGTTCCATAAGAGACCATGTATAACGGCCATCTTGCCCATTAGCCCCTGTGCCAGCTCCGGCCTATTGCACCTACTTATGAGCTCTCGTGTATGCAACAGATGTACACCACAATAGGACTTGAGATATGCTATACTGTCACATTATAATAAACACCAATGCATGAGAACACGCTTATCCAAGGATCGAACTCAAGACTCGATACCTCATTTCGGGTCTCGAATTCGATACTGTCTGTCAGAGTTTATGGGTGTATGTCAACTATACTAATATACAATAACTGAGATGCTTGTAATATCCCCTCAAATATCATCTTATATAAGACAAAAACCAAAGGCTAAAAAATGAACGCTAGACTATATGCAAATTTGCACCATTGCAATAATAAGAATATTCTATGCTCACACTTCGTACGGTGATCAATAACATTTAAAAACAACGATGAGTGTAGGCAACAACGATGTTTCCCCGACACTGTAAATAAAGATATGGCACGACTGTATCTACAAAATATATTCACAAAATATGTACACAAATAGGTCTCGAAGTAAGGACCTCGAATTACCTGTTTCGGGCATGGCATATCTGCAACCGTCGCTAGTATTAGAGAGAGAATACACTTCTACCTCAAATGGTTAATGAACACCTGCACCCTTCTGTAGAACACCATTATCAAATTAATTACTTAACTATCATTATTATTATTATCATTATTATTATTATTAGTATTATCCAATATTATTTCCACAGTGATGTTGATTTGCAATGACGCTAGGACGCGAAAGGTCAATTGATATCCGTACCCTTTTACAGAATCCATTGATTATATAATTATTATTATTATTATTAGTATTATTATTATCATTGTTATTATTATCATTGTTATTATTCGTCATTGCGAGGACGCTAGGTCATGATAGGTCACTGTGTATCTGCACCCTATTACAAGATACCATTATTAAATGAGTTATTATTATCAGTTCAAAAATGTGCTCAACAACACAGACTTAAACTTGGTACGGGAAACATATGATTTACTAAAAGCTCGGCTTTCTACACGGCCAAGAGGGGAATGACGTAAGTACCGTTAGCCATAGTGTGAGAGGGAAAATGTCAAATGACCTTGGCCTAGGACAAACATGTGTTGAGCCAATACACCCAGTGGTAACCAAAAGCATCCTACTAATCTTGCGCCAAATAAGCGAAATGAAATATACGAGCAGCTAGTCTCGTAAGCCTAATGGCCTCCTGTTCGAAGCTGAGCGTGGTATAAACTTTGGAACATACCCAATCGTGGTTCATCATTTCACTCAAATAATTACAAGCGCCGTTCGGCTTTACCTCTTATCTTATGGCATGCCTCAATACACACTTCTTACCTTTTTATTTTCAGTTGGCGACATCATGGGACACATGGCGATGCCCGCTACAGCCTAACTGCACATATTTCATAATCCTTACCATTTTCTTTTTCTTTCATTCGTCGTAGCTTACCTGGAATCACATGGGACCATCCCAATACCATATTTTGCATGCCTTTATCATAACATTTCTGCATATCACCACGACCCAATGCTCATACATGTTCCAAAACACTCAGACAGTTGTTCAGTGCACTCTCTCACAAATCGTATCTTACCTGATTAGAGCAAATATATTGGAGACGCAAAGGTAACGTTCCTAGCTTACTCCCAGGGCGTAACTTAGCTAAATAAATATCTCACCAGGTGTGAAATCAAAATACCAGCATTACGGAATTAAAAATTCCCCTCCATCACTCGTGTTATTATTATTATTAATATTATTATTATTATTATTAATAACTCGTGTTATTATTGTGTCCGTAAAAAAAGAATGTTCGAATCTCTCTCTCTTTCTTACCCAAAACCACATGCCTCACTCTGGGCTTCTTCCGTCTTTTCCTGGGCTGAAATACACATACTTTAGCAAATAAATAAACATACATTCCTACCAGTGTATCCAACATGTACGACTTGTGAGCGTTATTTCTGCCAAGCATCTCAAAATAAATCAACAGCGTCGCGTCATCACGTGCGCACATTTCTAAGCAAAATAAATCTAACTTCAAAAATTAATCACTAACATATTATTTACACAACTATGGTAATCCTAAGAATACACCCATAAACAATGACTTAATATAATCAAAGATTAATACTCATCGTGGTCTCCTGTCAGCTGCCATCATTCCTTTCAGCAGGGATCTTTCACAGCTCCTCTCCAAGGCTCTACATGATATCACAATCACACATCATCACTGAATACATTATTACACTGATTAATTCTTCATCATAATTTCGCTGCGTTTCACTCGATTTTCTTCACAAATTATTATTGACACTTTCATAAGGTTATCACATACTAGTACCCTAATAAACACGTAATTTATTATTTTAGACACTTTATACACTTTGCAGGGATTGCGCAATATAACCACATGTATTTCTATCTCACTAGCACTTTCTTCACGATGCCGTGGGTTGACCGATTCTACGCGTATTTCCCTTCGAATGGTGAGTTCGCAGATGACGTGCCGGATCAAATGGACTCCGGTTCGGACCTCGATTGTCCTTCTACGTCTTCCTCACTCCTGCGTCTGCTAACACCGTCTCTGCACTTGGCGTGGAAAGTCTACTACATAAATTTGAGCGAATATATTGCTTTCCCGCATATGAATACTTTATTTTACACAATTTATGTCTCTTTAAATACCGTCCCCTTGTATTCTACCAATTGTGGTGCAATATTATTTTAGCTTGGCGTGCTCCCACTGCTAACTGCTCGTAGTTATGCGACGATCTTTCTCGCCCGCCGTTTGCCACCAACCAACTAGCAAACCGGACTCTGACTCCCTACGCAGAACTGCTCACGCGAAACTACTCCAGACTACTGCCAACTAACTCCTGCGGCCACGAGAGTGCGGGGGTATATCTTTCACATGGCGGCGGTCAACACTAACCTTTCTACGCTGTCGGGAGCTCTTCTTTCAGACCGTACACCATATTCAATATATGTGCAAATTAATATTAATAATAAGGCCATATTATTATCATATTGTCACCGACATTCGATCGTGGCTTCCACAAATATCCATCTTGCGTCCCCTGGCACTATTTCTCTCGACATGGACGCTATCCCTACCAGCGCAACCAAACTCTCCTCCCCAGACTGTTGGCGTGAGGAACTAATTTCCTTGATCATCGATTTAATGATATCATGATGATCTATTCATTTTGATGAATGGCGAAAAATCTTAGGAATATTCCAGGTTTAGTGACGTTAAGGGTTCGACCCTGGTTGTTATCGTATTGTCACAATTTATTTATTTAGTGATTTAGGGGCGGGGATTTGCTAACTTGCGGCGTAGCGTAGAACATACGAGAACAATTTATTGAGGTCAGCTTCCCAAGAAGTCCTTGGAATGTTGCACCTGCTCTGGTCGATGCGTAGCATAGAAGCATGTTCTAGACTTCGCTGTATTGGCAAACTTTAGGCAATACGTCGCTGGTACTGTCTGCGACGTACATGAGCTCGACTTCCAACCCAGATCGGGCGCTTGCCATGATTAAATAATATGCAATCCGGTTTCCATCTCCTCTGTAATTTGAAGCTCATTTAAACGATATACACTCTGCATGACGAAGAACCATGCGAACTTAGCCTGGGGCCTATAGGATAAGGGCGCATCTTCCCCCTCCTTGGGTTTCGAAAAACTATCTACAGGATGTGATGGTTTTTCGAGATTTATTAACTTCATCTCCCTTCTTAATAGTCTCTCTGTCATGCATCGTTTAAATGTTGAGTACGCTGACCTTCCGATCATTCCTTCTCTTCCTCAATAATATTGACTTGTTGGCCCGTATCTTCTTCTTCCATCGGGTAATAAACCTTTAGATTCTGAGCGTTGTAGATTGCTTCCACTCCTGTTTCCAGATATTTGACCTTGTACGCATTGTTCCCAATCACCTTGGTAATCTTGTACGGTCCATGGAACAACTCACAAAATTTAGCATATACTCGTGCCTGAGGATCAGATGTTGCCGGCTTCTTCACGAGCACCAGTTCTTCCAATTCGAGTGGTCGATGAAACCTCCTATTCCTTACCCTTCTTAAACGGCGCTCAGCCTGTTTCTTCAAATATGACGCTGTGTCCCTGATCACTAACACATGGCTCAGTCTGGCGTCTACCGGACACGGTACAACATTATTCCATGGTCGATCAGGGTGTCGATTGAAATGCACAAACGCGGGAATCCGACCCGTGCTTTCGTGAATGGTATTATTGATACACGACTCAATTATCGGCAATACATCCACCCATTTCCAGTGTTGTTGTGGACAGTATATTCGACATAACTTGGCAATTTCTCTCATAATTCGTTCCGACGGATTTCCCTCCGGGTGTCGAACAGAGCTTAGGACGTGTCGAATATTCAACCTTGCCATTTCCCGTCTAAATTCGGCGCTGGTGAAATAACTTCCGTGGTCCATGAGGCAAAATTCTATCTCTCCAAACGTGGGAATTACTTTAGCTTTGATTCGGTTCAAAACCTGACGGGTATTCACCTTCTGAAGAGGGCATAAGACCACGTATTTCGAAAATACGTCTATGCTGACCAAGATGTATTTACATCCCCTTCTGCCTTTGGGCAATGGACCGTATCCATCCATGGCGATGAGCTCACACGGCTTTTGAGGCAATAATGGTTTCGGATACTGCTTCATCAAAAACGAGTTGGGCTTCACTCTTTGACATTGGTCACACGTCTTTAGTGCTCTTTGGGTGGTCTCACGTAACTTCGGCCACACAAGTGTCTCCTGAATTAAAGCGCTAGTTTTGCCAATTCCACCATGACCCGAAATACGATGTGCGTGCCAAACCAACCCTTTCTGCAATGAGGGCGGCACCATAATCCTCAATTTGGTACGATCTGCGTCTACGAACTTGTGTAACAATTCGTTATACCACATATAATTATCAGAAATTTTCTCTGCCTCGATGAATGCGGAAGTTCCAGGTTGTAACTTTTTCTTGAAGTAATTTATGATCATGTTCATCCAAGGATCCTTCTCTTGTTCAATTTTGATACCCCTTAATTTTTCCAAAAATTCTTGATCTGGCCGGGTGAGTTCAATTTGGTTCACAGACTCAATCTGATCCTCTTGATCTGGATTTCGGCTTAAAATATCCAGTATTAGGTTGAGTCTTCCCGGATAGTGCTCAATGGTGATGTCAAACTGCTGGACGTACAGCGACCACCTGTTGACCCTTTCTCCTGCCATCGGCGTTTCCAATAGAAAAACCAGGCTTCTAAGGTCTGTTCTGATGAGAATTTTGAATCCATACACAATTTTTCTCCACTGTTGTAGAGCGAATATTATAGACAACAACTCTCGCTCTGTGATAGTATAATTCATCTCATGTGTCCTCAATTTGCGACTTGCGAAAGCTAGGTAAGTTTTAGTCTGAGGATTTTCCGGGTCTTCCTGGTATAACATTGCACCGACTCCAATTTGTGATGCGTCAGTTTGTATGATGAACTGACGTGTAAAATCAGGGTAACCCAACTTAATGCTTCCGGTTAATAATTCCTTGGCCTTCCTAAAAGCGCTATCGCATTCATCATTCCATGCCCATCGGTTGTTCTTGTGCAGCATATTTTGTAGTGGAGCCATTATCTCTGTATACCCCGGACAATGATCAGCGAAGAAGTTACATATGCCTAAAAATTGGCGAACATGCTTCACTCTCGTAGGCTTCGGGAAGTTCCGAATTGCTTCCAATTTAGCTGGATTCGGGCTGATACCTTCACCATCAATAACATGACCCAAATATAAGACTTCTCTTTGGCAAAAATGAGACTTCTCAATGTTGATTTTGAAATTTGCCTGTTCGAGGTTAGCTAATAACTTCTCCAAGTTTGATAAGTGTTCATCCAAATCTTCAGAAGCCAGTAAGATGTCGTCCACGTATCGGGTGGTTATGCTCTTGACTTCTGGCGTCAGATTACGCTCGAGAGCCCTAATTAACCCCGACCCGGCCGTCTTAATGCCAAATGGTAACCTCTGAAATACATAGGTATGTTGATCAAACAGAAACCCTGTGAGCAGTTGTGATCTTTCATCCAACTCCAGGTGATGATAACTACTCGTTAAGTCAATTGAACTGAAATAGACCTTGTTCCTGGACTTTCGGATTATCTCCTTGATTGGTGGAGCCTGATCATATTCTGGGATCAATCTCTCGTTTATTTCTCGTGCGTCCAAACAGACTCGCACTGTCCCGTTGGGTTTCAAAACTACCACCAAGGGGTTCACAAAAGGAGTAGCCATCTAGGCGATCACACCTCCTTCTTCCATCTTCTTCAGAGTCACGGCAACTTCTTTGACGTATTTCTCAGCAACAGGGTATGCCTTTTTCTTGAAAGGTGACTAGTCATTAATTTGCATCGCATATTTAAACCCTTTGATCCTCCCGGGCTTAGAATCAAAAACTTGTCGATGCCGTTTCAATATCTCCCCCAGCTTTATCCGATCGTCATCATTAATTTTTGCCTCGTGCATTTTCTCTGCAAATTTCGCCTCAGGTTCTTCGGCCTCATCCTCTGTGGTCGTGGTCCATATCTCGGGTCTTATTAATTCGTCGTCAATGTCATTGAGCCGTTGATTCAACCTGCTGCAACTCTGCACCATCCATATCTCTTCCGAATTTCTGGGAACGTCCGGATTCAACGGGATCTTCATGGCACGGTCCTCGTCCACAATTTTAAATTGGATCATTCTGTTGGCCAAATCGATGACGGCACCATATTCCCGAATAAAGTCTGCCCTTAAGATGACATTATAACTTACTTTGCTCATTATGAGGAATGGGTGTGGCATGCTGTACCCTTGCACGTCAATATCTTGAAAAGTTTGAAATTTTGCATGTGGTGGATTTGTCTGGAATGATACCTTTAATTTTGACATTGGACAGGGGCAAGATCGGGATCTTAAAATGCTTTCCCAACTCATTCACCAATGCTTGTGAGACTATGCTAATGCTAGCTCCTGTATCCACCATGCATTTGACAGTTAAGCCTCCTACTCGGGCATGTATGACCGGTAATTCTCTAATAACTTTGATTTCTGGCCCCTTTAGATCCTCGGTCAATTCCTCTTCTTTCAGCACCCAGTCACTTATCTGAGCGACAACCATGTATCTATGCGACCCATTTAAATTGTCTGCATCGTCCTGATGGCCTAAAATTGACGTTCTTTTTTATCTTGGGACGCTTCCCTAGTGTTTTGTCCTCTAGACCTCTGGCTAGCCTGAAATTCTAGACTTTCGGCCCCAGTTTCCACTACGTCCGGATTCTGCCTCGCTTCCATACCTCTCGTCCACTTATCCTCTTCTTCTTCCTTCCGTAAATCTTGAGCTTGGAGCTCATCCAGGTATCTTTGTGTTCCTCGTTGCCATCGTTCCATCTCTTCTTGATGCGATGGATGCGGCCTCCGATTTTGCCATGGTCTTCCTCCTCGAGTCCATGAGGATCTGCCTCTCCAGAAACCTCTTCCTCTCCAAGGGTTGGGCCTAGATGTTCCTCTATCCGCTCTCCATGTTCCGCTGTATCTCCATTCGCGTCTCCATCCAGCATTCTGAGGCATCTCAGGCTGTTGGGTTCCATATCCAGGATTCTGGCGTCCTTGTTGTTCCCATCTCGTTTGTTTTTCCATGGCGTCAGCATTCATTCCTTTTCGTCGTTTACAAAGTGGCTCCGAGATTTCAGCCGAATTGACGTTTTCTACTGTCCGATGTGTGCGTTGCGGACTGTGCATCGTGGTTTCATCCAAATGGCGAAGTATTTCCTCTGCACGCACCGCGGTTTTTACATCTGCCGTCACCATGATCTGTTGTACCGCAAGTGGTAGCTGTTTTTCAATTGGTGTTACCATTTCCTCCTCCGACGGCGGCATGTCAAGTTCCTTCATCCTGTGCAATTGGGTTATGAAATACTCAGAGTATTTCGTTAGGGATGTCGTACTGTATCGACGAGCGTATAACTCAGCCCGCAAATTCTGTTGAGCTGATAAGCTCCAGTATTTCTTTAAAAATACCTCCCGGAATTCCTCCATGGTGTTGAATGTGTAACGGAAACTCCTGAACCACTGTAGAGCGTTACCAGTCAGAAGCTTTTCCACTGTTCTTAGCTGACGGTCTTCAGGAACCTTGGTCTCCTTTATATACTCCATCACCTCCAGGAGAAAACCTTTTGGCGTGACGTTTGTTGTGCCAGAAAATTTATTTGGCCGATCGTCATTCATCCGGATGACTTGCACCACTTGAGTAGTTATGTTTTTCTCCACTGGCGTTGACGTCTGTCCTCTTATGTCTCGAAATTCAGGACTATAGGGCCTCCCATCATCTCCGAGGTTGAGCTGTTCCTGGAATCCTATTTTATCCGCTCTATAGGTCTCTGTCGCTGGTCTGACCGTCCCCATCTGTAGGTCAGTTATGGCTCTATCTTGTATCGAAATCTTTACTTCATTTTTGGCCTGCCTGTTCTCCTGTTTCTCGAGTCGAGATAACAGATCCATTTCCACTCTGTGACGTCTCTTTTTATCTTCCCAAAATTCTCGCAACATGTTCTTATTTTCTTCCTTAATTTCCTTACGAAGGACCTCGTATGCCATCTCCCTGTCTCTCCTGAGATCTTCTCTATCCTGAATCCATGCCTCACCTTTTCCTTCCTGACATTCCTTTAATTCCTCTCGTATCACTCGCCAGGTTTCTTTGACTTCTTCTTTGAACTTGGAAACGTCAATCTCAACTGATTCGATTCTAGTTGATGTTTCCATGTGGCCGTCTTGTAACTCATCAATGTCTGCTCGTGCAGCAACGAGTCCCTTCTCAACTGTGGATATCTGTGCCTGTGTACCGATTTCCAAAGCTGTTATTCTCTGGGTAAGACTATCGACCTGACTCTCAATTGCAGCCCTGTGTTCTCGCATTTGCACATTGTTTTGTTCGCAGATGCGACTTATTCGACTCATTTCCGACCTAATGTCATCGAATTGTGTCTCATTGTCAACCCTCAACTGACCTAATTGTTGTGTCAAGTAAGCCCCCTGTTGTGTTATCTGTTCTTGAATGTCATTTCTTAATTGCGCTCCCTGTTGTGTCAACTGTTCTTGATTTTCAACCTTCAACTGCGCTATCTGTTCTGTTAATTGCGCTCCCTGTTGTGCTAACTGTTCCTGGTTGTCAACCTTCAACTGCGCTATCTGTTCTGTTAATTGCGCTCCCTGTTGTGCTAACTGTGCTAATTGTTCTCCACTCATCTGCTCCATCAGAGCCTTAATGTCTTCTAAAGACGCCATTACAATCAATGTAAATAAACGGAGCTGCACCAACCCATGCTGAACAACGACTACAACTACACAAATGCATAGCACATCTCAATCCTTTATGTGAATCCTTCAATGAGTATCCGTTTCAACCAAAGAATATCCTCCTCTCTGGGATTTCGGTAATTAATCGCGCAGTGTTAATAAAGTAAAAGAAAATCAAATCCCCGTATACAAAAACAAAATTTCGTGGACTCTTGAAAAACATCAATTTTACAAAGAAATTAATGCCTTCCGTAAACCTCACCAAATAAGGCTCTATGAGTCCCTCATGGAAACTCAATATCGAAACTTTAAAGGGTTTTATCCAGCTTACTGTGTAATTAAAATGTTAAAATAGGAATAATTCTGAAACACAGTAACCGTTAATTGATTGAGTTCCACGAATGCTTCAAGCATCTGCCCCTATCACGTTGGGCGCCACGGTTCGGCCACTACACCACAGATGGCCGGGTTACGCGGGATTATCCCTAGATTGGGACTCCCGCCGGGGCAGCTAATGCCTTCGGGGATACTTCGGGAAAATCGACCCCATACGGATGCATGAAGCTCAAACGCATCTACCATGCCGCACGAATAGGCATCACACAATAAATCATAGTATGCAGGTCACCCGAATGCGTCTGTGTGTGTTAACCACTATGATCTTCCATAAATAAAAGAAAGCCGACGAAAGGATAGATAACAATCTCCCCATGCCCTATGTACCCTTTTGAACATAGGACCTTCAGGACAGGATTCATTCCTCGGGGGCGGAGCGTTCCTACTTGAAGCTAACAACTGTCCTGGCATACACCATTTGGAAGATCGATAGGGCTGATCAATGAATCATCACACACAGAATTCAAATAAAAGGAAAGCAACTTTATTAACACTAAAGAAACAAATACAAACCAAAAAAAAAGAAAGAGTAAAACAAAATATCCAAATAAGAAAATCAAAATCTTAACGAGAAATGAATTAAGGCGAAAGTAAACTAATAAATCATGAAATTTTGAAGCAAATCCAAAATAAGTTTAAAACTCCAAAATAATCTACTCAAAATTACAAAATATCAAAATCAATCCAAACGGATTCCAAAAATAACAAAATTGAATAAAAAGAATGATCAAAATCAAAATTTAAATTAATTGGATATCAATTAAATTAATTACACAATCGATTTGATTAATTAAGTGGATCAAAGCGATCAATCAAATCATTCAATCCCGATTGGGAAATATCAATCCAATTAAAGACCATTAATAACTTATTCAAATTAGTAATTACGTAAATTAATTAATCCATCTTTGATCAAACACGTAAGCAAAATTATGATCTGATCTCACTACAATCAGTATTGTACTCATTGAAAACTCCACACTGTGAGCTCATTACATCAAGTATCATGTCATCTCACCATAACGTAATGTACCATATAAATTAACATTACTTTAATTAAATCGTTCGTGCATCACACTATTAAGCAAGGGCTTTTCCAAACATGATCCAACATCTTAATATAATCTGGCAATATCGCCTGTATGATCCCTTGTATGGATTAAAAATACTCTCATAAAGATACACTTCTTATGCATCCAAATTCTTAACACAAACCTTGCCCCCTTTTTTTCTATGGATATAAAATTGGTACATTTATTTATGAGCTCTCGTGTATGCAACAGATGTACACCACAATAGGACTTGAGATATGCTATACTGGCACATTATAATAAACACCAATGCACGAGAACACGATTATCCAAGGATCGAACTCAAGACTCGATACCTCATTTCGGGTCTCGAATTCGATACTGTCTGTCAGAGTTTATGGGTGTATGTCAACTATACTAATATACAATAACTGAGATGCTTGTAATATCCCCTCAAATATCATCTTATATAAGACAAAAACCAAAGGCTAAAAAATGAACGCTAGACTATATGCAAATTTGCACCATTGCAATAATAAGAATATTCTATGCTCACACTTCGTACGGTGATCAATAACATTTGAAAACAACGATGAGTGTAGGCAACAACGATGTTTCCCCGACACTGTAAATAAAGGCATGGCACGACTGTATCTACAAAATATATTCACAAAATATGTACACAAATAGGTCTCGAAGTAAGGACCTCGACTTACCTGTTTCGGGCATGGCATATCTGCAACCGTCGCTAGTATTAGAGAGAGAATACACTTCTACCTCAAATGGTTAATGAATACCTGCACCCTTCTGTAGAACACCATTATCAAATTAATTACTTAACTATCATTATTATTATTATCATTATTATTATTAGTAGAATTATCCAATATTATTCCCACAGTGATGTTGATTTGCAATGACGCTAGGACGCGAAAGGTCAATTGATATCCGTGCCCTTTTACAGAATCCATTGATTATATAATTATTATTATTATTATTATTAGTATTATTATTATCATTGTTATTATTATCATTGTTATTATTCGTCATTGCGAGGACGCTAGGTCATGATAGGTCACTGTGTATCTGCACCCTATTACAAGATACCATTATTAAATGAGTTATTATTATCAGTTCAAAAATGTGCTCAACAACACAGACTTAAACTTGGTACGGGAAACATATGATTTACTAAAAGCTCGGCTTTCTACACGGCCAAGAGGGGAGTGACGTAAGTACCGTTAGCCATAGTGTGAGAGGGAAAATGTCAAATGACCTTGGCCTAGGACAAACATGTGTTGAGCCAATACACCCAGTGGTAACCAAAAGCATCCTACTAATCTTGCGCCAAATAAGCGAAATGAAATATACGAGCAGCTAGTCTCGTAAGCCTAATGGCCTCCTGTTCGAAGCTGAGCGTGGTATAAACTTTGGAACATACCCAATCGTGGTTCATCATTTCACTCAAATAATTACAAGCGCCGTTCGGCTTTACCTCTTATCTTATGGCATGCCTCAATACACACTTCTTACCTTTTTATTTTCAGTTGGCGACATCATGGGACACATGGCGATGCCCGCTACAGCCTAACTGCACATATTTCATAATCCTTACCATTTTCTTTTTCTTTCATTCGTCGTAGCTTACCTGGAATCACATGGGACCATCCCAATACCATATTTTGCATGCCTTTATCATAACATTTCTGCATATCACCACGACCCAATGCTCATACATGTTCCAAAACACTCAGACAGTTGTTCAGTGCACTCTCTCACAAATCGTATCTTACCTGATTAGAGCAAATATATTGGAGACGCAAAGGTAACGTTCCTAGCTTACTCCCAGGGCGTAACTTAGCTAAATAAATATCTCACCAGGTGTGAAATCAAAATACCAGCATTACGGAATTAAAAATTCCCCTCCATCACTCGTGTTATTATTATTATTAATATTATTATTATTATTATTAATAACTCGTGTTATTATTGTGTCCGTAAAAAAAGAATGTTCGAATCTCTCTCTCTTTCTTACCCAAAACCACATGCCTCACTCTGGGCTTCTTCCGTCTTTTCCTGGGCTGAAATACACATACTTTAGCAAATAAATAAACATACATTCCTACCAGTGTATCCAACATGTACGACTTGTGAGCGTTATTTCTGCCAAGCATCTCAAAATAAATCAACAGCGTCGCGTCATCACGTGCGCACATATCTAAGCAAAATAAATCTAACTTCAAAAATTAATCACTAACATATTATTTACACAACTATGGTAATCCTAAGAATACACCCATAAACAATGACTTAATATAATCAAAGATTAATACTCATCGTGATCTCCTGTCAGCTGCCATCATTCCTTTCAGCAGGGATCTTTCACAGCTCCTCTCCAGGGCTCTACATGATATCACAATCACACATCATCACTGAATACATTATTACACTGATTAATTCTTCATCATAATTTCGCTGCGTTTCACTCGATTTTCTTCACAAACTATTATTGACACTTTCATAAGGTTATCACATACTGGTACCCTAATAAACACGTAATTTATTATTTTAGACACTTTATACACTTTGCAGGGATTGCGCAATATAACCACACGTATTTCTATCTCACTAGCTCTTTCTTCACGATGCCGTGGGTTGACCGATTCTACGCGTATTTCCCTTCGAATGGTGAGCTCGCAGATGACGTGCCGGTTCAACTGGACTCCGGTTAGGACCTCGATTGTCCTTCTACGTCTTCCTCACTCCTGCGTCTGCTAACACCGTCTCTGCACTTGGCGTGGAAAGTCTACTATATAAATTTGAGCGAATATATTGCTTTCCCGCATATGAATACTTTATTTTACACAATTGATGTCTCTTTAAATATCGTCCCCTTGTATTTTACCAATTGTGGTGCAATATTATTTTAGCTTGGCGTGCTCCCACTGCTAACTGCTCGTAGTTATGCGACGATCTTTCTCGCCCGCCGTTTGCCACCAACCAACTAGCAAACCGGACTCTGACTCCCTACGCAGAACTGCTCACGCGAAACTACTCCAGACTGCTGCCAACTAACTCCTGCGGCCACGAGAGTGCGGGGGTATATCTTTCACATGGCGGTGGTCAACACTAATCATTCTACGCTGTCGGGAGCTCTTCTTTCAGACCGTACACCATATTCAAAATATGTGCACATTAATATTAATAACAAGGCCGTATTATTATCATATTGTCACCGACATTCGATCGTGGCTTCCACAAATATCCATCTTGCGTCCCCGGCACTATTTCTCACGACATGGACGCTATCCCTACCAGCGCAACCAAACTCTCCACCCCAGACTGTTGGCGTGAGGAACTAATTTCCTTGATCATCGATTTAATGATATCATGATGATCTATTCAGTTTGATGACTGGCGAAAAATCTTAGGAATATTCCAGATTTAGTGACGTTAAGGGTTCGACCCTGGGTGTTATCGTATTGTCACAATTTATTTATTTAAAGATTTAGGGGCGGGGCTTTGCTAACTTGCGGCGTAGCGTAGAACATATGAGAACAAATTATTGAGGTCAGCTTCCCAAGAATTCCTTGGAATGTTGCACCTGCTCTGGTCGATGCGTAGCATAGAAGCATGTTCTAGACTTCGCTGTATTGGCAAACTTTAGGCAATACGTCGCTGGTACTGTCTGCGACGTACATGAGCTCGACTTCCAACCCAGATCGGGCGCTTGCCATGATTAAATAATATGCAATCCGGTTTCCATCTCCTCTGTAATTTGAAGCTCATTTAAACGATATACACTCTGCATGACGAAGAACCATGCGAACTTAGCCTGGGGCCTATAGGATAAGGGCGCAATATTAACCAATTTATATTATCAAAGACGGTAATGGTTGAATCTTTCAGCGACATTTTCTTGTGGAAGTGTTAATATTTATGAAATCCAAATATTATCTCTTCACCTCCTTGATCTAAGCTGATTGAAAAAAAAAATCATTGAAATTAATTTTTTTTTAATATTATAATAAAAATCAGAATTAAAATACATATGGTTGAAAAAATTAAATAAATAAGCTTATAAAATTTGAAATAATGATAATTTTATAATCTTCGACTTTTAGGATTATAAAAATAATTTGAAAATTCAAATGTTAAAATTAAAAATAGACATTAAAACGTTATTGAAAACAAAAATTAAAACTAATGATAATTAATGCTAGTGGGCCCGAGCGAGCTTTGACAACGTGAATGTAGGTTTATGGGGTAGTAGGGAAGAATGTGGGAGAACGAAGTTTTTAATATTGAAGAAATGTATTTATTGTTGTTAAACGGCATACGTACAGGAGACGAACACAATGAATTATGTAGAACAGTGTTTTGTACTTGTCACAGCACCTCTTTGTAGACAATATTCGATGTTACAACGAATTCATCGGTTATAGTTTGCTCGGGAGTTTCTTCTACAGCAATTTTTACATTTGCAAAGGATTGAACCCTAGAGAAAGTCTTGGTGATACCACACCGGAGCCATCTGCTGAGAGACTCCTCAGCTAGCAGTACGCCGTGCTCCCACCAGATGGCTGCCGCCGCCGCGCTGCACTGAGCTCTAGCGGCAGGCTCGCCAGGTTACGGTGCTCCCATTGTAAATGTAGATTTTATTAAGGTATTTATTTAATTGTGAGGCATTTAATGAGGAAGTGAGTGCGTTTCTGGCATACATGGGCGTTATGCGGAACCTGTAGGTACCCCATATGTATAGGTTGGTGTTAAGAGGGCCTTATTTTCGGCACAAAACCGGAATAGAAAATTAGCAGAATAATATAGGGAGGAGTAAGCTAAAATATTTTTTTAAATAACAATAAAATATCTTCAATTTTCTGCCCAATAAAGGCTTAATCATGCCTCCTCATTAAAAGCCCAGAATAACTTTATAATAGAACTTGAAAATGACCTCGAAGAAATCAATATAACAGAGGAAATTTTATGGGACAGGTCTAGATTCAGATCGTTGGTGAACAAACATCATTTTTCTGCAAACTCTCGATTGAGAGCTGTCATTGTATGGACAGCAGAAAGGAAGACATATCATGGTGAGAGAAAAAAGAGATTTTGGGAAGAGAAGAAAGCTAATTTAAATTTATCTGTGAAATAGCGCTCCTTAGTAGCGCATTGCGTCGTAAAAATAATCTTAATAATAACAAAATAGTACTATTACTACTACTACTAATAATAATAATCATTTTATATTCGACGATGTCGTAACGTAAATATTATATGTCAGAAAACTGTATCATAATGAGGGTGATTATAACATTATTTTTCATTATTAAACAGTTTCTCCCACCAATCAGAGCTCAAGAAACAGTTGTGTGACCAATTAGGTAAGGATAGCATCGCATCTGAGCGGACATCCACGGCCTCCTATTTTAAATTTCACTGCGTGGCTTGCGGTATTCAAGGAGGCCATGGTCAAATACAAGGTATTCCTTGCGTCCCATGTGCTCTGTTCAGTAAATAAAACTGGGGAAATCTCGACAGATATTTATGAATATTTTTGTTCGAACATAAAATAGATATAATTATCGTCGAATGGAAATTATAAAAACTCGTGTCTTAATAATCGCCATTATAGGCTCGTTAGTAGTGGGATGATGGTGAAGCTGCCCCACTTCTTTTCGAATCCTCCTCGTATCGGCCCCGATCCTGATATCTCGCTAACCAAACATGGGATTAGAACATACAGGGTGTCCTAGTACTCGTAGTGACGTCCCCTACTTTCCTATAGCCTCTTTATTTAATTAAAAGACCAAAACTAAAAGGTCAATCGCGATTAGTGGGGTAGTGTTGGTTTTCTCAAGTCGCGCTAGTGCTTGAATATGTATGCCTATGTTGGGAAAGGGTTAGGTGGTGGGGGAGGAGTAGGGTCGAGTGAGGGGTCGTTTAGATGGTATTTTTTCCGCTCTAGGTGATGGTGAGGTTATTTTTTAAAATGGATGGAATTTGGAAAGGCCATTTGGGGTAAACACGTTGTATTGACATTTTGGCTATGAGTGTTTTTTTTGTATACCTACGAACTTGAGGGGTTTTGTAAGAGGGCTGGCTTTTTACATGATTATTTATAGATGAGGTTTTTTTAATATTTATTAAGAATCATTAAAACTCATAGGTCATGCGCTTTTTTACTATCTCGGTAACCAATAATCGGATTTAAACCTATGAGGTGTCGTAGGACTCGTGGTGAATCCCCCCTCTTTCCTAAGCACGTTTTATGTCCACTCTAAAATAAAGGTAGGTTGTAGGTCTACGTTACCTAGGAAGTTGTGAGCCCCTGCGACCTTGGAATGGAAGGAGTCATTCTAGGAGGGCGTGCTTGGATTCGTTTTTTTCATCTCGTCGTGCTCTTTACAGGAATGTAAGTGTCGAAAAGGTGAACATAGGGTTTAGGGTCTAAAAATGCGTTTTTCACATTTTTGCTCATTTTTGGAAAACCGAAAAAGTGACGATGACTTGTGTGATAGTATTTTTTTCGTCTCGTTGTCCTGTTTACGGAGATGTAGGTATGGAAAAGGTAAAAAGCTGGAAACATGTTTTTTATGGAAAATGGGTTTTTGTGATTTTCCCTAATATTGCGAAAACTGAAAACGTGATGATGACGTGCGTGATAGTATTTTTTCGTATAGGTAAAAAGCTGGAAACATGGTTTTCTTATGGAAAAGGTGTTTTTGTTCATTTTCGCGTTATTTGGAAAACGAATGAGGCGATTTTTATGACGGGCATATTGATGTATTTGTGACGTTGTTCAGTTTACGGAGATGTAGGTATGGAAAAGCAGTAATCATGGTTTCCGTCATTTTTTTCGCGATCGTTGAGGAAAACGGGAAAAAAGTAAGAAACCAGATTTGAAGTCACGTTATGTTAAGCGCTATGATGTTGGTAAAACACCTATGCATTGTTATTATTATTATTTGACAAGGCTTGACTGGGCTCACATGCAGAGAGAGAGAACTTGCTTGATGAAATGAGAATTGAAAGCATTGAGGCTGACCCACGGCCAGCCAGACAAGGGGTCTTATCATCGTACGTGCCTCGCAGCAGAGAGATAAGAGACAGGTGTCATTATACAGTGTGCAGCTTTATACTGTGTATGTCATAGCCTTGGTTCATTATGGTCTCATCATGCAACGCAAAGTTTGAAACGATGGGTGGGTGTATAACATCATGATAAAAGATTGGCATGGACTTGAACAAAGAGGTTATTGGACATGTAATAAACAAACGTGTGGGAATAATGAAAGGTCATGTGATACACCTTTTTGGAAATGGATTTTTTTCTCTACATAACTCAATAAATAAATAAATAAATAGGGTTTTATTACAAAAAATTATGTTTATTGACCCATGAATTATACGTGGAAGGAAAGCCTAACCACTTTACAAAATATTTTGCACCTTTGACTTTAATTACTCGTTCAATGTGATAATCGTTGGGATATAATGTTTTTTGCACTTCTTCATAATAGAATCGTCCCTGAATGGGTTGACCGCTCTGATCTTCTAAGAGATACGTCACTGGTTGACCTAGCTTGACTTGGCGAATTTTAAAAATTTCTGTCGACCATTGTGGAGTATACGATTTTGAAAACACACTTCTATGTTTACTAATGCGAACAAAATCTCCAATTTTAAGGCCTTGGGTCTACCCTTTTTACAGGGTTAAAAAGTCTATTGAGTCTGGGTAGGTTCTTGGTGACGAGGCGAGGTTTCATGCCGATGGTGGAATGAATGGTGTTGTTGTAGCGTGACACAAGTTGAGGTAACCAGTCTATCCATCGATAGGAACCATGTATTGTAAACTCTTTCCACATATAACTTTTTAATGTTCGATTGAAGCGTTCAACTACACTAGCTTTGAGATTGCTATAGGTGGTATAATGGTGCATATCCTTAGATTTGAGAAAACTGGAGAAATCCTTGTTGAAAAATTCTTTCCCCTGGTCGGTTTGTAACAAGTGAGGTTGACGTTTTGATTGTTCAATAATATGTTGAAAGGCCTTTGTGACTAAGACGCCAGTTTTATTTTTTACTGGTTGAACAAAAGCCATTTTGGAATAGACATCAATGATGGTCAACAAATAGCGTACACCGTCGTTAACGTTAGAATATGGTATCATTTCAACCAGGTCTGCCTGCCAAAGTTCATCGATTCCTTTGGAAATGACATGACGACGTTCATAAATGCGTTGGGCTGGTTTATGCAATTCATGAGCAATGCCCAATTTGATGGGGGATGGCTTATAAGATAATCTTAGCATCTCGGAGTTGTTGTTCAATGTGATCGATTTCTGCCTCATGTCCAGTGTGACCAGCTTGATTTGATGCATGAAGCAAGTATAAGCGCTCTACTAACTGATTGGGATTATTCCAAAAGGTTATATCTAGGTAGGGTTTTAATTTCTTAAACCTTACACCAGAGGCAGAGTGATGTTTTTGCTTACCAAAGATGTTTGCAATGATGGTTTTATATTTTTGGGATATATTGGTATTGACCTGCTGGGAGGATATATAGTTTCTTTTGTGAGCGTTGGTGTCTAATAAAATGGATTTATATTTAGCAAGGTCCTCGGACGTAAAATCTTGTGGCGAGGAGGTGCGATAAAATAGCAGCTTTAACAGACCTGGTGTTAATTTATAGTTGATCTTTTTAATGACAGCTTTCGTACGAGCAAATTTAATGGATGAATCCCCAATTTTAAAACTATCATTCTCATAGCGAACACCATACGTGGTATCTGTCTTTCCAATAAATAGAAGGGTCAGATACGGTTCCAGGGTTGCCCCATAATGTTTGATTAAAATGTTTTTGAGTTGAGCTTTATTTTGAGGGGTTGCCAAGACTTGTGAAAACGGAGACGATGTGGAGGAAGACGGTGTTGCCGCTATGACGGAAGATTTTTGTTTTGTTTTTAGGAACTGTTGAAGGGGTGAGGATTTTTTTCTTTCAGGACTAAATACGCTTTCGCTTTCACTTTCTCTTTGTTCATGTTGTTGTTCTTCTTTTCTTCATGTTCTTGATGTTCTTGTTCACTAACATTAGAGGAGGAGGAGGAGGAGGGGGAGAATTTTACCTGTCGTGTGGAATCTGTTTGAGTAAATTTTGAACTTGTTATGGGTTTGGTTTGAGAGGTAGCAGCAGCAGTAGCAGCAGAAGCATTAGGTTTGAATCTCATGGGATCAACCGATGATGGAGCATGTTTTATCATGGGTAAAGGATTGACGTTTTTTAAACGTTGCAATTCACGAAATTTATGTCGAATTGTATTTCGTGCCTCAATAATACGCTGCATGATTTGAACATGTTTCTTGTACCCTATGGCGTTCGCCATGGTAAAGGTTAAGACACACTAACAGGCAATGTCCAACCCTGGGTCTTTTTAAACAGAAATAAAATGATCAAAACCCAAGCGATAACGTCCCTCACATCGTTCACTCTGTTTATTTATGACCAAACAGGCATGGGGATGATGGTTCCAACACGAAGCACACAATTGCGTGAAAGCTGTAAAGGACATATCTGGATTCACATGATCTTGAAAAATATGATAGAGATTCCTAGAGTCTTGGCGGAAGAGAACGATGAGATTGGCATTGTCACGAATCAACTGTTTGGGGATTTTGGAATAGGTCTGAGCCAGATAAAAACAATCCACTTGTTTATGACGTCCCATACTAAAATACTCTTGAATAATATCCTTGTCGTTGAGTGGCAATATCATCCAAAATTATAATGGAATCTGGTTGAATGCGGTCTGGTTGAATGACATCTTGAGGTGAGGTGAATGTAAAATAGCCCATGGCATCTTTATTTAACGAAGACATAATTTGTTCCAGATACACTTACAGAGGCTGGTACAAGGATTTGGCAAAAATATAAATATTTTGAAATCGTAGGCCATGAGGCGCGGTAATAATGTTCAGCAAAACATTGGTCTTTCCACAACCCGAAGGCTCTACCATAATACATCGAACGGTAGATGGGAATAGGGTGCCATGACGTTTAGGTTCGCACACGGACAGTGATAGCTCTGAAACCAAATCAGAGACGGGCAAAGCATGGGGTTGTTTCATTAATTCCATTGTGTCGACGACTGAGTTATTTTCATGTGTGTATAAGGTTTATATATATAGGCAAGCGGTGAGTAGGATAGGTTAGTTAACGTCTATCACCATGGACGTGTTTGGGCGAGCTCGTGTAACCATGGCCACGGCCGCCTATTTGTCAAAAGAGACACGAGAGGTGGCAACAAAAAGCTATGTCGATCGCAAAGTGCAAAGTGTCTATCACATGGCCCCGAGACTAACCTCTGAGGGCTATTCAGCCAATCATCATCGTATTGTTAATGTGCAAGAGCCTCGAGACGATAATAATGTCTGCACGAAACGTTATGTGACCTATCAAATAATAATAATAATAATATCGTATGGCCTCGGGTGCCTGGTGCAAGCTTTGCTATTTGACACCCAGAGGGTAGCTTGCATGTCGAATTTCGTAGTTCCTTGACTATGAAAGTCAAGGAGGTTAGATGTTAGAAATCTAATGTCCTTGAACACAATAGCACTTTCTAGTAGAGAAATGAGGAACTTTGTGCTGGCGGAAACTCCCGAGATTAATTTTGCCATTATGAACTCGGCCTACTGAATTCAAACGGGTTCTTTGACATGCCAACATCGTATGACATGCGTATCGTATTTTTGCCGCCTTTCAAAAATCACTAACCACGGTCAGGGGCGAACCTGCAATCTTGGGGTTAGTAGACCGACACGCTATCCACTCACCCACCGTGGCAAATGAAAAGGCTTTATAAATTAGTCCCATCTGTATTTTTAGTGTACCTGTCAAATCAAAAACTGGACAATGACAGAAACCGTTCCCCACCACCACTGGTGAATGATGATCTTACCTATATGCTTGCTTCCGGTTTAAGTCGTTATCGACTGCATTATGATAGTGTAATTCATATTAAATATGACATGCCTGATGAGAAACATTTAAAAATACAAATAATCGGTGATAGAGTGTTGGCCCACAACCATCAAAGAGTAAATGTTGGAGATGAATTATCCTTTCATCTTATGCTTACGTTTGAGGAAAAGGAAGCTGGGAAAACGGTGAATGATTTTCCGCTTTATATAGAATTGGAATATACTGCTATGAAATAAGGTTCTCTACGTTAGTTGTTATCGAATGTTTGCTGTGAAAGGTTTACCAAGTAGCAGCATGGTGAAAAAAGATATGCTATGAACATGAAAAAAACAAATCTCAAAAAGAGAAAAAAGCCAGGTCGGAAACCAAGTCGATTTGCCTCACACCCAGTGTTAAAACTTAAAAAAACAAAAAAATCTAAAAAGAGTGGCTATCGAAAAAGCTTTACAAGCGGTGCGATTGTCTACAGCTCCAAAATCGCAGCATCCTGTATCGATAAAAAGAAAAGGAAGAAAGCAAAATCGCGGGCGAGTCATTCCTGTTGCTAAGCGTGGGGGTTTTTTGCCGGCTTTATTTGCAGGGTTGGCAGCTTTGGGGTCCCTTTTGGGTGGTGCCAGCGCTGTAGCGGAAACCATAAAAGCCGTCGAGCAAGGCAAGCAACAACTCAAAGAAAGCGAGCGACACAATAAAACGTTAGAAGCCATTGCGATGGGAGCTAGAAATGGCAATCCTTTAAAGCCAGTCCTTTATCCACAAGGTAGTGGCCTACCGTCCAAGAAAAAAAATGTCCATCTTCGATTAGCGCTTAAGGCAACTGCCTCGTCATGCCATGACCCATGAAGAAGTGGAAAGCTATGCCAAACAAATAATGATTTCTCATTTTCGAGGTGTATTTATGCGAAATGAATTACCCAAAGCACCGTGGAAAGTAGAACGAGCCATGATGAATTTAGATGATGATGCAGGCCCAGGAACCCATTTTGTAGCCTATGTGAAACAAGGTTCCACAGTATGGTACTTTGACAGTTATGGAAATTTACCACCCCCGATTGAGTTGCTACGTTATTTGGGAAACCGGGTAAAGATATTCTATAATGTGAATCGTCAACAAACCTTTGACAGTCAAGAGTGTGGCCGTTTGAGTTAACATTTTTATATAAGAGGTCGCGTTAAGCCAACAGTTTCATCATTATGAATGTCAACGCCAATACCTTTACCGTGCACAGTCGCGGGCCTGAAGTGTCCCTGGATCCCCCCCCATTGAATTGCATCCCGAACAATCCTATGTGCTAGGATTAATTTCTTTGGAAAATTACAACAGAATTTACAATATTCAACTGGATATTAACGACAAATTGTATTATGATGATTATATGTTGAGACTACCCCCTGGAGGTTATACCATAGACGATGTGCATGAAGCCATTAGCGTGTCGATGATAAAACAATTTGGTGTCAAACCATTTGCGGATGGGACACACAAATTTGAACTTACAGCCAATAAAATAACTCATCGCTGTCGTATTTTCTCTACGTTTAACATTGACTTTGAAACACGAGTTCATTCTATTGGTCCTTTACTAGGATTTAAACCAAGAGTGTTGGCAGCTCACCAACCCCAAGAATCAGATTATCCAGTGAAATTCATCGAGGACCATCACATTTCTGTGACTTGCAATATTATTAGAGACGTATTTACGAATCAAGAACAAAGCCATTCCCTGTATGATTTTATTGTCACCTCTCCTTGCGGCTATATTATTCGTGAAAACCCTTCAGTGGTTCTATATCATCCTGAGTGTGTCAGTGATATTAGTAATATTACCTTACGCTTAGTGAATAGAAACCAACTACTGATTGCTTTGGACGCCAACACCCCTGTGACCTACAAGTTGGTTTTAAAGACGCTATGAAATTTATCTATAAAGCAACAACAACGTCTACGAGGTCGGTTAGTTGCCCGCCGTGTATGAAACGGTTGACACGAGTAAACCGACAACGCATACAACGCATTGGTTATACGCTACACCCCAATCATGAACAAAGAGCTGTTGCAAGTGTTAAATCCCATACATGTGGAAGATGGCGTCGTGCGCATTGATATGCATTCCTATCAACCTCAAGCAACAGGACTGAATAACAATGACGAGATTCAATTCGTCATTAACAATCAAGATATTTTTACTCTACCTCATGAAAGTGTCCTTCAAATTGAGGGTAAATTGATGAAAGCAGATGGCAGCACACCCACAACGTCTGCGTTGGCGAATCATGGTTTGGCTTTTATGTTTTGTGAAGTACGTTATGTGATAAATGATATTGTCACAGATATGACTCGAAATGTGGGCATGACTAGTCTTATGAAATTATATCCATCCTATAGCGAGGTGGAAAGTAAAACGCTTTCTATTGCAGGATGGTGTCCCAACAGTAGCAATGACTGGCTAGTACATACCGATGGCTTTTTTACAGGCTTCCTACCCTTAAAATTACTCCTTGGCTTTGTCGAAGATCACAAGCGTATTATTTTAAACGCAAGACAAAGTTTGTATCTGGTGAGAGACCGCAGTGATTATAATGCGCTGAAAGGAGCCTCTGACCAAGTGATAGACTCGAAAATTCAACTGCTTCGATTACTATGGAAAGTACCCCATGTGACGCTATCTGATCGTAAAAAAGCTAAGCATGTTAAATTTGGTGCAAAAAGATAAAGCCTTGCCTATCGCCTTTCGAAGTTGGAGTCTACATGAATACCCCTTGCTACCTACCACATACACACATAGTTGGAGTGTCAAATCGACTCGCTCTACCGCGAGACCCCTCTATGTTATTATCGGTTTTCAAACAAATAGAAAATACCAACAAAGCAAAGATGTCCCCTTGTTTGATCACATTCACTTGAGAAATATACGACTATTTTTAAATAATGTTTGCTTTCCCTATGAGGGGTTGGAACTCAATTTTTCAAAAATTAAGTTTGATCCCCTTTATGACATGTTCGCTAGATTTCAATCGTCTTATTATGAAAAACAGGATTGTCCTATGTTGTCGCCACAAGGGTTTAAAGCAAAAGCACCACTGATCGTTTTCGAATGTTCGTATCTAGAAGAATCTATGATAATCACCACCATTGATTTAAGGGTAGATTTTGAAACACAAGAAAATATCCCAGACCATACCAGTGCCTACTGTTTGATTATTCATGCTAGACAAGTGAAATATCACCCTTTGTCCAATTATGTCACCAGCATGTAAGCCATCTGTGGTCGAGTGAAAAAAAAGATCATCATTCATAAGATTGATGATAAGCGTCTGCATGCACAGTATCTGTTGCGCTCTGGCACTGTGCGCACATACGACAACAACAAACATCATGTGTCCCTCAATAAGCAACAACAACAACGTGACAGACAAACCATGGAATTTAAAATGTGTATTTAATCGTCTGAAAACTTTTGAAACATGGACAGTTCCCTTTATGGATTGTGGAGAATTGGCTGCGAGCGGATTTTATTACTTAAAACGTGGGGATGTGGTCAAGTGTATTTTTTGCAACATTGAAATTGGAAACTGGGAAATAGGGAATCCACCCTTTAGCGATCATCAGCGATGGAGTCCATCCTGCCATTACCTCAATCGCTATGATGTGGGCAATATCCCATGGAGTTTGAATTATCCTGTTATTGTACCAGACCCTGCAAAACTAGGAGATACCTGTGGACCGTGTGTTCAAACTATTCATTTGAATGCTTTTCCAAATTAAGCCAACAACCTTTGTAATAAAAGTGTAAATGTTTTTTATGTTATGAATAAAACCTCAAAAAATATTTAGCTGTTCAATTCATTTGTTCCTTTTTCCCTAAAGTCCCTTGACTTTGCCATGTTAAACCATGGCATGGGTTAGTTGTTGATTAGACGTCAATGAGGTAACAAGTAAAAATAAAAAAGCATGATGCGTACATTCATTGTGGATTGTCAGGGGTTTAAAATTGCAGACAACAAATTTATATTTAAGGAAGTAGCTTTTATCGATTGTAGTACGTTTTGGGTGTCTAACCCTATTCATTTGGTGTTTAAACCTCCCTATGCTTTCGAGTTGCTTAGTGAAAGAGATAAAAACAGAGCCAATGGATTGAAAATCATTTGCAATTAGCATGGAACAAGGGTTATATTTCTTACAAGTATCTTGACATCGTCATGAAAGCCCATTTGTCCTCGGCCAATGTCTTATTTGTTAAAGGGAGTGAAAAACGCCAGTGGCTTCAACCATTTCTACCCACTCACTGTCAATGTATTGACCTTTTAGATCTGGGTTGTCCATCCCTGCAAACGCTCATGGACACTTGTCCTTGCGACAATATTCAGAATAAAGCCTTAGCGCATGCATGGCAATTGTTTCATTGGCTCACCACGAGTGCATAATGGGAGTTGTTCAATAAAATTAAAACTTAAAGCGTATCGACCAATGATAGCAGTGAGACGTGTACACGTGAAGTGATAACGTCAACGTTATAGACATGGACGCCACTACAATCGACAAGGCTATTGGAAAGTTCTTTGTGTGCAAGAAAAAACTGATAAGCTTTACACAACATGAATTATTAGCACTACATAAATCATTTCTTTTTTATGTTGCTGCCAACGCTGTCAAAGAAATTTGGGAAAAGGTGCCTGCCGAGTGGACTAACGACTCTGTATTGAGTGAACTACAACCATGCAGTCATTTTTCCCATCACAAGCAATTAACCATGGCAAAAATACCTTCCATTCGACAGTGTGCCACATGCCAATTAATGAAATTATATCATGGTCATAAAACTCAGTGTGAAGACATTGTTTAATCATTCCATGGCTGTCATGCGGAAAACAACCACCACCTACCATGCTCGTCAGCAGCCGCCGACAAACAACAACAACAACAGCAAGAACAAGAAGAAGAACAAGAAGAACAACAAAAAAAGTGTTTTTCACCGATTGAAACCTCTATGTCCCAGGTGTACTGGCCTCGGAATTATTGATAACATCATTAAAACTTACCATTCGAAGCTCACTTACCTGCTTACAGCTTCTGCGGCCCTGGTACTCGTCTTCAAGATCGTTTGTGGAGAGGGGAGATGGGAATCAATGCTTTGGATCATGCATGTCTTAATCACGATAAAGCCTATGAAAACAGTGATCCCACACTAAGACGCATTGCCGACAAAGTCTTGTTAAGCATTGCCAAGCAACAGCTTCAGATGCCAGTCTAGCAGAACGAATGGCAGCATTTATTGTGATTGGTGCTATGAAGAACAAATTACTTTTATCTAGATATGGACTTTAACGTATTGAATTTATATTAAAACAAGAAGTTCCGTGAAGAACTATACAGCCTACTTTGCATGCCAATGATTAATCTACAGTATATGAACCTATCTAGAATAATGACGAAATTAAGTTGGTAATATAGAAATATCTAATTAGTTCAAAATATACCTGGTATAATGAAGCCTAATAGAGCACTACAGTTGGCAGCCCTGGTGACTGAATATATTCTTAGTTCCAGAATACAAAATTTGGTTGAAGTCCAATGGACGTTACATGCAGTTAGACACTGGATCTATCAGCACGCGTAAAAGCATGTTGCCAACAATACCATGCGTGTGCTGGTCAGAAATATTCTGAATTATTATGATATCTTGTTGAGCCAATTTTGGATGAAATCCATTTGTTAGTATAGAAGTTACATGTATTTTAAAATTGGTACTATCAGCAGGCTTATAATCATGTTGGTAGAACTGACGTATATAAGTTACTCCAAATTAGTCTAAAATGTCAGAATATACGTGTGCATAGTTTAAAGCTGTTAGCTTGCACACTTTCTGATATATTGGTATTTGGATTTAAAAAAATAGAGAGAGCAATTATTAACAGTTGGCAGCCTTGGTGGCTCTTAAAAATAAGCTCAGTCATATCTGTTTATGTTCAGATATTACATACAAAATTTGGTAGAAATCGAGTTGATAGTGTAGAAGTTATATGCATTTAAACATTGGACCTATCAGAAGGCTTAAAATTATTTTGGCAACACTGTCATGGTTGGCCTCCTGGAAATTAAACTGAAATAGTATTATCTACATGTGTGCCAATTTTGGAATAGCTCCCATGCATACCTTGCAAGATATCCAACATGGAGCTCAAATTTCTAGTGCGTTTTTTCAGCAGTTGGTAGCACTGACATCATTTTCAAATATGGACGTGAGCTATTCCGGTGCACATCTTTACTCATACTTAATTTGGTTTTGATTGCTGTAGCCGTTTAGGAGTTGATAGGGGGGGGGGACACACACACAGCCAGACAGACAGAAGGACAGACAGACAGACAGACACACATTTTCCCGGATCGATCTCATAAGACTACTTTTTCCTCATTTTTGCAAAATGTGAAAAGTAGGCTAAAAATGTATAGTATCACTGTTATCATGACAAAAAATAAATAAAAAGACAAGAGTCCATGTCGTGTTTTTTTTCCATTATTATTATTATTCACTCATAGTTTCATCATTATAATTATAAATAAAATGAATAAAATGACATAAATTACAAACAATAACAAAGGGACAGCAGTGCATCGTTATAAAAATTACTAATTGTAGTAAATCTATTTTTCAATCACAAACAATAAAAAAGGACAAAAGTCCATCATTTTAACTAACAGTTTCATCATTATTATAAAAAATTATATTCATAGTAATTGTACTAAACCTATAAACAAAAAATTCTACCATTTAGCATAAGTTTTGAACATTAATTTTTATTATTATTTATCATTGTAAACGTTGAGCAACAATTAATAAACGTCAAACTGTTGAGCACCAAAAAATAATGAATAAACAAAAAGTCATTTCTAGCGTAAAATGATTATTCGTTTTCAATTTTTACAAAACGAACCATGCATCGATTATTTTTTCACCCTCATAGATTAAATAGACAGGGTGAATACTGGAATTGACATCTTCCATGACATTATCAGGTAGGTTATTAAATCGTGTGGGATGAAATGTCTCAAAGTCTTGACAAATGCAAAGAGCTCGTTCACCAAATTTGGTTTTCAGTTTTTGAATTTTATGTATGCGAAAGGGTGTTTGCGTAGGCTTCACTCATTTTCGTGCGTGCAAAGCCACAATCTTGACCAATGGCGTTCAAGGCGTCCATGGTTGTCTATAACCAAAGAAAAGAGTGTTACTTTCTAACACTCTCGTTCTTATATTACATCAACAACAACAACAACAATAACTTTGTCTGTACATCAAAGTGTGTTTGTTGTTTTTTTTAAAGCCTGAGTGTTTATGACCTAAAGTTGTAGATAGATAGTATTGGATAAATTAACAAAAATATAATAATAATGTTTGTATCATTTACAGTCAAAACATACATTTGGAAATTATTTAATAGGAAATGTTTTATCAAAATTAAGTGTGAATCATTTTCAAGATCTCTTGGAGGTAAATGCATGTCTCTGTTGTGAATGGGAATTAGCCTATCATTCCCTTGTCGAATGACTTGTATTCGTTTGCCCTGTTGTTGTGCAAATTCACACTGCATTCTGTAAAATAAATAGTATCAACAGATACTAAGAGCAAACATCTAAATGCTGTTGGTAACCTATAAAAGGCAAAGTTAACACGCTATGCATTTAATAACCATGTCTACATCCAACAAACAAAGAAAGAAACAAAATTCAAAACTATAAATTTAAGCCAGTGTGTATGTGTTCATCAACGTGAATAAACGATAAACTAAAACAAACAAAAAAATAGCCAAATGTATTCTAAACGTCAAGTATGCACCTGAAAGCCGAAAGTAAACAAAAAAAGCCATAATCATGACATGATGTTAGTTTCTAACAAATCTCATTCTATGAGGCGAATATTGATTGATAGGTAAGCTAAGACAAAGTTGGCGAAATGCTTGTTGTCGATACGAAGTGATTCGTTCCTCAGCAGGAAATTTATGAAAATTAAAACAAAACATTTGAGAGGTTATTGGAAAATGAACATTAAACAGGGGTTTTGTACATATTGTACATATCACTTGATTCATGGTTAAACCGTACCATGCTTTATGAACCACTTGCGTGGATACATTATTTTCTAAAACCAAAATTTAGTATACAGGATTTACAATAGTGATGACATGGATCATAAACTATGTCATCATCCATAATGTTGTCATAAAACATGGTATCAATGCGTACTTTCGTGTTTCTATATTCTGAAGGATAGGCCACACGTTGAGGATTATGAGACACCATCGTGGCATATTCATTGAACGTGGTGTGTTTTGTGACGATAAAACGATCTTCATCATGGCTCATTATTGAATCTGAAAAGTAGTCGTTGCCGTCTACTAAGTGAATAAATAAAAATACTATGTACTATATATACTGCCTGTCCCCTAAGTCAATAGCAAAAAGAAAATAAAAAATAAGCAAAACACCAATAAATAACCATCTGTCTGTTGACTTCTTTAGCTGTAGGCGGCAAACATATCATGCAACAGGTTTAAAAAAAATCTGTTCAGATATTGGATTGGTGTTGTTTTCAAATATATCACCACTCATAACTCTAGCCATAAAGTGAGAGATTGTCCACAGTAAAAGCAGCAGATATTTGTTTTTTGTTCTTGCATGAGGCCTACTAAGCCACAACCTAGTGTGGCCTATTAAGCTGTGCCTAGTGAGAAAGTGCACACTTTGCTGAAACATGAGGCCTACTAAGCGACAACAATACTGAGGGTGGCTACTTGTTTGTTTTTTTCCTAACCTAACCTAAAGAAGTCAACATGTTTTTAATCTAGCCTGTGCACAGTGAACCATGCAAACGTTGATGCATGGCTCTCTTTATGCGTTGACAAGCAAATAGCACAAGACGTACAGTTTATGTACAACTATTTACAGGCATTCACACATCCATGCATGATGCACAACAATTTTTTATTTCTATTCCGAGGATCAAGATGGCATCACGCATTTGATAGCAACCAAACCAAACACTTACCGTGTTGTACAACAACAATAGCAACAACCATTACTGGTTGTAACCGAATGGGACGCTTGTCATCATATCCTGACACCACTGTCTCTTGTCGTCCAACAAAGCGAGTGTTTGTTTTCGCTGTTTCATTAAAAATAAATCATGATTTTTCGAGAGAATCCTAAATTGACTATGTGTCATGGCTGTGTGGGTCCGAAGGACATGTAAATAATCATCCACACAGAGTCGTTTAACCACATGCTGGCTAATCCCTTTGGCTCGCATAGATTCGCATCGATCCACCTGTCGAAAACTATACATTTTCGGAACGAGACCTACAAACTCAGTCATCATGGTGTCTGAACACTCATCTTTCATTAAACCAATTTCTTTTTTGTTCAGACGGGGGATATCGAACACGTTCTTCTCACTAAACGGGGACGTGTCAAACCATTTTGGGTTTTGTTTCATAACGGCATACGGATCACAGTCACGGATAAGGTAAATAAAACTATCCGTGTATGTATATAACAAGGAAATGGTACCAAATCGCTGTATTGCAAAACCATAATGGAATTTATACATGTGCAATTTTGAAAAATCTAAAATGACTTGGCCTAAATAGATAGGCTTATTCATGACCACTTTAGTTTTGGCAAGTTCAATAGTCAGTAGATCATGATCAATAATGTTTAAAGATTTGAAATTTGGTTTTGCAATATATTTTTGAGCTCCCCGTTGTCCATGCCATGTGTTGACCAATTTAATGTCCCTATACTGCCGTACATTTTCCAAACTCTTGCCATAGATACAATTATTCATCAGTTTAAAAAAGTTTATTTGAAATGGTTGAGGGGCACTTTGTCTGTGACTGGTATTTAAATCCATGTATGGTTTCAACCACGGTTTCTGACAAAAAGAAATACCTCTATGGATTTTTTTCAGGGTTAAGCCCTGGGCTAAACATTCTACCAGCATGTCAATATGCAACATATAGTGATTTTTATCATACAAGGTACCCATCAATTTCTTATGATTGCCCTTACTCTCGGGCGGCACCATTTTCTCAATGCAAAAGGGGAAATCACCATGTCGCTGTCTGAGATGGGGGGATAAGCTAAGTCAACGTCAAGAACATACCCTACGTCCTGTTGCTTGCTGGCGCTATGCGCATTAAAATCTTTAATTTCATTCTCAGACAGCCAGACAAAGTTTCTGTACGGCAGTGGTCGACTCATAGCGTGACCGTATAAATTGTTTACGTCGAAATACATTAGGTAGGATTCAGGTTCTTCGGGACAATAATCAGGCATGTAATGCTTATTTGCCTTGGCTTGTCGCTGATTGAGCGATACGAATCCCCCACGAATCCCTTTTTCCATCATCAGTACCATATCGGGATCCGTCAGTAAATCAAGCTCAATGTGGGTAAATTTGAGGGCGGCGTCCCAACTTAACCCAGGACTGGTATAGTAGTGGGCGGGGTCAAGGCCATATATCGTGTGACATAGCTGACGAAAAGTTTCAAAAACGTCTGTCAACAACACGTCTAATTTTAAGTAGTTCATAGCATACTGGTCCATGGTTTCTATGCCAAACACTCGCCAAACACTGTGTGCGTGGGCATAGTCTTCTTCACTAATGGTGCTTTGAGTTAACTGAGAAAAGAATTTTTCTCTAGGCGGCAAAGACGTTTCTTCAAGCACCTCGTAACTTCCCACATAATCATAAGGAAAATGGCCTTTACGAACACACAATTTAAATTGATTTATATCCGTAAAGTGGGAATGGGTATGTTTCAACTCATCTTCGCTTAAGCCTTTCACAAGACTATCAGGCGAGCTAGACAAAAATTTGAATGAGTCGAGAAAGCGAATGCTCATGCTTCCTTTTCTCCATGCAAGTGAGGTAAAGCTCTCATGGTTCTTAGCCAAAATGCTGAATTTGCTCTTATCTACATGAGCAAATTCTTTTACAATGAAGTGGTCATACCTGGAGAAATTGTGTAAGGAGACAGGGAGGAAGCGAGGTGTAGAGTACTTCAAATTGCATTCGTTATGGGCAGCACCTCTAAAATGCCCTGTCCTGTGGCAGTGGTCTCTTACTTTTTTTTCTCCGCCTAAGATTGGCTTTTCACATATGTGGCAGGTGGTGGCTTGATCATATTCTCCTTGCTGTACATCATTCATCTGAATTGGTACAGGGTTGTTCAAGATAGTTTCTACTTTGCCTGGTAAAGCCGCCATTTGATCAACAAACCACCGCGCACAATCCTGACCTTCATGACTTACATACTCACATTGTGAATTATCATAGTGGCAGACAACATAATAGGCTACAGCAAAAGGCTCATGTTTCTGCACTGGATAGGTTGAGTTTGTATGGGGGCTTGGTTCACATCCCTGAATGTGAACAGTAAGGGCCTCAAAATCAGCGTAAACAGTAAATGGTACCATTTCTTGTTAATTAGTGGCCTTAAATTTTAAGACTGCGTCATTCCCTTCGGGCAAGACTAGCTTTACTGCCGTCTGCCCTTCACAGTCTTCTGTATGTCGTTTCAAAAGTTCATCAGTTGTAAAATACTGAAGGCAGCGCTCACAAATGTGTTTTGCACACTTATGGTTAGACCCTTGGCTGCTTACTAGTTTTCCTAAATTCTTTATCCAACAATAATGGCTTTTATCCCCGTCAGACAGGAAAAGCAGGTGAATGTGATGTTGCTTTACCTGTTTGGTGGCATACAAGGGGCCCACAATATTGGATCCCTCAATGCCATACACCATGAAAGAGAAATTTGTATTATCTTTCTCAAATAAATGAATTTTATCTAGAGGCATGGGAAATGAAACACGCTCGAGATTGAGAGTTTGTTTCAAGTGGTTAAACACATCTTTGTACTGCCCTGGTCTATCACCATGTCTGTCTTGACAGGGATGCAGACAGCTCCACAAAAAGCAGTAATCGTCTTTATTGCATATGTTGATCACTGCCTTTCTGGAAGCGATAAAGCTCGGTGTGGCAATATAGCTACTTCCTGCATTCAATGGATTGTATTTACAAATATTGATTTGCAAATAGGCAATGCTATTGAGGGCCAAGCCACTGAGACCCTGTTGCAACTTATCAAATTTAGTGATAAGCGCTTGAATAGCTTTCTCCTGATACCACGTTTCCAAATTATCAGCTATCAGTACTTGAAAAACAAGAACGGAAAATCCTCAGGAAATGTTTTGGCCCAATGAGCATAGAGCAAATGTGGATGAAAAAGGGGTCTCACGAGTTATACCAAAATTTCGAGAAAATATCGGACACTATTAGAAAAAGACCATAGAAATTTTAGGGACATATTCAAATAATTGACAGTGAATGGAAGGAAGCTTGTAGTTTAACGTGACCGTTAATCTGTAGATCATGAGCCACGGGACCTCCTTTTTACGTGGAATACGAACCACAGGACATGGCATTTCACTTCGAAAATCTCACATGCATTGACCGGGAATCGAAACCGGACCGCCTCGGTGAGAGGCATACAGCTAGACCGCTGAGCCACCACGCCCCCCCCCTTGGACAGCGAATGACTTACTGAAAGGATATATTAACCAATTTATATTATCAAAGACGGTGATGGTTGAATCTTTCAGCGACATTTTCTTGCGGAAGTGATAATATTTATGAAAACCTAATATTATCTCTTCACCTCCTTGATCTAAGCTGATTGAAAAAAAAAATCATTGATTTTTTTTAAATATGATAATAAATATCAGAATTAAAATACATATGGTTGAAAAATTAAATAAATAAGCTTATAAAATTTGAAATATTAATAATTTTATAATCTTCGACTTTTAGGATTATAAAAATAATTTGAAAATTCAAATATTAAAATTAAAAATAGACATTAAAACGTTATTGAAAACAAAAATTAAAACTAATAATAATTAATGCTAGTGGGCCCGAGCGAGCTTTCGCAACGTGAATGTAGGTTTATGGGGTAGTAGGGAAGAATGTGGGAGAACGAAGTTTTTAATATTGAAGAAATGTATTTATTGTTGTTAAACGGCATACGTACAGGAGACGAACACAATGAATTATGTAGAACAGTGTTTTGTACTTGTCACAGCACCTCTTTGTAGACAATATTCGATGTTACAACGAATTCATCGGTTATAGTTTGCTCGGGAGTTTCTTCTACAGAAATTTTTACATTTGCAAAGGATTGAACCCTAGAGAAAGTCTTGGTGAGACCACACCGGAGCCATCTGCTGAGAGACTCCTCAGCTAGCAATACGCCGCGCTCCCACCAGATGGCTGCCGCCCCCGCGCTACATTGAGCTCTAGCGGCAGGCTCGCCAGGTTACGGTGCTCCCATTGTAAATGTACATTTTATTAAGGTATTTATTTAATTGTGAGGCATTTAATGGGGAAGTGAGTGCGTTTCTGGCATACATGGGCGTTATGCGGAACCTGTAGGTACCCCATATGTATAGGTTGGTGTTAAGAGGACCTTATTTTCGGCACAAAACCGGAATGGAACCTTAGCAGAATAATATAGGGAGGAGTAAGCTAAAAAAAATAATTAAATAACAATAAAATATCTTCAATATTCCGCCCAATAAAGGCTTAATCATGCCTCCTCATTAAAAGCCCAGAATAACTTTATAATAGAACTTGAAAATGACCTCGAAGAAATCAATATAACAGAGGAAAGTTTATAGGACAGGTCTAGATTCAGATCGTTGGTGAACAAATATCATTTTTCTGCAAACTCTCGAATGAGAGCTGTCATTGTATGGACAGCAGAAAGGAAGAAATATCATGGTGAGAGAAAAAAGAGATTTTGGGAAGAGAAGAAAGCTAATTTAAATTTATCTGTGAAATAGCGCTCCTTAGTAGCGCATTGCGTCGTAAAAATAATCTTAATAATAACAAAATAGTACTATTACTACTACTACTAATAATAATAATCATTTTATATTCGACGATGTCGTAACGTAAATATTATATGTCAGAAAACTGTATCATAATGAGGGTGATTATAACACTATTTTTCGTTATTAAACAGTTTCTCCCACAAATCAGAGCTGGTGCATTCTTGGAATGCACGGTACCAGAGATTATAATTTTCAATGCTTTTGCAGGTTCTTTCCTTCCTCTTTGTCAAACACCAACAGTGATCTTCTGTTTTCTCTTAGGGGTTCCGGTCGCTTATATTTTGTATGAGTCTGTTCCAGATATATATTCTATGACCCACCTAGCGTCATATAACAGCGAATCTCTGAAGCTCTTCAACTCTTCCTCGCGCAAGAGGAATTCCATATCCATTTGGCTACCAGATCCTGTTACCATCGCCAGTTATTTTCTCCATGAGCAAGAGAACTACGTCTACTCTTTTACTCACCATGCTGTGCTAGTACCATCTGTTGTCAACTCTTTGAAGACCGGCTCAGCTAGAAGAGATCATTTTTTTGTTTTAAAGTTGGCAATGTTTATATGTTCTCCTTTTGTCTCCTACCCCCCACTCTTTCCCCCTTCCTTGGTCCCTCCGTGCTCCGTTGAGCAGGTCTCACTTCTCAGTCGGCAGTTGACTCGATCAGTCAAAGCTCCTCTCGAGCTAGCGTCCTCTAACCAAGAGGCATACTCTCTTCTACGCCATGTTGGCAAAGTTGTTATCGTCATCCAACGGAACTTCGCCTTCAACATGAAATCAAGATAAGTACCATTTTAAAAGTTTTAACCTCATCTTCATGGTTTTAACTTCCACGTGCTTTTAATGATATTTTATAGACAGTGTGAAAGTATTTATTTTGGGGCAAAAATCATTCTTCGTGGGATTTGCCATGTTGAGCTTTCGCTTGTATAAGCCAACCTTACTAAAAAGAGCTTTTCTTAAGCTATTCAAATGAGAAATCCTCTCACTACGTGGGATATTACCTAATACCCGCTGTCTATAATTCATAAAGCTAGTTCCTCCGTTGGATTTTCTCAACCCCATTTTTCTGCTAAGGTCGTTCTGGAACCTTCTAGATCTTGTACTCTATCTGCGAGTCTTGCCTTCAGGCATTTTTCACTCACATGTGAAAATAATATTCAAAATAAGGAATTTTCTTTACCAATTACTGCAATAGCTAACTTTCGTCCACCGTTGGAATGTTCTATGGCGCGTTTAATTGTAAATCACAACTTTTTCAAGAAATAGACTCTCACCTATATAGTGCAATCAGTTATTTCCATAATTGCAAGAACTCTCTTTCTTATGAACTTTAGTGTTTCTATAGTGAACTTTGCATCCATCTTTATAGACTACAGTGATATCCAGTGTTTGTCCCACGTTTCAACCGCGTCGCGCTCGTCCGTTTACATTAAATACGGCCATGAACATTGATCCTATATCCCAATGATCTTTCCTCAACCTTCTACTAACCACCATTATTAATAAAATTGTAACTTTTCTATAAGGTGTCACTCACGAAGTGCCCTTCCAACTTTGCTAGTTTAACATAAATTAAATTCTGCATAATTGCTTGTGTGATACAAGTTTCAAATCACATTGTTCCTTTCCTATAATCAGGGAAAACAATTCTTTAAACTCTTGAGCGAGTCATGTTCAGGTTTCACGAAATGGAAACTGTCCCATTTGGCTAGTGATTCCTGTTCAAACTTGGGAAGTCTAGAACCTTCCTTTTCACTTTCTTCAGGTTTCACAGTAAGTGACCTGCTCTTTTTTGTATAATTCTCATATATTAATTCTGTATAAATATAAGAAGTTGTAGGAACTTCTATCTTATTTTTTATGTTTTTATTATTGTTATTTTCGAAGTTGTCACTTTCTCTAGAACATTCTCTCAAGAATTTCTTAAGGTACACTCTTTGTACTCCAATTCACGTTCAAACTTTAATTGCTTCATTGTTTATTTGTTTAAATCTTATAAAGATTTTAGAAACATGTAAGGTTTGAAACCTTGTAAATTGTCAATTGCCTGGAGCAACCGTTTAATGTTGAGAGGTCTGCGACCCTATTTGTTAAAAAGTTCAAATGAACTATGTTTGTCAAAATTATATTACATAATTGTTAATTTCCTCAAACTTCTTTGAATTGTTAAATAAATTAAATATTTGTTTTTGGATTCATCATTTCTCTGATACTACAGTTAGGCAAGATCCTGGCTTTCCTAGCTCTTTCTAGGTTTATGCCCTCGTTCATACTCAATAAAGCTTTTACTATCTGTCTGGCCAGACCATCACCCTTCCCTATAGTACTTTTATTCGTGCTTGGGAGGAAATACACTAAAGCTTTTCTCTGGCAAACTGCCCAAGTCTTAGCTGCGGTTCCCGTCAGCTTCGACCAAGCTCGTACCCACTTTAGGTATCCGAGCACGGATTTGCGGTGGCAACCGCTTCTAAATGTATTGAAAGTCAAATTCATAACTTTTGTGGGACTCTCCTCCTATTTTTCTATCCTTTTTCTCCAATCCAAAATCTACTTCCTTTTCTTAATCATCTTCCCTTGGTGGGTGGGTTATTCCTCAGCCAATAATCTACCCAAAGTTTGGTACCAGAAACCCGGGAGAGTCCATTTTTTATTTCTATTGTTTGTCAAGTGTCATTTGACAATACTTGGCAAATTATTAATATCTGCTTTGGATTTTTCAGCTATTACCACATCGTGCAAAGCCTGTGAACGGGAAAGAGGCCGCTCCTGTCTCATTTGGTGTGTCCTGTTCTTTCTACCCATTCGCTACTGCAAACTTGACAGCATCTCCAAGGTTCTACAGTTTCGTGAGTTGTATTTCAATTTATTCTCTTTGTCATGGCTCCTACTGAGAAAGATGAAACTCTCATTGCTAGACGTTCTTCCTATAAAGGGCAACTCACTAGATTCAGAAATTTCATCAGCAAATTAAATCCCGCCGAGTGTGATTTAGACATCTTGACACATCGCCTTAAGTTGTACGAACGGTCTTATGATTATTATGACCAAATTCAAACCGAGATTGAATCCGCTTGCCCAGAACTTCAATCGGATCGGGACGAGGTCGAACCCTTGTACTTTGAAGGGATTGCAAAGGCCCACCAACTGATCCGCAATATCTCAGAACCGGACACTAGGGTCATCAATCCGGCCCAGTTCGCACCCGCTTCAGTTCAAAAGAACAAACCGAAACCGTTACTTCCTAAGATAAGCCTACCGCACTTCTCAGGCAAGGAAGGTGAATGGTATTCTTTTTATGAACTTTACTGCTCCCTAATTCATGAAAATACCGAGATCCCTGACATACATAAATTTTATTTCCTCCGTACGTCTTTGGAATGTGAGGCCTTAGCCTTAGTGGAGTCACTGCCTTTAAGCGCAGACAACTACCACATCGCCTTTAATCTCCTTAAAGAGAGATATGGCAATTTACGTTTGAGTGTAGCTCGCCACATACGTTGTCTCTTCAACCTACCAGCCGTCAAACCTAATGACGTCACCTCTTTAAGAGACCTCTTAGATTCTATACAGTTGAATGTCAGAGCATTATACCAACTCAAGCAGCCTGTCCAAACATGGGACACCATACTCATTCATCTGGCTACATCAAGATTCGATTTTTCAACTTTAAAGGCTTGGGAAATTGAACTCGCTCGCAAGGAAGAATTTTCCTTCGAACACTTAATCTCGTTTCTTAACAGCCGATGCCAAGTCCTTACAGCACTCGCATTTCAGTGCGAAAAGGTCGAAACGAATCCTCAGTGTCAAATTTTTGAAAAAAAACTTGCTTCTTCAAAGGGACATCAGCCCCCATCTGTCGAGAACAAGCAAACCCGTTCTTCTTTCAATCATGCAAGAGAACATATCAGGCCGCTCAACAAATCGTTAAAATGCACGCTCTGTAAAAAGCTTCACACATTGTATTTGTGCAAATCCTTTAAAGAACTGTCTGTCGAAGATCGAAGGAAGTTTGTCTTGAATAGCAAACATTGTTTCAATTGCTTGTCACCTAAGCATTCTTCTTCAAACTGTACGTCATCAAATCTCTGTTTTCATTGCAAAAAACCGCATCATTCTTTATTGCACGTTCACGATAAATCGAGGTCATCAGCACCCGCCTCTTCAAGCTCCATGCAGAGCAGCTCCGAACAAACTAATGCTTCTTCCTGCATTTCCAACGCCGAAACTTTTCATAGTGCGCAAACCCTTTTGACCACTGTACAATTCGAAATCCAAGATAAATTTGGAAATTGGTTTAGAACCCGTGGTCTTCTCGATTCCGCTTCAACTCATAATTTTGTTTCGCAATCGTTGATTAAAAAACTAGGTCTTTCGTCATCGCCTACTTCTATCAATGTGACTGGCATTGACAATTTGAAAACTCAAGTCTTGCAGTCTTCAAAATTGAAAATCAGAGACGTTTGCCAAAGAAACACCAATCTTAATTTAAACTGTCTCATTCTTACCAGTATTGGCAAGGACACTCCTAGCAGCTGTATTAATACCTCCTGTTTAAACATTCCCTCGCACTTAAGGTTAGCTGATCCTCAGTTTAATGCTCAAGGTCCCATTGATGTACTTTTCAGTGCCAATGTTTTCTGGAAGTGCATTCGCAAACAAACACGCAAGTTATCTTCAACCGTGGTCGCCAGAGACACCGATTTTGGTTGGGTTATTACTGGTGAAATCCAGCATACCAGTGTTCAAACCAAAGCGCAATGTCATTTCGTTACAGCTGACATAATTCCCATTTCTGAAAAA
The DNA here is from genome assembly GCA_946902985.2 of Meconema thalassinum. NCBI lineage: Eukaryota > Metazoa > Arthropoda > Insecta > Orthoptera > Tettigoniidae > Meconema > Meconema thalassinum. The sequence goes on from OX336399.1 coordinate 173,848,105, forward strand.
GAGAACGCTCATGTTTCAGATCTCAATATTTTTGAAAAACACTTGCCGAAACGATGTCTTATCGTGAACAACTACGCTACCTCTGTAAGTTGTTTAAATGGTTTTTCCTTCTTCCCGCACAAAATGGCAATTCAAGTTCGCCTTGCCTTGTGTTATTTCGTTTACCTTCTTATGTCATTTTTTATAGCAGGTAATTGCTTAAACTCTTTCTCGAAAACTATCTTCCCCTTGTGTAAAACCATGGCTATCAGTCTCCATCACTTCGCTGTACGCTATGTTTCACTTCTTTCGTTATGTAGAAGGATGGCCACGGCCGGCTCCTCCCCCCCCCCCCCCTTCCTCACAATTGGAAGTCGCTTATGAAACCGCTTGAAAATCTGAATTCTATAACATCAAGAATAACTATTCTTATGCATAACCTTCTTCTCAATGTCCCGGCTTCACTTCCTATTTCGGAAGAATCAAGCTTTTTCCTGTCGAAAATTGTCCGATTTCGTGATCCTCTCAATTATGCGAAATTGATTTCCTACGCTGTTTCATACGGCTTTAAATTGCTTTTTCACGTCCCAGTTACGATTGACTGCATGCCGTCCAAGCTGAATATCTGCTTTAAGTTACAGCTGATTCAACAAGTGTTGTTTGTGTACTTTGAACTGCTTGCTTGTCAGACTTGTTTGTATACAAGCCCGATTAAGGTCAAGTCACTGTTTATTTCCTGTACGATTGCCAAAGGTCAAAGCAAGTTTCTATTATCTCAACTTTGGCTGATTGCCAAGCATTGTCTAGTGAGCCGCTCCTGCAAGTACAGAAGCCGTTCACCTACTTCCCAAAATAAACTTGTTCAAGTTAAGGACTCTTTCAGCTATTTATATGCCTTATCTCCCTGTACTATGTGTGTCAAGGCCGCGCTTGCCTGTGTCTTCCACTTACTCATGCTCGTATTCTATAACTGCTTCGATCCTTGTTTCAAAACTTCGTTGCGTATTTCTCACGCGTTCATGTATTTCACTTTGCTTACATATTTTGCGATCTTAATGTTCATTGATGAACAAACTTACTTTTTCTCGTCGTCACATTCGATGTGTTTTTGCGTTCATACTTGTTATGTCACGTTTCTCGCTGACTTAAGTATTTTTCTGAGTGACCCCTTTGATGCTTATTGTGACTTAAGGTCATTGCTTATGGCTACTAGGTTGTTACCTATGGCGTTCTTGCTTTCTACTCGCATAGTTTCTTTGTTTAATTGGTATATTCTTATCCTGAATAGATGTACTTGTCTCTATACGCTTTGTTTAAACTTGTCAATTCTTCTTTCGCATCGTATCGTAATCTTTACTAGTGCTTTATTTCTCTCAGCTTCCAGCTATTTCGTGATTGAAAGTGTTGATAATTCTCGCCTTTTAACTCCGCTTTCTAATGACCCTGATGACCTCCTTCCACTTACACCTGGTCGCTTCCTTACACGCACTTCTCTCTCTGCCCCTCCTCCCCTTCCTAATTCTTTCAGGGATTCTGATTTACCTATTGTTTGGCGTAAACTTGAAGCCCTCCGCAATTCCTTTTGGAAGAGGTGGAACTTGGAATATTTAACTTCCTTGCAAGGGAGACAGAAGTGGTTTCTTTCCAGTCCCGACATTAAAGTGGGGGACTTGGTCTTAGTTAGGGATGTTTCACCCCCCCTAGTCTGGCCTTTTGGAAGAGTGACCGAGTGTTACCCTGGAAGAGATAGGAGAGTCAGGGTAGTCAGAGTCTTAACTATTAATGGTCAGATCACAAGACTACTTATCCGCAATTGCTTATTACCTTTAAATGTTTACTTGTTTTTCTTGTTCGCTGTTGGTGTTTTCCCCTCCCAGTATGGTGCATTCTTGGAATGCACGGTACCAGAGATTATAATTTTCAATGCTTTTGCAGGTTCTTTCCATCCTCTTTGTCAAACACCAACAGTGATCTTCTGTTTTCTCTTAGGGGTTCCGGTCGCTTATATTTTGTATGAGTCTGTTCCAGATATATATTCTATGACCCACCTAGCGTCATATAACAGCGAATCTCTGAAGCTCTTCAACTCTTCCTCGCGCAAGAGGAATTCCATATCCATTTGGCTACCAGATCCTGTTACCATCGCCAGCTATTTTCTCCATGAGCAAGAGAACTACGTCTACTCTTTTACTCACCATGCTGTGCTAGTACCATCTGTTGTCAACTCTTTGAAGACCGGCTCAGCAAGAAGAGATCAATTTTTTGTTTTAAAGTTGGCAATGTTTATATGTTCTCCTTTTGTCTCCTACCCCCCACTCTTTGCCCCTTCCTTGGTCCCTCCGTGCTCCGTTGAGCAGGTCTCACTTCTCAGTCGGCAGTTGACTCGATCAGTCAAAGCTCCTCTCGAGCTAGCGTCCTCTAACCAAGAGGCATACTCTCTTCTACGCCATGTTGGCAAAGTAGTTATCGTCATCCAACGGAACTTCGCCTTCAACATGAAATCAAGATAAGTACCATTTTAAAAGTTTTAACCTCATCTTCATGGTTTTAACTTCCACGTGCTTTTAATGATATTTTATAGACAGTGTGAAAGTATTTATTTTGGGGCAAAAATCATTCTTCGTGGGATTTGCCATGTTGAGCTTTCGCTTGTATAAGCCAACCTTACTAAAAAAGAGCTTTTCTTAAGCTATTCAAATGAGAAATCCTCTCACTACGTGGGATATTACCTAATACCCGCTGTCTATAATTCATAAAGCTAGTTCCTCCGTTGGATTTTCTCAACCCCATTTTTCTGCTAAGGTCGTTCTGGAACCTTCTAGATCTTGTACTCTATCTGCGAGTCTTGCCATCAGGCATTTTTCACTCACATGTGAAAATAATATTCAAAATAAGGAATTTTCTTTACCAATTACTGCAATAGCTAACTTTCGTCCACCGCTGGAATGTTCTATGGCGCGTTTAATTGTAAATCACAACTTTTTCAAGAAATAGACTCTCACCTATATAGTGCAATCAGTTATTTCCATAATTGCAAGAACTCTCTTTCTTATGAACTTTAGTGTTTCTATAGTGAACTTTGCATCCATCTTTATAGACTACAGTGATATCCAGTGTTTGTCCCACGTTTCAACCGCGTCGCGCTCGTCCGTTTACATTAAATACGGCCATGAACATTGATCCTATATCCCAATGATCTTTCCTCAACCTTCTACTAACCACCATTATTAATAAAATTGTAACTTTTCTATAAGGTGTCACTCACGAAGTGCCCTTCCAACTTTGCTAGTTTAACATAAATTAAATTCTGCATAATTGCTTGTGTGATACAAGTTTCAAATCACATTGTTCCTTTCCTATAATCAGGGAAAACAATTCTTTAAACTCTTGAGCGAGTCATGTTCAGGTTTCACGAAATGGAAACTGTCCCATTTGGCTAGTGATTCCTGTTCAAACTTGGGAAGTCTAGAACCTTCCTTTTCACTTTCTTCAGGTTTCACAGTAAGTGACCTGCTCTTTTTTGTATAATTCTCATATATTAATTCTGTATAAATATAAGAAGTTGTAGGAACTTCTATCTTATTTTTTATGTTTTTATTATTGTTATTTTCGAAGTTGTCACTTTCTCTAGAACATTCTCTCAAGAATTTCTTAAGGTACACTCTTTGTACTCCAATTCACGTTCAAACTTTAATTGCTTCATTGTTTATTTGTTTAAATCTTATAAAGATTTTAGAAACATGTAAGGTTTGAAACCTTGCAAATTGTCAATTGCCTGGAGCAACCGTTTAATGTTGAGAGGTCTGCGACCCTATTTGTTAAAAAGTTCAAATGAACTATGTTTGTCAAAATTATATTACATAATTGTTAATTTCCTCAAACTTCTTTGAATTGTTAAATAAATTAAATATTTGTTTTTGGATTCATCATTTCTCTGATACTACAGTTAGGCAAGATCCTGGCTTTCCTAGCTCTTCCTAGGTTTATGCCCTCGTTCATACTCAATAAAGCTTTTACTATCTGTCTGGCCAGACCATCACCCTTCCCTATAGTACTTTTATTCGTGCTTGGGAGGAAATACACTAAAGCCTTTCTCTGGCAAACTGCCCAAGTCTTAGCTGCGGTTCCCGTCAGCTTTGACCAAGCTCGTACCCACTTTAGGTATCCGAGCACGGATTTGCGTTGGCAACCGCTTCTAAATGTATTGAAAGTCAAATTCATAACTTTTGTGGGACTCTCCTCCTATTTTTCTATCCTTTTTCTCCAATCCAAAATCTACTTCCTTTTCTTAATCATCTTCCCTTGGTGGGTGGGTTATTCTTCAGCCAATAATCTACCAAAGAGCTCAAGAAACAGTTGTGTGACCAATTAGGTAAGGTTAGCATCGCATCTGAGCGGACATCCACGGCCTCCTATTTTAAATTTCACTGCGTGGCTTGCGGTATTCAAGGAGGCCATGGTCAAATACAAGGTATTCCTTGCGTCCCATGTGCTCTGTTCAGTAAATAAAACTGGGGAAATCTCGACAGATATTTATGCATATTTATTTTCGAACATAAAATAGTTATAACTATCGTCGAATGGAAATTATAAAAACTCGTGTCTTAATTATCGCCATTATAGGCTCGTTGCATAATGTACTAATATATTACTATATAATTCGCTGGGACCATCTAGGACCACGTTAAGTCTTGTTGCATTTGACACTGAACTTGGCCTTTTTCAGAGCCCAGATTTCCCTCATTCTTTGTGAGTGGGGCTGCTTACGCTCCTCTGTCCAAGGGGCGTCGTGTCTTCTCTTCGGTTGCTCGTCTCGGTTTAGCCCGATCATCGAAATTTTCTTTATAGGTCCTTGGGATACTATCTTCCCACCATGTATTTATAGAACGGTGTTAGGAAGAGAATCTTCCCACCCTTTTCATGTCAAGCAGTTCCACATGCATCCACAAGAAAGATGCAGATAAATATTGAAAACCCATTATTTTGATGAATACTGTCATCAGAAGCCAAAGGTGGGAAGCATATATCCCATTGGTCTCCACAGTGCACGTGCTTGCCAGTTCGGTTGTCTAGAGTGAAATAATTGCATTGTGTTACAGAAGGTGTTTTTATTGAAGATAAGAGATTTGTAAACGTTGGTATATAACTGAAATACAATGTTAATAATGGTTTTCACCACTTGAGTAAATGTATTTCAGCTAGAATGGAAATAATTATCCTGCTCAGGGTGTTTGCCATAGAATAGAAATTTTTAGCCTACTTTTCACATTTTGCAAAAATGAGGAAAAAGTAGACTTATGAGATCGCGCAAATGTGTGTCTGTCTGTCTGTCTGTCTGTCTGTCTGTCCGTCTGTCTGTCTGTCTGTCTGTCTGTCTGTCCTTCTGTCTGTCTGTCTGGCTGTGTGTGTGTCCCCCCCCTATCAACTCCTAAACGGCAGCAGCAATCGAAACAAAATTTGGTAGGAGTAAAGATCTATACCTGAATATCTCACGGCCATATTTGAAAATGATGTCAGTGCTACCAACTGCTAAAAAATCGCAATTGAAATTTGAGCTCCATGTTGGATATCTTGGAAAGTATGAATGGGAGCTATTTCAAAATTGGCACACGTACAGATCATAATATTTCAGTTTAATTTCCAGGAGGCCATACATGGCAGTGTTGCCAAAATGATTATAAGCCTCCTGATAGGTCCAATTTTTAAATGCATATAACTTCTACACTATCAAGCGGAATTCAACCAAATTTCGTATGTTGTATGTGTACATAACCAGATATGACTGAGCGTATTCTTAAGACCTACCAGGGCTGCCAACTGTTAATAAATGCTCCTAATTTATTTTATCCAAATACCAATATATCAGAAAGTATGCAAGCCGACAGCTTTAAACTATGCACACGTATAGTACCTGACATTCTATATTAATTTGGAGTAACTTATATACGCCAGTGCTACCAACATGATTCTAAGCCTGCTGACAGGTCCAACTTTAAATACATGTAACTTCCATACTATCATTTGGATTTCAACCAAATTTCGTATGTGCTATGTGTACCATAGCAGATATGACTATGCGTATTCTAAGGAGCAACCAGGGCTGCCAACTGTTAATATGTGCTGTCCCTATTTTTGTTACCCTGATATCAATATATCAGAAAGTATGCAAGCCAATAGCTCTAAACTTTGCACACGTATAGTACCTGGCATTCTAGACGAATTTGGAGTAATTAATATACGTCAGTGCTGCCAACATGATTCTAAGCCTGCTGATAGGTCCAATTTTAAAATGCATGTAACTTCTACACTAACTAATGGATTTCATTCAAAATTGGCACAACAATAGATCATATTATTTCAGATTATTTCTGACCAATACATGCATGACATTGTTGCCAACATGATTTTACGCGCGCTGTTAGATCCAATGTTTAACTGCATGTAACGTCCATGCTATCCAGTGGACTTCAACCAAATTTTGTATTTAGTACCGTAAGAGACGGAACTCAGAATATATTCAGTCATCAGGGCTGCCAACTGTAGTGCTCTATTAGGATGCATTATGCCAGGTATACAGTATTTCGAACTAATTGGAAATTTCGATATTAGCAACTTAATTTCGTCATTATTCTAGATAGGTTCATATTCTGTAGAATAATCATTGGCATGAAAAGTAGGCTGTATAGTTCTTAACGGAACTTCTTGTTAAATTTAATTTTCTGTGTTTTTAGTTAATATTATTTTGAAATTATTGAATTATATTCGAATATACTAAACTTTTAACATTCCAAAATCACTTACATATTTTTTGTGCAGTTTTCGGCAAAGATGATATGGATGATATATATAGCATATTCAGTCATCTTTGGTATTTCTAAACCAGGGAATTGTGGTTTTGGTGTTTGAATAAAAAAATGAAATATCTCTTTAGTTAAGTTTCTTAACTTTATTGTTATAACAAAGTAATAATAGTCTAATGCGACAAATTACAAATCTTAGCCGAAAATTCTGAATGTATAGGCATAGATAATTTATTACATACATGGATAATTATCCATTAATATGTTGCATTAATGGCATAGGCCTTGAGGTTTTCTTTCTCCTTAGGAATTATCCCTTAGCTATAGAGGATAATTAAAGTAATTGCTCAAACAGTTTCTTCCCAGTCGGTATCCAAGGGCTAATACCTGAGAGCTCTGGACCCATTGTTACAGCAGACAATAAGCAATTGGTGATATCCCTCTAAGACCTTTAATCTCGTCGAGATACTCTCTCACACTTTCTCTCCCGTCTTAATCTGTGAAGTTCTAATTGTTTCCATTGTGCAACTGCTGGCACGGTAAAAGTAAGCTCCTTTATTGAAGGAAAGAGGAAGAACGATTCTCTAATAGCGTACAGTATAGTCACTGTCATGTCACGAAGGGCCAGAAAAGAAGAATAGTACTGGACCAAACGTTCGATTTGAGTCAATGTGTCCAGCTTCAGAAGTTACCACACAATCATGAGAGTGAAACATCAACAAGAATGTCTGCAATAATACAGAGGCTCCTCCCCTGGGGTTCACAACTGGTGGGACGTGGGTTGGCGACCACGGGACGCTAGCTGAGTCTGGCATTGCTTCCCCTGCATTAAATCCTTTTTTCTTTTCCACTATGCAACAAAACTTACCTGAATTTGTAGGCTTCTAAACGCCTGGCTGGCTTTGATATGAATACCTTTTGTGGACATTTTCGGTATTGAATATTATCAATGCATTAAATCTCTTATTCCACTGTGCAACACAACTTACATGTAAGTTCATAAAAGATATTCATTGCTTCCCGTTACTTGGGTCTGACTCCTCTCTATACTCTTTCCTGTTGACTTCCATTGGTCCACACTTGTTCTCTTCTGACCCCGATGGTATTAGGGTATCTGAAGCGAAGGGTGTCTTCCATTTTCCCGCCTCATTCTTCGAAAGATAAGAATTTTCCTTTCTCCTGCATGGTATCTCCTACCTTCTGCACAAGGCCATAAATGAGGCAGAGTTTGTGTAGCCCTACCACTGAAGGCGCACCCTGGATAGTGCTACACCCTCATGGGCTCACGTCTGGTGAGCTTGAGAGTTGGCGACCACGAGGGATTCCTGAGCTGGGTCCGTTTTTCTCCCTTTTTTCAGTGACAGGGAGTTGACCCTCTCAACTTTCCTTGAAAATGCTGCTCAGTACCCACCATAGTGGTGTTATGCTTGCTACCGGAGCCTTCCGGACCAGCCTGATTCCCAACCTACTCGCCGAAGCGGATATTCCACCTCTTACTTGTAGACGCCAGGATATATATGAAGACCCCACGGAAAGAACGGGGTAAGCCCAATCATTTCAGAAACGAGTTTATGGCGCATTCTGGTGGCCAGCCATCGTCACTACAGATCAGTTGAAATTAATTTCAAATAAAGCGGAATGTCACGGAGATACAAATGTTTTTATTTTTAGTGGAAACGGAAAGAACGTCCCATATCCTCTCACTTTGTTAATAATTTAACAGTAGCTGTTATTTGTATTACATGTACTTTCTTTCTTTATTTTTAGCCTATTTTCAAGTTTGAAAAAAAAAAAAGGCTTATGAGATCACCTTTTGTCCGTGTGTGTGTGTGCGTGTGTTGTGTGTGTGTGTGTGTGTGTGAGGTGTGTGTGTGTGTGTCCCTAATAACTTTTGAACGGCTGGAGCGATTTCAATGAAACTCGGTAAGATCATAGCTCCATTCTGGCCGACTTCGACCGTTTCCTTCAAATTTTATTGTGTCTCACCAATCCAACATGGCGGCTGTGCGAATTATTTCACCAGCATTCTGTATCTCCGAAACTATTACTGATATCACCCTGAAATTTTGTACGGCAATAAAGGGGACTACTAGACGTTCACATAAGAAACCTTAAAAAACCTGGTAACTACAAAACCAACATGGCTGCCAAGCGAAGTTGAGAATTTTAAATGGACTTTTCTCGCGATTTAACCATCCAAACGTAATGAAACTTGGTACTGAAGATATTTATACACATTATAATGCACTGGCGTCTAATTTAGTTCAATTGTTTACATAACCTCAAAATGGCGGCTGTGCGAAATATTTCACTGGCATTCTATATCTCCGAAACTATTAAAGATATCACCCTGAAATTTAGTACAGTGATAAAGGGCTCTGCTACAAGTTTATATATGTAACATTCAAAAACCTGTAAAGTACAAAACAAACATGGCGGCCAAGCGAAGTTGAAACATTTTAAAATACTTTTCTCGTGATTTAACCCTCTGAGCGCTGCGAAATGTGGTACAGTAAATGATTATACATATTGTAATGCACTGGCATCGAATTTAGTTCAATTGGTTACATAACCTCAAGATGGCAGCTGTGCGAAATTTTAAAATTAAGTTATTTTTCCTTGTGTCGTAATCATGCGATCGAAGTGAAAGTTTGAATAGTGAAGCTACGCTATAATTTCTCTTTAATGGTACATAACCACACGGCCAATACATATAACTATCCAAAATGGCGAGCATCCGAAATATGTTGACGATTCTCAATATCTACGAATCTTTTACAGCAATCAAACTGATATTTTTTATGTTCATAGAGGCTATGAACATAAGTTCACCTATAGGACTTTCAGTAACCTGGTGAGCACAAATCCAACATGGCGGAGACGCGAAGTATAAATATTTAAATGGATGTTTCCCGCGATTTAACCATCCGAGTTCAGGATATATGAAAATAGGCTGTATAGTTCTTCACAAAACTACTCGTTTTCTTTTCATTTTAAATGTTCTAGCCGACTTCGTCGTTACGTTACGGCGACGTCACGAAATGTACCGAGAATGCACTGAGGTGTGTGACGTCATAGTAGCGCTTGGGGCATGTGTACTGAGTTCACTGGTGAGCTCTGGCGTTACGAGACGGCAACGACACGGCGAGCGTGACGTCATCCAACCAGCTCCCTCCTTTCACCGCGCGCTCCAGCTCCCTCGTGACTTGTAACTTTCTAGCGTTCTGATTGTTTCTTGATCATATAACATGTCAAGAGTCTCGCTTCGCTCGAAGCCTCCTGCCTGTTAGCATTTTCAGCATTTGTAGCATTTAAAATGATATGAAGTCCAGTCTTTCAGACTGACTTCCTCTTTTTTTCGTAGTCAGTTTACCCTCCAGGTAGGCTTCTCCCTCAGACCCAGTGAGGGATCCCATCTTTACCGCCTCTACGGGCAGTGTCGTAGAGCTTGACATCGAGGCGGGGGATACAACTGGGGAGGCGGGATTAACGCCTCACCCAGGCGGCCTCACCTGCAAAGCGAACAGGGAGCCTAATGAGGGATGGAACGGGATGGGAAGAATGGGAGGTATAGACTAGGAAGAGGGATGGAGCCGGCCGTAACTTGACGGTAGGTACCATCCAGTCATTTGCCCGAAGACGAAGTGCGGAAAACCACTTCGAGGATGGCTGAGGTGGGAATCAAACCCGCTCTACTCATTTGGACCACCCGAGGCTCAGTAGACCCCGTTTACTTCCTTTATAAGAAATACATTTGGCAAAATATCTATATTGCTCACCCTCATTTGGGATGTTTTAAGTATTTTTAGCCTACTTTTCACATTTTGCAAAAATGAGGAAAAAGTAGTCTTATGAGATCGATCCGGGCAAATGTCTGTTTGTCCTTCTGCCTGTCTGTCCTTCTGTCTGTCGGGCTGTGTGTGTGTGTACCCACCTATCAACTCTTAAACGGCTACAGCAATCGAACGAAAATTTGGTAGGAGTAAAGATCTATACCTGAATATCTCAATGCCGTATTTGAAAATGATGTCAGTGCTACCAACTGTTGAAAAATCGCAATTGAAATTTGAGTTCCATGTTGGATATCTTGGAAGGTATGAATGGGAGGTATTTCAAAATTGGCACACGAGTAGATAATAATATTTCAGTTTAATTTCCAGGAGGCCATGCATGGCAGTGTTGCCAAAATGATTATAAGCCTGGTGATAGGTCCAATATTTAAATGCATATAACTTCTACACTATCAATTGGAATTCAACCGAATTTCGTATGTGCTATGTGTACATAAACAGATATACCAGAGCGTATTCTTAAGAGCCACCAGGGCTGCCAAGTGTTAATAAATTCTCTCAATTTCTTTTATCCAAATACCAATATATCAGAAAGTATGCAAGCCGACAGCTTTAAACTATGCACACGTATAGCACATGACATTCTATATTAATTTGGAGTAACTTACATACGGCAGTGCTACCAACATGATTCTAAGCCTACTGAGAGGTCTAACTTTAAATGCATGTAACTTCTATACTATCATTTGGATTTCAACCACATTTCGTATGTCCTACTGTATGTGTACCAAAGCAGATATGACTATGCGTATTCTTAAGAGCAACCAGGGCTGTCAACTGTTAATAAATGTTGTCTCTATTTTTGTTACCCTAATATCAATATATCATAAAGTATGCAAGCCAATAGCTCTAAGCTTTTCACACGTATAATACCTGGCATTCTAGATTAATTTGGAGTAGGCTAACTAATATACGTCAGTGCTGCCAACTTGATTCTAAACCTGCTGATAGGTCCAATTTTAAAATGCATGTAGGTTCTATACTAACAAAAGGATTTCATTCAAAATTGGCACAACAATAGATCATATTATTCACGTTAAACTACAAGCTTCCTTCCTTCCTTCCGATCATATTATTTCAGATTATTTCTGACCAATACATGCATGCCATTGTTGCCAACATGATTTTACGCGCGCTGTTAGATCCAATGTTTAACTGCATGTAACGTCCATGCTATCCATTGGACTTCAACCAAATTTTGTATTCTGTACCTTAAGATATGGAACTAAGTATATATTCAGTCACCAGCGCTGCCAACTGTAGTGCTCTATTAGGCTACATACAGTATTATGAACTAATTAGAAATTTCGATATTACCAACTTAATTAATCATTGGCATGAATCTTAAATTTTAAGAAATGTAGGCTCTTTATTTCTTCACGGAACTTCTTGTTTTTAGTGTTGAAAGTTTAAATTGGCTCAACTGAAAAATTTACATAGGAAATGTGACTTAACCCGTTTTTCCCGAGGAGTCTTCGTTTGTTTTGTGCGTCAAATGCCGCATCATCCGATCTATCGGGTTCTCTTCAGTGAATTAAACCTTAGAAAGTTTTTCTAGGTTTGTACCGTGTCTTGTGTGGGGTTTCGCCTAGGACACCAAGCTGGCTCATCAGCTGACCCTACGTGTCCCCGCCCAGACCCCCACAGGAGTAGCGAACTGCCGACAAAGCCAATATACCATCTTTTTGAATTAAATGAATTTAGTGTTTGGTATCGTGGGGAAGACGATGCTACTCAGAAGTAATAGAGAAAGCCAAGCTTGGAGCAACTCTCTTGACTTCCACCCACACCAAAACGAAGAGTTGCCTCGTTCATATTAACTCTGTTAGAAGTCCATATCGAGAGCTCTTCCCACGTGCGGAGTTCTTATGACTTCCAACTCCGGAAAGCTACTTCGTAAGAAGAACCACATGTATTTTATCGTACACGACCTTATAACACATGGTCCACTATTGGCAGTGGAGTTCATTGAACTTATCATGACAAAGCTGGCTCAGTCTTTAATTAAAATTCAGCACTTCCATAAAATAATCTGACATGGTCAAAGACATTCAAATCACGATATCAGTTAGCTTCTCAGCGAATGTTCCAGAGTTTGATTCAATGAAATGTTTATTATTGATTAATTTAGGGCCTTTGCAACATCATGGTCATATAGCCCCATGTGCTTGGGTGTGTGTGTGGAATGTGTCTGAGTGCCGTATACACCTGGCCTAAATTTTAGCCGAGTGAGTGGATCTTGCTGTAGGCCATTACAAAGATCCATCCACAAAAGAGGTGGTATCTCTGCCACCTCAGGCTAGGGATAGGTCATGCAAGATCCTCCCACTCGTACCTAATGAGAATGGAAGACACCCCCCACCCTTCGTACCTGTTGAGCCGTTTCCACCGTGGCCCACATTTTAAGCGAGTGTGTGGATCATGCTGATCTATGAAGAAACCGTGGTTTGCAGATGACACTCAATCTTACAATAGCCGATGGCGTGGTGGCTGCTGATCTCCACATCTGCTTTATAAGTGAGAGTTGGTTAAGGCCAGCAATCTGAATGTTCAAGTAATCATTGACTCAAACACTTTGTTCTTTGTTGAATTCTGATTTCTGCTTCGGTGGCGTAGTCGGTACTATGCTGAACTGCTATGCCCAAGATCGCGGGTTCAAGTCCAGCCGAAGTCGTCGGACTTTAAAAAGCATTAAAATCCTTCAGTATGCCTTCCTTCGGAGGGTAAGTCAAGCCGGCGGGCCCATGTCATACAATTATGGCCTGTAAAGGAACCTACCACTACAATTGGTGGTGTGCAGCTAATTTTAGAGGTTATTTGGTTAGAAACGCTCTATCTAGTTCCAACGTTCACCGTTCGGTGCCAGTGACAGTGCCATCTCTGTTAGCGAAAGTTGGAACTACTTGAAATTGAACTTAATGGGGAGCCTACGGGTGTCCTGCTATGGCCATTGGCTGCGATTCAAGTATAATGAATTTTTGTTTTCCGTAAATTCTGTTTAGTATTATAATTTTTTATTTTAAGAATTTTTAAAATGAGCCGGCCCCGTGGTGTTGGGGTAGCACGCCTGCCTCTCACCCAGTAGCCCCGGGTTCGATTCCCGGCTCCATCAGAGATTTTAGAAACTGGCGTGAGGGCTGGAACGGGGTGCACGCAGCCTCATGAGGACAATTAAGTAGCTGTCTGACCATAAGGCAGTGCCCCGGTCATGAAAACCAAGGTAATGGCCGAGGGGGCCCGATGCACTGACCACGTGTCACCCCAATATTTGCTGGCCAAATGACTGGGCAGCGGTCGATTAGTAGGCCAAGGTCCTTCATGGGCTCTAGGGCCAGGGGTTATTAATATTATATTTTTAGCCTACTTTCGATTTTTGTAAAAAATGAAAGTTGACTTATGAGATCACTACAGGGCGAAAAAAAGTGTGTCTGTCTGTGTGTGTGTATGTGAGTGTGAGAGTCTGTGTGTGTGTGTGTGTGTGTGAGTGTGTGTACTCTGAATGTGGGTCCCCCCCTATCAATTCGAACACGGTGAGCGCAAATTGAACGAAATTTGGTACAAAGGTAGCACTAGCAAAGGACACCTCAGTGTCATGTCTTATGTCGCCGCCATCTTGACGGAAACGTAATGGCGGCCACACAAATGTTCAAAGCTTAAATCAAATTACGACTAACCTAATCATCCGATCTCTACCAAATTTTGCAACAACATACCTTTATGGGGGCAGCATCCTTTGACCAAACTAATAGGTCGGTAGCCTAATTGTTTGCGGATGGCGGCCATCTTTGTGTCAAAATCGATTGCCCCTATTAATTCGAACACGGTGAAACCGAATGGAACGAAATTTGGTACAGAGGTAGTACTAGCAAAGAGCACCCCAGTGTCATGTTTTATATCGCCGCCATCTTGACGGAAACGTAATGGCGGCCACACAAATGTTCAAAGATTAAATCAAATTACGACTAACCTAATCATCCGATCTCTACTAAATTTTGCAACAACATACCTTTATGAAGGGAGCATCCTTTGACAAATCAAATAGGTCATTAGCCTAGTAGTTCGCGGATGGTGGCCATCTTTGTGTCAAAATCGATTACCCCTATTAATTCGAACACGGTGAAACTGAATGGAATGAAATTTGGTACAGAGGTAGCACAAGCAAAGGGCACCTCAGTGTCATGTTTTATATCGCCGCCATCTAGTCGGAAACGTAATAGCGGCCACACAAATATTCAAAGCTTAAATCAAATTACGATTAACCTAATCATCCGATCTCTACCAAATTTTGCATCAACATACCATTATGGAGGGAGCATCCTTTGACCAAACTAATAGGTCATTAGCCTAATATTTTGCGGATGGGGGCCATCTTTGTGTAAAAATAGATTCCACCTATTAATTCGAACACGGTGAAACCGAATGGAACGAAATTTGGTACAGAGGTAGCACTAGCTAAAGGCACCTCAGTGTCATGTTTTATATCACCGCCATCTTGACGGAAACGTAATCGCGGCCCCCCAAATGTTAAAGGCTAAAATGTAATTACGAGCAACCTAATAATCTAGTCTCTACCAAATTTTGCAACAACAAATCTTTATGTGGGAAGCATATTCTGACCAAACTGCTAGATCATCAGCTCAATAGTTTGCAGATGGTGGCCAAGTATGTGTGCAAATCGATTCCTCCTATCAATTCAAACACGGTGAAACCGAATTGAACGAAATTTGGTACAGAGGTAGCACTAGCAAAAGGCACCTCAGTGTCATGTTTTATATCGCCGCCATCTTGACGGAAACGGAATGACGGCCACCCAAATATTAAAAGCTTAAATCAAATTTCTACCATCCTAATAATTTGATATCTACCGAATTTTGCAACAACATGCCTTTTTGTGGAAAGCATCTTATGACTGACTACAAGGTCATCAGCCCAATATTTTGCAAATAGCGGCCATGTATGTGTGCAAATCCATTCCCCGGATCAATTCAAACACGGTGAAACCGAATTGAATGATTTTTTTTACAGAGGTAGCATTAGCAAAGGGCACCTCATATTCATGTTTAATATCCCTATAGCACGTTGTATTTCAACAAGCTACTACAACCAACATTCAATTATACTCCTTGAAAAGGACAAAGAGTTATAACAATACCCATGCATTTAGGAGAATGTACGCTATATGTTCTTTACTGAACATCTTGTTTTAAATGATATCGAGGCAACCACCTCTAATTTTTTAAATTTTTCTAAAATTAGTATAATTTTATTTTTGTTAAGATGGGAAGATGATTTCACTGTTCCACTACTTAAAACAACAACGTCATCATGCAATTCAATTTGAAATGGCTGCCTCCTGAACTCCAATGATCAGGATGTTATTCAATACCCTATTCCAGACACTAAAGTACTACTCCGTTTTCTTTGTTCAATCCAAAGCCAGCGCACTGCTGTTTGCAATTTGATGAACTTGTTAAGGACAGTGACGGACAGCCCTCTGTGGTACGCAGTGACAAACAGAAGATAGGATAGGGTTTTAGTTAGGAACATGTGAAGCTGATTGAGTAGTGACAGTGAGTGAACTCGGCGCATGTTGCTGTGTCGGGATTCACCAGCTATTCACGTTAGCTCTATAGACTGAGCTGTACGCTAAATAATCACAGCAAATATGGCGCTGATTTAGTAAGAGTATTGCTTTCCATCGGTGAACACGTTAACATATCCAGTTAAATTTGGAGGGGAATAAGATGTAGGCTACTTATCGATTCACACCGGCTAACCTGATTATTACCGACAGCAGTGGCTACGCAGGCTAAAGCTCATCGTTAGGTCATGGGACCAATCTTTCTGCTGACTCGGTAGACGCGTGGGTTCGAGCCCCACCGTCGGTCGTCCATGAAATGGTTTTCTGTGGTTTCCCCATTTTCAACACCAAGTAAATGCTGGGACGGTACCTGCTGACAGGCCACGGCCGCTTCCTTCCACATCCTTGCCCTGTTCATTCATCTTCATCCATTCCATCTCTCATCCCGACGCGCAGGTCGCCCACGGGTGTCGACTGGAAAGACCTGCCCTCGACCTCTCAGGAGGCCACACGACAAACAAACAAAACAAGTAGTTTCGTGAAGAACTATACAGCCTATTTTCATCTATCCCACTCATGTTAATTGCCTCTATTAACTTACAAAATTTCAGTTTGATTGCTGAAATAGATTCGTAGATATTGAGATCCATCTAAATATTTCGGATGGTCGCCATGTTGGATTGTTATATGTATAGGCCACAGAGTCATGCATGTACCATTAAAGGAAAATTATTGCCTAGGTTCATTATTCAAACTTTCACTTCCATCGCATGATTACGACACAAGAAATGAAAACTTAATTTTAAAATTCGCACAGCCGCCATTTTGAGGTTATGTAGACAATTGAACTAAATAAGATACCAGTGCATTACAATGTGTATAAACATTTGCTGTACCAAGTTTCATTGAGTCATTAAATCACGAGAAAGGTCTATTTAAAATTTTCAACTTCGCTTGGCCGCCATATTCGTTCTGTAGTTAACCGTTTTTTTGCAAGTCTTGTAGATGAACTTCCAGTAGTGCCCTTTATATCCGTACAAAATTTCAGGGTGATAACGCTAATAGTTTTAGAGATATAGAATGCCGGTGAAATATTTCGCACAGCCGCCATCTTGAGGTTATGTAAACAATTGAACGAAGTTAGATGTTGGGCATTACAATGTGTATAAACATATACTGTACCAAGTGTTATTGCGTTTGGTTGGTTAAATAGCGAGAAACGTCTATTTAAAAGTCGAAAAATTGCTTGTCCGCCATGTTGGTTTTGTAGTTACCAGGTTTTCAAACGTCACATCGGTGAACTTCTAGTAGTTTCCTTTATCACCGTGAAATATTCCAGGGTGATATCGGTAATAATTTCGGAGATATTGAATGCTGGTGAAATATTTCGCACAGCCGCCATGTTGGATTGGTGAGACGTAACAAAATTTGAAGGGCACGATTGGGGTGGTCCGGAATAGTGCTATGAACTTACTGAGGTTCATTGAAATCAGTCCAGCCGTTTAGAAGTTATTAGGGGGACACACACACACATACACGAATCACCCACACACGCACACACAGACAGACACACGGACAAAAGGTGATCTCATAAGCCTATTTTTTTTCTTAAATGAAAATAATTTAAAATGATCACTTAATCCATTTCCTTTGATTTATATTCTATCGGTTTTAGACTCATTTAGGACCATTGATTTAGGTGTATACAGGATTCCCATTACACTCTTTGAGGGCTTGTAGTGAGAACCAATACGGTTAAGTTTAGCCTAGAAACTTGTGTCCGGAAGTGAACCGTCTTCTCGCTACCCGCAAAAAAAAAAAAAAAAAAAAAAAAAAACGACACAACACACGTTCACAGCTCCTGCATTTTCGGCGCTCTGTCCACCTCCTGCTGCTTGTCGTCCGGGTCCAATTACAGGTGGGGCTCGATGTGACGACCACCTACGTCAACACAGACACTTAACTTTCGTAGCATATTCTGGTTCACACGATCACCAATCCCTGGTCCTTCAACATCCGCCGCAGCAATAACCCGCACAGTAGGTCTTCCTCGGTTTCCACAGGGGTCTCGTAAATCAAGGATTTCATGTGACCCCTCAGGTAGTAGTCTAGTGGTGTCAAGTCGGGTGAATGTGCAGGCCAAGCAATCGGGCCATCACGACCTCTCCACTGTTGCCCAAATCTGTGGTGATGATGATGATGATTGTTGTTTTATGGGGCTAACATCTAGGTTATCGGCCCCGAAATCTGTGGTGCAGCTGATCTCGTACCGCAAGTGAAAAATGAGGTGGTGCGCCATCGTGGTGCGCACATGCACTGGCACATCGTCTAAGAACTCATGCAGTAAGTTTTCAAGGAATGCCAAGTACGCGGCACCCGTGACATTTCGTGGAAGAAGGTAGGGGATAAGGGACATCAGGTGATCGTTCAATGACGTACGTACTCCAGTCAGTGGCGCTGAAAATGTGGGGGGTTTGAACGTGTGCTGTAGTGGTTTTTAGCGGGCAGCGGGAAGACGGTACGTTTCCGGACACAAGTTCCTATGCTAAACTTAACCATCTTGGTCCCCCCCCCCACCCACTACAAGCTCTCAAAGTCTGTGATGGGAATTTAGTAACACCCTCTGTAGATGATGATGATGATAATTGTTGTTTTAAGGGGCCCAACATCTAGGTTATTGGCCCCTAATGGTCATGAAGATGATAATGAAATGTAAACTATAACTAAAACTAACTACTAACTTATATACTAGAAGAAGAAATGAAAAACAAAAGAGAATAAGGTAAATAAAGGACAGGAGGAAAAGAAATGCCCTCAACCCTCGAAGAATGCGGTTTGTGGGACTTGCAAGGAAGGAGAGCCCTGAAAAAGCAGATAGGAAAGTGAAAGAGGAGAGGGTCCGCCCCAGAGGTAATGGATAAAAGCGGGAAAACCGGACCCAGCTCAGGTATCCCTCGGGGTCGCCAACTCTCGAACTCACCACCCGTGAGCCTCTGAGGGTGTAGCAATATCCAGGGTGCACCAGAAGTGGTGGGGCTACATACACCCTGCCTTCATTAGGGCCATGAGCAGAGATCACATGAATATAAAAAGAAGGCAGAAGGAGGTTATCAGAAAAGATGAGACAATGGCCAATTAGGGCGAGAAAGGAAGAGACTCCCTAGGCCTCGGAGACACAACAAATAAAATTTTCAGATTTACAAGGTAGTATTTAAATTTGAAATCCAATCAAGAGAAGACTGCGTTGCATTATGCCCATTATGGCCCGAAGGCTGCAGTCCTCCACAATATGTTGGGTGGTCTGTCTTTCAAATCCGCAGTCGCACTGAGGTGAGGAAGTCTTATTCCACTTGTATAAGCTGATGAAGTTATTCGCGTCCGCAACATTCCTTAAGCTGTACGTGACCCCTGGGTGGTACTGAACGAATAACAAAATAAGTAGTTCCGTGAAGAACTATACAGCCTATTTTCATATATCCTACTTATGTTAATTGCCTCTATCAACATACAAAATTTCAGTTTGATTAGTGTAATAAATTCGTAGATATTGAGAACCGACTAAATATTTCGGATGGTCGCCATGTTCGATTTTTATATATGTAGGTTCTAGAGTTATGTACTGTTACATGAAGATTATTGTGTACGTGTCACATTCGAACTTCAATCGCATGATTATCACACAAGAAGTAAGAAATAGATTTTAAAATTTCGCAGAGTTGCGATCTTGTAGTTATGGAAACAATTGAAATAAATTAGATGCCAGTGGATTAACATCCCTATAAAGATTTGTGATCACCAGGTTATTTAAAGTCCTATAGGTGAACTTTTGTTCATAGCCCCCATGAACATAAAATAATTCAGTTTGATTGCTATAAGAGATTCGTTGATATTCAGAGCCGTCTAAATATTTCGGATGGTCGCCATGTTGGATTGTTAAATGTATAGGCCATACTGTCATGTACTGCCCCTGTAAATTGAATTATTCAGGGACAAAATGAGAGTATTTTCCGTCCCCATGATAAAATTTAACTAGCAAATATAATTTCTGGAAGTGTGACACAAGAGGGTCGCGTTACAAGCTCGACGCTGTGGGAGAGCCCGATCACGTGATAGATTGCACAATGGACGCTTCTAGAAGGCTCTTCTTAGCATATCAACAGCGAGTTTGGGAATTAATATTATAAATATTGTTATAAATTATGCTATTGAATCCCAGTCCACAGCCAATGAGGAGAGGTCTTATTGAAGACGGGATCAACTTTAATTACACAACATGATGAAATTATGCATTTAGGCCCTTAGAAGAAGATTTTCTTATTTGGTAATGAAGAGAATATTAAGAGAAATTATGTCTGATACTTTAAAAATCGCAGATCGGTTAATCTACGCAGTAATAAGCATCAGAAATCTACGCGCTAAAATTATGGTGGGAGACTGATATGGCCGCCAAAAATACGACTTGGAGGGGGAGATCCAAGGATCGAGGTTATTATTCCAGCAGACTTTGAAGAGTGAGGAAGTGATTTTACTGGGTTAACGGAGATCCCAAAGCTTAGTCCGAGTGCGACGATTGTCGACTTGTGAAGACGCGTGGATAGCTAGGTGGAGCGTGAGAGATCACCGCACTTCCATTCTGTGCGAAGTTGCGAGGAACATAGTAGTGATTATATCCCTTATAATATTGAGATTTGAAGTTAAATAAGTGAACATTTATCAAGAACAAGTCGCCTACTATATATTGTGGAAAAGTCGAGCGCTTAAATATTCATCGTTTCGACAATATCAGCCTGTCTAGTTACATTTCCAAATGTGTTGGAAACAGAGCTGAAGATCATTATAAATTGCAACGTGAAGTTGGCAAACGCAGTTCAAGTGAACAGTGGCGGAGAACTTTTAGTATTGGCGCAACACATAAACATTAACAGTATGTCTACTATTATTCTTCAAACATTATCATTCAACTTAATTAATATTGTTGATATGATGAACTAAACAGTCATGCGCCAGAGACATATTCAATAACAGAAGTGAAGATACAACGATGGATCTTAGTTAGACAACGTATTCTTGAATACAGACGTAGTGTACAGTCCATCTTGTGCATTTTAGTCAGTCTACGAACACTAATATAACATCAATTAACAATGGGAACATTTCATTCACTATTTATATGAATATTTCCATAATTGTATTCCAATGATGAAGCCGATACATATTTACGACGGAGAATGGAGACTTTAGAGAAGAGATTTGTCAAGATGCTAGGGAAGGTAACCGAGCAACCCAGAAGAATTTGCCAGAAGGATGTCTTTCGAGCCCAGGCGAATGTTGGTGAATTCCAGAGAGAGACGTTTCTTATCTCTGAGGTCGCAGATCCAAGGTTCGAATGCAGATCTATATCAGTGTCTTGTACTGAGGAAACATCTAAAGTATTGTGGCAATACTTACATTGCTCTTCAAGTTTTCGTCTAAATAAGGTATTAATGTATCTCAATTGTTATATAGAGCTTGATTAGTGACATTCTGAGCCAGCGATCTTATTCCATATTTCTAGCGATCTTATTCCATATTTTCAGCGATCTTATTCCATATTTTCGGCGATTTTATTACATATTTCTTTGTTTCCACATTTCATGTATTTCAGTGCTTTTATGTATTTTACACTTCAGATGTGTGTTGAGATTTTTATACTGAAAGATTATTTAGAAGATGATTGCATTTCATCTATTTTTCAAGTTTATTCTATGGATCAGTTGTGGAACTGACATTAAAATTTTGTTTGAGGAACCATATTGCCTCATTGGAGACTAGTCGTTTCGACTCTCGAATTTTAATAATTTCATTTAACCAAGTATTCTGACATTGTGTCATAGCTTCAAATTAAATTCTTATTAAATTTAATTTGAGCACATTAATGTAACATCATATTACTTCAAGAAAAGAAGAAACATCGAATGATATTGTTATATCATTATTGTGCATATACTATCGACGATCTAAGAAATACTAGTCGTTTGATAAGACCGAAGTCTTAATTCCGATGAACATTCTTTGTGTAGAGTGGAAAAACATTAAGACATTGACAAACCTTTCTTATTATCTGTAAAGCTAAGAGCTTTGTTCATTTAATATGTTAGAGGAAATACCTTTTGATAGAAGATTATTCAAATCTTTGGCTAGGAATTCAAAGCTAGTTTATCACGGTCAGGATTGAATTCTATCTGACACTATAAATAACATGTGTGTTATTTCATTCTATTTGTGTAACATCAAGTCATTTTGTGGACATGATATTACAACGATAAACAATTTATAGCTAGACAAGTGAGATGAAACAGGAGTATTATTTTATTACATGTATTTGCGACAGACGAGTTAGCAGTTAATTATCTTGTTGTGGAGTAAACCTTAGGAGGTTAATCACGACTGTCTAATATCATTCATTACAATTGGAAGTTTCGTTTGAAGAACTTACGTATGTATAATTGCAGTCCAGTAATCATATGCAATGATACTGAGGGTCATGCCAGTATTTGAGAGAAATTCCTACATAAGATATGTTAATAACAATTAATCCCTTTTGATTATTGTTTAACATAGTAGATGATTATTGTTTATGCCATATATATTGTTATATGAGGTTTTGTAGAGTTATGGACTGCTCAGGCGAGGGAAATACGCATTTTAAGGAAGTCAAAGTATTGTTGTTCTTTGATTAAAAGGCATGTATCCTGATAAGAGCCGTTGTATACAAGTAGTTCAGTTCTTGTGAATTAACGATTTAGCTGTGTTAACAGGAGGGTTTCAGCGGAAAAGCAACATGAGAAAGATTGTCTACTCACGTATATAATACTATTATTAAATTTTATTAAACCCGAATTTATGTAATTAAGTACAGTTCACCTTAATCAGTCGACTGTAATATACCGATATGTAATGAAACCTATATAAGACCATGGGTACGCAGTATATTGAAACTACAGAACGTTTAAGAAAGAGTGGTTATGTGAAAAACCAGTGTATATATTTAGTTAAGATTTTTATTGTAACCGAGAAGTTAGAATCTCGAAAGTGTCGCGTTAGCAACACAAGATAATGGAAATCATTATAAACATATTACATGTAAATAATTTTTGTGGAAATGATTTAATTAGTTAAACAATTTAATAGGATTTATCAATCAATTGTTTTGGAACAGAGTGTGTTTATGAGCGGATGTTTTGGGAATGAATGATTGTTTATTGTTAAGAGCATATGTGGAAACGTATTGGTCTAGAACAACCCGGAGTGCGAATGAAAAAATTTATAATTTTTTTTGAATGATTGGTTAAGAAACAGGTCAGTTATATAAACTTTTGTAAGATCTAAATGTTAATTTTTACGTGTTTTATAAATGCACACATGCAGTATCTGTGGGCTTGCAAGCACGATTCACCGTTAGCTCTGGGGAGCGATGACATAATATTTAAGCAGGTGTAGACTCACAGCCTTCTGTTTATTATATAAATCAGTTTCGAGTACGGCATGGTGCCGATATTTCATTGATAAAACCAAGTTTCTGCACGTGCCTTCTACAACGCAGACTTGTGAATGAAACTATGTGTATGGAATGCCATTCAGCGGCTTCACTAAACGTTTTTATTTCTACGCAGTGCAGGCCTATATCGAGCCAAGATTTATACTCATACTTTTTAATACAGCATTGTAGTAATATGTAGAGTTGAAAGGAGGTGTGAATGAGTGTGTGTTATTTAATTTTAATGTTAATTGTTAAATTCATATGTTGTTATTTTGTTTATAGTAGAGTAGTTTACCTTTTTGTTAATAAATTTGTTCAGATTGATTTCCATTGTTGTTGGAGTGATTCATTTTAAATATAAGGAGCAGAGTATTGTGGATATAGTGTAGGCGAAGCAAAAGGCCCAGTCCCCGAGGTAAGTAAAGGTGAGTGCCCCGTGTAGTTGGTTGTTGATCCACAATATTCTTGTAACTGCTGTCTGTAAATCCCTAAAGACCATGTTGGAAGCGATTTTTAATGTTGTAAATGCCGGAGCAATGAGAAATGGGCAATCCAGCGGGGGTAATGGATATTCCAACAGGATCCTTTCCGGATTATCGGGTAGAGTACCATTAAAGGAAAATTATTGCGTAGGTTCATTATTCAAACTTTCACTTCGATCGCATGATTACGACACAAGAAATAAATACTTAATTTTAAAATTCGCACAGCCACCATCTTGAGGTTATGTAAACAATTGAACTAAATTAGATACCAGTGCATTACAATGTGTATATATATTTCCTGTACCAGGTTTCAGTGCGTTTGGAACATTAAATCGTGAGAAAGGTCTATTTAAA
The DNA here is from genome assembly GCA_946902985.2 of Meconema thalassinum. Taxonomy (NCBI): domain Eukaryota; kingdom Metazoa; phylum Arthropoda; class Insecta; order Orthoptera; family Tettigoniidae; genus Meconema; species Meconema thalassinum. Next base: position 173,872,674 of record OX336399.1, read on the forward strand.
ATTTTCAAATTCGCTTGGCCGCCATGTTCGTTTTGTAGTTTACCGATTTTTGAAAGTCTTATAGATGGACTGCCAGAAGTGCCCTTAATCTCCGTACAAAATTTCAGGGAGATACCGATAATAGTTTCAGAGATGTAGAATGCCGGTGAAATATTTCGCACATCCACCATCTTGTGGTTATGTAAACAATTGAACAAAGTTAGATGTCGGTGCATTACAATGTATATAGACATACACTGTACCAAGTTTCATTGCGTATGGTTGGTTAAATCGCGAGAAACGTCTCTTTAAAAGTCGCAACTTCGCTTGGCCGCCATGTTCGTTTTGTAGTTACCAGGTTTTCAAAGGTCACATGAGTGAACTTATAGGAGTTCCCTTTATCACCATACAAAATGTCAGGGTAATATCCGTAATAGTTTCGGAGATATTGAATGCTGGTGAAATATTTCGCACAGCCGCCATGTTGGATTGGTGAGTCGTAACAAAATTTGAAGGGCACGGTCAGGGTCGCCCGGAATAGTGCTATGGACTTACTGAGTTTCATTTAAATCGCTCCAGCCGTTTAGATTGTATTAGGGGGGGGGGGACACACACACACGAATCACACACGCCCACACAGACAGATACACGGACAAAAGGTGATCTCATAAGCCTATTTTTAGCCTACTTTTCACATTTTGCAAAAATGAGGAAAAAGTAGTCTTATGAGATCGATCCGGGAAAATGTGTGTCTGTCTGTCTGTCTGTCAGTCTGTCTGTACTTCTGTCTGTCTGTCTGTCTATCTGGCTGTGTGTCCCCCCCCCCTATCAACTCCTAAACGGCTGGAGCAATCGAAATAAAATTTGGTAGGAGAAAAGATCTATACCTGAATATCTCACGGCCATATTTGAAAATGATGTCAGTGGTACCAACTGCTGAAAAATCGCAATTGAAATTTGAGCTCCATTTTGGATATCATGGAAGGTATGAATGGGAGCTATTTCAAAATCGGCACACATATAGATAATAATATTGCAGTTTAATTTCCAGAAGGCTATACATGGCAGTGTTGCCAAAATTATTATAAGCCTACTGATAGGTCCAATATTTAAATGCATATAACTTCTACACTATCAATTGGAATTCAACCAAATTTCATATGTTGTATGTGTACATAACCAGATATGACTGAACGTATTCTTATGAACCACCTTTGCTGCCAACTGTTAAAAATTGCTCTTAATTTCTATTATCCAAATACCAATATATATGAGAAAGTATGCAAGCCGACAGCTTTAAACTATGCACACGTATAGTATATGACATTCTATATTAATTTGGAGTAACTTATACACGTCAGTGCTACCAACATGATTCTAAGCCTGCTGAGAGGTCCAACTTTAAATACATGTAACTTCCATACTATCATTTGGATTTCAACCAAATTTCGTATGTGCTATGTGTACCATAACAGCTATGACTATGCGTATTCTTAAGAGCAACCAGGGCTGCCAACTGTTAATAAATGCAGTCTCTATTTTTGTTACCCTAATATCAATATATCAGAAAGAATGCAAGCCAATAGCTCTAAACTTTGCACACGTATAGTACCTGGCATTCTAGATTACTTTGGAGTAACTAATATACGTCAGTGCTGCCAACATGATTCTAAGCCTGCTGATAGGTCCAATTTTAAAATGCATGTAACTTCTATACTAACTAATGGATTTCATTCAAAATTGGCGCAACAATTGATCATATTATTTCAGATTATTTCTGACCAATACATGCATGACACTGTTGCCAACATGATTTTACGCGCGCTGTTAGATCCAATGTTTAACTGCATGTAACGTCCATGCTATTCATTGGACTCCAACCAAATTTTGTATTCTGTACCTTAAGAGATGGAACTAAGAATATATTTAGTCACCAAGGCTGCCAACTGTAGTGCTCTATTAGGTTACATTATGCCAGGTATACAGTATTTCGAACTAATTAGAAATTTCGATATTACCAACTTAATTTCGTCATTATTCTAGATAGATCCATATCGATTAATTATTGGCATGAATCTTATTTTTTTTTAAAAAAGTAGGCTCTTTAGTTCGTCACGGAACTTCTTGTTTTTTTCAAAATTGAAAATTGGCTATAAATGGCGCCAGACCTATCTGTTACAGATCTCCTGGCGAACGATTTAGAATCGGTCCTTCTCAGGATAGCAACTACAACAAAAATTAGACATCTTTGTTACAACCTACGGAAATAATAACAGCTCTTACAACTGTTCATCTTGACGCATTAAGCTAATCATTATTTGCGACACCACAGCCCTTAAAGAGCCTTAAAGTACCAAGCGACCAGTGGACCGCCATTTGGTCTGCAAACTGAGAGCTGATACATGGTCAGCGTAACGTGTCCCCTCAGCATTTAGTCCTGACTTTCTCGACCGAGGCACTGTCACTTGTTAGTATTTTATTCGCTACACTTTAATGACTTTTTTTGTGTTAACTGTCAATTGTTTTTCATACAGTTTGAAATGAACTTCCTATAGTTTTACCACGTTTCTGGTGTTACTGGGAAATGTATGATGCTGTTAATGAATAGGGGACACTGCTTGGTGGAACTATCGGCAGCCATTTGTGTGCAGCTCTCGACTCCGGAGATCTTAATAGTCTCTTAGGACAAGAGTTTAATCCAATCAGCAGACAACCGTGCGCAGTTCAACTTATTAATGGCTTGGAGTAAATGCCTGTCCAGTTCGAAGCTCAATTTGCACATCAATCTCGGAATGGGTGGCTTCGGTGGCGTAGTTGGTAGCATGCTGAACTTATATGCCCAAGGTCGCGGGTTCAAACCCGGCCGAACCCGTCGAATTTTTAAGAGAGTTAAAATCCCTCAGTATGCCTTCCTTCGGAGGGGAAGTAAAGCCGGTGATCCCATGTCATAGATTTATGGTATGAAAAAGAACCTTCCACTAACTACACTTGTGTGAAGCCAAAATTTGTAGGTTAAAATCGATAACACTCTATTAATTCCAACGTTCGCCGCCACGTGCTGACTGCGATGCCATCTTGTAGCCAAGTCCGCAAGCTAGGTGTCGTGCACGGTAGCATTTGGTAGAAAAGGTAGGAACTACTTGAAATTATTCTTTGCAGTCCTTACTTGAATTAAAACAGATAACACACACTAATACAGTCATCACAATTAACACCGGTTATCTGGTGGATTATACACACACCCAAAGTACACGGGGCAACATGACCGCGTACTCGAAGCCCCAAAACTAAGGATCCAACCAATCAATCTCGGAATGCTAACGCAGATGGGGCCTCAACATCAATTAACATTAAATACGCAAGTTGTGTATAAATACTGTGTACATTTAACGCTAGAAATCCTGAGGTACAGGCCGGACGTTTGTTTTAGACGATTGCCCTTGACCTTGAAGCCTCCACACAGTCACTCTCTCACCCTATCGCTTCACACTTGTCACCACCGATCTGATGTAATGGAATTCCAGACTTGAGCAGACAGTACAGTCCACGTCGAAGTATTATGTGACGCGGAAGTACACGTTACGTAGTTACGAACAGAACGTCATTATATTTGTCAATGACTGTACCTCAGCAGAAGTGTGAAACAGCTTTGTCAATCATCGGACTGCTTGGGGCAGCTGATAACAACACAGGTACTGTAGTAACTCGCTTCCATTAAGTTTTTTACTCGTCTAAAACAAACGTCCGGCCTGTATGATCTGGTCACGGAGGGAATCCGTCATTTTGTGTAGGCTTAAGATAGGTCATAGGTCTACCCACTCGAACCTAATGAGAAGACATAACCTCCCACTTTGTACCTTCGTAGCTGCATTCACCGTGGCCCACATTTCAACCAAGTATCTGGATCTTGCTGATCTACGAAAAAACCTTGGTTGGCAGAATACACTACTCGATCTTATATTAGCCGATGACGTGGTAGCTGCTGATTCTCGTAATCCGATTTATAAGTAAGAGTGGGTTATGGGCATAAAACTAAATTTACAAATGATGTTGGGGTAGCACGCCTGCCTCTCACCCGGAAGCCCCGGATTCGATTCCCGGCTCCGTCAGGGATTTTAGAAACTGACGTGAGGGCTGGAACGGGGTGCACTCAGCCTCTTGAGGACAATTGAGTAGCTGTCTGACAGTGAGACAGTGCCCCGGTCAAGAAAACCAAGATTAACGGCCGAGGGGACCCGATGCGCTGACCACGCGTCACCCCAATATCTGCAGGCCAAATGGCTGGGAGCGGTCGCTTGGTAGGCCTTTCAATGGCTGTAGTGCCAGGGGTTATTACATTATTCAAAATCTTGTTCATGTTTTAAATTCTGAGTTTTGTTTTTCCGTACTTTTTAGCTTATTTTCAATTTTGAAAAAATAGACTTATGAGATCACCTTTTGTCCGTGTGTGCGCGTGTGTGATTCGTGTGTGTGTGTCCCCCCCCCCCCCCCCTAATACAATCTAAACGTCTGGAGCGATTTAAATGAAACTCAGTAAGTCCATAGCACTATTCCGGGCGACCCTGACTGTGCCCTTCAAATTTTGTTACGACTCATTAATCCAACATGGCGGCTGTGCGAAATATTTCACCAGCATTCAATATCTCCGAAACTATTACGGATATTACCCTGACATTTTGTATAGTGATAAAGGGAACTCCTATAAGTTCACTTATGTGACCTTTGAAAACCTGATAACTACAAAACGAACATGGCGGCCAAGCGAATTTGCGACATTTAAATAGACGTTTCTCGCGATTTAACCAACCATACGCAATGCAACTTGGTACAGTATATGTCTATATACATTGTAATGCACCGACATCTAACTTCGTTCAATTGTTTACATAACCACAAGATGGTGGATGTGCGAAATATTTCACCGGCATTCTATATCTCTGAAACTATTATCGGTATCTCCCTGAAATTTTGTACGGAGATAAAGGGCACTACTGGCAGTCCATCTATAAGACTTTCAAAAATCGGGAAACTACAAAACGAACATGGCGGCCAAGCGAATTTGAAAATTTTAATAGACCTTTCTCACGATTTAATGTTCCAAAAGCACTGAAATCTGGTACAGGAAATATAAATACACATTGTAATGCACTGGTATCTAATTTAGTTCAATTGTTTACATAACCTCAAGATGGCGACTGTGCGAATTTTAAAATTAAGTTTTTATTTCTTGTGATGTAGTCATGCGATCGAAGTGAAAGTTTGAATAATGAACCTACGAAATAATTTGCCTTTAATGGTACATGACTCTATGGCCTATACATTTAACAATCCAACATGGCGACCATCCGAAATATTTAGACGGCTCTGAATATCTACGAATCTATTATAGCAATCAAACTGAATTTTTTAATGTTCATAGGGGCTATGACCTTATGTGCACCTATAGGACTTTAAATAACCTGGCGATCACAAATCCAACATGGCGGCGACGCGAAGTATAAATATTCACATGGATGTTTCTCGCAATTTAACCATCCGAGTAAGTGAAACTTGGTACAGTAAATCCTTATACGAATGGTAATCCACTGGCATCTAATTTATTTCAATTGTTTCCATAACCTCAAGATGGCTGCTGTGCGAAATTTTAAAATCTCCTTGTTACTTCTTGTGTCCTAATTATGCGATTGAAGGTTGAATACCACACGTACACAATAATCTGCATGTAACAATACATAACTCTAGGACCTACATATATAAAATCCAACATGGTGACCATCCGAAATATTTAGTCAGTTCTCAATATCTACGAATCTATTTCAGCAATCAAACTGAAATTGTGTATGTTGATAGTGGCAATTAACATACGTAGGATATATGAAAATAGGCTGTATAGTTCTTCACGGAACTTCTTGTTTCTTTTGCTTTGCAAACCGGCCAAAACTAAGAACCACGCAAATATCACTTTATTTCCTTCGCATAGTTCTTTCTTCCTTTCTTCCTCTTCCTCCATATTTCCTTCATTCATTTAGTGTGTTGCACCTTTCTCTCTTCTGTCCATCCTCCTTCCCTGCGCTCTTTCGGTTCTTCCACAAGAACCTTTATGTTAGAAAGTCTTTCCCTGAATTGTTTTCTGTCTTGCTAGTCTGCATCGGTGATTCCTAGTCTCCTGCGTTCTTCCTTCATCTGCTTCCTGGCTCTTCAGATTGTATATTTTGTGAAAAATTTGTTTATTCATGAATTTTGTTGTGGCTTTAATTAGTATTTCTGTGGAACGTTAAAATTATTGTTCAAGTTTACTCAGAATAAGAATGAAATAATAACGCTTAATTAAATAATAATGTGGAAACAAGTGCGAATCATTTTGTAGCTAAAGGTTCAACACCCTCTGTAAAAAAATGTCCAAAAACTCCTATAAATATGGAAGTTTTTTTAAATTTATTATTTTAGGTCATTTTCTTATTTAGGTTTCCACCTCTAAATTTTTATTTGTTCTAAAATTTGTATAATCGGCGTTATGAGGAGGAGATGATCTCGCTGTTACGCCCCTCAAAACGACAATGACTAACTAACTTCTTGTAAGATAAACCCCTTTGAACGTTATTTTTGAGTCTTCTGTGCAGTTAACATGCTGCCTGAACCATGCTTTCTCTAGCAGTAGGGAACGTGTGTTTGGATGGGAATAGTCGGCGCTGATCTACTGTACGTGATTAGAGAAGGAAGTGCTTGGTGTGTGTCGGTAGGAAGCCACATCAAAGTACAGTGGCAGCATGCAGGTACGTTTTGCGTGATTGTCACCGCTTTGTAGCCTTTGAATTCACACACATGGATGTGCCCAGTCCCACTAAATGTAGCCGGGTCTGACACTTAATGGAGGAGATTAAACACAGGCACACTATTCAGATGTTGGGTGATGAGGTAAATACATTGTTATACTGGATATTGTACCCATCGTACACTGGCTAAATCTTGTTTATTAAGGTATTCATTGTGGCCCACATTACAACCGAGTGTGTAGATCTTGCTGATTTATGAAGAAATTTGGCAGAATACACTTGAACTTATATTAGCCGATGACATGGGGGCTGCTGATCTCGTCAACCGCTTTGTAAGAGAGAATAGGTTAGGGCCAGAAATATAAATTTTCAAGTGTATATTCACTTAAAGAACTTTTTTTTAAATTCTGAATTTTAGTGTTCTGTAATTTTTGTTTTTGTTTATTATAATTGACCCGTGTGATGGCCAGCGTGGTTGGGCCAACTTACCTTATTTAGAGGTCCGCCTCGCTTCAGCATCCAAATTCACCTCCAGATGACATGTCCCAACAGAAGAGCTCCAAAGGGGAGGAAGGAAGGTGGAAAAGGGGAACGCACAGGCTATTCTACAGACACCCCCCAATAACCAACAGAACTGCTGCCGACGAAATAATGCCACAACAGTTGTTTAAAAATTTAAAATAAAAATTTAATGTTAAAATTTAAAAAGAAAACACCTCCACCAGAAAACAGAACATGCATCAGGAAGCCTAAATTTAAAAAATAAAATAAAATCTCAGCTAGAACTCTCACTGTAGAAAAAATAAATATTTAAGGCCGATATCAAAAAAACAATTACTTGAGGTAAGAGCATAAACAGCTACAAACCAAAAAAAACACTAAATAAGCACCAGACATATTCCCAAACTGGACCATGAGGGCCTTGGAGAATCAAAAAACTAGTGCAAAATTATTACCATAAACAAGGTAACGAAAGAATAACGTAGGAGTACCAAGAAAACTCCAAAAAAGGAAAACAAAAGGAAAATTAAAACAAATAAGATAACCAACATCACCATGACCCAAGAACGTGCACTTCAAAACACGCCAGAAAAAACCCACAATGCACTTCTGTCAACAAGTTACCATGGCGACCAAGAACAGATGAAGGTACATCAGTACGAATTTATGTGAAACGCGTAATTTACATATTTAAATTAAATCTTCTCCAGTGAGAAAACAGCTAGATATAAACAAACTCTAGACATTACGAGATCAAATAGTTTTAAAGGCAACGGATCAGACTAAAAACCGACCGACTAATGAACCAAATTTAGGCCTAGTGTTAATAGATTCGTCTGGCCAGTACCATAATATTATAAGAAGAAAATGCCTTAGCCAGATGCCAAATAATAAAATAAGAAGAAAAACAGTAGTGTTCCCCGGACAAATATAGTTTAACAAAAAATTTACATTTTCATAGGTGACATATCTTTTCCAAGGTCAACCTTTCAGAACCAAAACAAACACTCAGTGCACAATGCAAAATAAGGAGCTCCAATAATTTAAAATAATAACATGCAAAACATACCTTTAGGGGAAACACTAATTTTTTAAACACTACTTAGACATCCTTAAAGGATTTATATCATCAAAAATAAACAAAATAGCAGATGGCTGCCAGTCGCTGTCGAAGAGATGCACACCAAAGATCGCCTTTCCATATTAAGGCCGACGAAACAATTTACACGATCATCATAGATGATAGTTGCACACTAATACTTCATGTATCATTAAACACTGGGATTTATTCCCAAGTTAGCTTCGCCCTGGCGAGATTCACGATATGCGTAGATCTTTTTTCTCCCAGCGATCAGTCACAACTATTATTCACAAGATGGATGACAAAAGCCACGAAGGCCACCCAGCATGCACCTGTTTTTTTTTAAATTGGACCAATTAAATTTAGCCACATATTACGACAATGTGAAAACCAAATAATATTCACACGACACCACTAAAATGTTTTGGCGGCATGAAGTATATATAGGCTTTTGTTTATGACGTAGAATATAATAAATAGCCTTCAACATGACTGGAATAGGATGAGTTATACGGCACCCCAACACACTCTATCGGAGAAGAAAGAACCACGTGAAGAACGCCAAAGTCCGACAGCAGCTACCATCTCGTGTTCACAAACGGAACTAAGCGACGATGCGGTCGTTTCAAAATGTCATGAAGTTACATCCAGGCGTAGATACATGTTTGAAAACTTTGGGACGGGCTCTTGCACGTAACAATATTTATTAGTTTTATTTGATATTTTGCTTTATTAATTATGAGCATTTCATTCTAAATACGAGTAATATTTAAACAACCACTTCAAATTCTAAATTCATCTAAATTTGTATAATTTTATCTTTGTTAAATGGGACAGATGACCTCCTTGATCCGCCACTCACAACAACAATACATTACTAACTCTTTGAAATTTTGATTTTCATGTTCTCCGTAATTTTGATTTATTAATATAATTATTAGTTTTTAGCCTACTTTTCACATTTTGTAACAAGTAGTTCCGTGAAGAACTATACAGCCTATTTTCATATATCCTACTTATGTTAATTGCCACTATCAACATACAAATTTTCAGTTAGATTGCTGTAATAGATTCGTGGATATTGAGAACCAACTAAATATTTCGGATGGTCGCCATGTTGGACTTGATTTATGTAGGTCCTAGATTTATGTACTGTTACATGAAGATTATTGTGTACGTATAGCATTCGAACTTCAATCGCATGATTAGGACACAAGAAGTAAAAACTAGGTTTTAAAATTTCGCACAGCTGCCATCTTGTTGTTATGGAAACAATTGAAATAAATTAGATGCCAGTGGATTAACATTCATTTAAGGATTTCCTGTACCAAGTTTCACTGCACTCGGATGGTTAAATTGCGAGAAACGTCCATGTGAATATTTATAATTCGCGTCGCCGCCATGCTGGATTTGCGATCCCCAAGGTATTGAAAGTCCTAGAGGTAAACTTATGTTCATAGCCCCTATGAACATAAAATATTCAGTTTGATTGCTTTAATAGATTCGTAGATATAAAAGCCGTCTAAATATTTCAGATGGTCGCCATGTTGGATTGTTAAATGTATAGGCCATAGAGTTATGTACCATTAAAGGAAAATAATTGCGTAGGTTCATTATTCAAACTTCCACTTCGATCGCATAATTACGACACAAGAAATAATATTTTAATTTTAAAATTCGAACAGCGCCATCTTGAGGTTATGTAAACAATTGAAATAATGTAGATACCAGTGCATTACAATGTGTATAAACATTTCCTGTACCAAATTTCAATGCGTTAAGAACATTGAATCGCGAGAAAGGTCTATTTAAATTTCAAATTCGCTTGGCCGCCATGTTCGTTTTGTAGTTAACCGGTTTTTGAAAATCTTATAGGTGGACTTCCAGCAGTGCCCTTTATCTCCGTACAACATTTCAGGGTGGTATCGCTAATAGTATCAGCGATATAGAATACCGGTGAAATATTTCGCACAGCCGCCATCTTGTGGTTATGTAAACAATTGAACAAAGTTAGATGTCGGTGCATTACAAAGTGTATAAACATACACTATACCAAATTTTATTGCGTTTGGTTGGTTAAATCGCGAGAAACGTCTATTTAAAAGTCGCAACTTCGCTTGGCCGCCATGTTGGTTTTGTAGTTACCAGTTTTTCAAAAGTCACATAGGTGAACTTCTAGTAGTTCACTTTATCACCGTAAAGAATTCCAGGGTGTTATCGGTAATAGTTTCGGAGATATTGAATGCTGGTGAAATATTTCGCACAGCCGCCATGTTGGATTGGTGAGACGTAACAAAATTTGAAGGGCACGATCGGGGTCGCCCGGAATAGTGCTAGGAACGTACCGAGTTTCATTGAAATCCCTCCAGCCGTTTAGAATTTATTAGGGGGGGGGGGACACACACCTCTCACACACACACACACACACACACACACACACACGCACACACACAAGGACAAAAGGTGATCTCATAAGCCTATTTTTTTCAAAATTGAAAATAGGCTAAAATGAGGAAAAAAGTAGACTTATTTATTTATTTATTTATTTATTTATTTATTTATTTATTTATGTCTTTTGCAGTGGCGAAGTTAGGAATCGTGGCCCTCTCTTACACTTAACCACATAGTTATAATAAAATTCACAAATACTACCATTGAATAAGATACGTAAACTAGAAATTAAGTTAGAATAATACAGGACATAAAAAATAAAGATAGCAATGCACATCAAATAAAGAAACATATAAAATTGTTACCTGAAACAATAATAATAATAATACTAATACTAATACTAATACTAATACTAATACTAATACTAATACTAATAATAATAATAAGTGATAGTGTTAGATCTAATAAATAACTGGGTATTTTAATTTTTATTTATATACCATAATGGCTCAATCATGCTGTCTATCATCCATCACCCGTCACACGAAACAGTCAGCGGTGTTCAAAAGGAAATCTCTGCAAGCAGTCTTAAATTTTGTGCAGGTCTTGCATTTCCTTACGTCAGCTGGGAGTGTATTCCAAAGTAGCGACCCTGTCACAACGAAGGATTTATTGTACTTGGAAGAGTGGTTAACGGGAATAGCGAGGGAAGAGCCAGATCTAGTATTAATATTATGAAATGAGGACAGGAAATGAAATTTCGAAGAAATATACAGTGGGAGATTTTCGTCTAGGGTTCGATATACCGACGTCAAAATATGAAAATTTCGACGCCCTTCAGGTTTCAGCCAATAAAGAGCTTTGTAGCTAGGGGTTAAGTGAGAATCGTAATTCAAGTTGAAAGCAAACCGAAGGCTAGAGTTCAATGCTCGTTGCAGTTTTTTAGTTTGTTCGCTAGTTGCATCAACAAGGACCACGTCGCAATAGTCAAGTATTGGTATTATCAAAGTCTCAATAAGTTTTAAGTGGGTGTAGCGTCGCGTACATCTTCCTGCAAGTATTACTTACATGTGCAGACCAGTCAAGAGTTTCAGTCAGAGTCATACCGAGGTTTTTCACTGTTTTACTAAACGGGATTAGGTTGCATTTAAAGTCACAGGAGGGATAGTGTAGTTTTTATACATGGAATTCAATAATCCCTGCGAGCCGATTATAATAACTTGGGTCTTTTTGGGGTTGAGAAGGAGAGCGTTATCGCTAGCATACACACTGAGTTGTTGCAGGTCGGTGTTTACATCTCGTATCGCGTTCGCTATATCTTTGATACCAACGTGACAGTAAATTTGGAGGTCATCCGCATAAAGATGATATCTATTATATTTTATTACTGAGGAGATGTCATTAATATAAAGGACAAACAAAAGAGGACCAAGAACGGAACCCTGAGGGGTTCCTGCCTTCCTGAGTCGCCACTGTCAAGCAGTATCTTGTGTTATTACACGTTGCATGCGATCTGTAAGAAATGCGGTGAAAAATTTTAAAGCCTCATTACCGAAAAGGCATGCAAGTTTCTTCAACACTGTCTGGATATATATCGTGTCAAAAGCCCTACTGAAGTCAAGGAGTGTGAGTATTGTCACTTTTCTTTCGTCCATTGCTTGTCTGAAATCATCAGTCACTTTTAGTAAAGCAGTTGCTGTGCTATGGCCCTTCTTGAAGCCAGATTGAAGTGGATCGAGAAGAGAGTGAGCGTGCAGGTATTCCAGTATTTGAGTATGTACCAACCGTTCTAACGCTTTGGAAAGAGCGGGGAGAATAGAAATTTGACGGTAATCGGATAGAAGTTTAGAGCCTGGGTTCTTGGGAAGTGGGATTACATTAGCGTACTTCCAAATTGCAGGTAATGTGCCGTTTCTGAGACAGTGATTAAAAATATGGGTGAGAATGGGTAGAATAGCGCCAATGATATTATGTATGAAAGTTATGGGAATATCGTCGACACCACTAGCTTTCGATTTAATACAATACAAGACTTTCTTAACTTCATTAGTGCTGACAGTACGAAAAGCAAAGCATGGGCGACTTTGTGGGACAAATGATGGGTCATTATTTACATGAGGTATGTTAAGCGGATTAGACTGAACTCTCTCATCCGTGAAATACGTATTCAAATCGTCAAGTGGAATGTCAGGTACCTGAAGCTGTTCCCGTGTTTTGCCTATGCCCATGGCTCAGAGATGCCTCCAAGCACTAGCCGTATTTAGATTCCTTATTGATTCACGAACATATTTAAACTTAAGATTACGGATGATTTGTTTAGTTCTATTCCTCTTTATTCTATAATTTTCATAGTCACTTGGGTCTTGGGTACGTTTGTAATGTCGGTAGAGTGTATCACGTTGAGCCATCATATGTCTAACATCAGAGGATAACCATGGATTAGGTTTGCGTGATATTCTTATCTGTCTATTGGGTGCATGTTTGTTGTATAGACTGTGTATTAACGAATTAAATTTATTTATTTTTGCATCAATGTCTTTCAGATTTAAAATGTCATTCCACGGAAGAATGTAGGCATCGTACCTTAATTCATACATATCGATATCTTTCATATTCCTGCACGTTATATACCTAGGTTTATATTTTGGAACGCTTAGTGAGTAAGCGAGAAATATAAGATCGTGGGTGGACACGGCCGGTACTGAAATCTGTCCGTGAGTTACCACTTTCTGAGGGTTGTTAGTCACTTTGAGATCTATTAAGGTGTGAGAACTGGTGTTTGTAGTATGTACATGGTTAGTAGGATTTGAAGGAAGGATAGTCAAGTCACATGAGGTAAGCATGTCTTCTAATTTCTTAGTATTGTAATTCATCGTAAGTAGATTAGTGTTGAAATCCCCTAATATAATTATATGTTCGTACGTTGGTAGCAAGTTAAGTAGATACGTTTCAAACTCGGCCATATAAGATACTTTAGTTGGTCGGTAAACCACTCCAATAAGTATTTTCTGTCCACTAGCAACTACTTCAACGAACATGAACTCCGTCCTCGGCAAATCGCCGGTCGATGAGGTACAAATGAAACGGCTCTTCAGGTCATCTCTACAGTAGAGAACGACACCTCCTCCCCTCTTATTAGTGCGGTCATGACGATGGACATTATAACCATCAAGTTGAACCATGCTGTTTGGAATTGAAGGCGATAACCAGCTTTCACTCATTCCTATCAAATGGACACTAGTTTTGCTAAATATAGCCTGAATTTCGTCAAAGTGTGCGGGCAAACTTAAGCTGTTTAAGTGACAACACTGGAGGGTGTGAGGATATGGTGAAAGTTCGTGTTTCAATAAGCTGCTGGCGTCTATGTAAGGGAGAGGGGTGAGGAGAGTTCTATTCTTAGAGCTAAGGTCGTTGTCATTGGAAAACACCGTAGCTACCTGACTAACGGACATTCTTTAACTAAGACCAAAAAAAAATCTTACCTGGATTTCCTGGAGAACTGGACCGCTTGCCGGTTAATATACCACACACGCACACAATCACACACGTAAACCTAGTAATAATGATAATAATAAAAATAACAATAATAATAATAATAATAGTAATAATGTTGAGTGGGCTCATCACAATGGTCTTATCGCTCTGATAATCCACCAAACCGCCCCATGTGAAAGTTCAATTCCTTAGGTGTGCTAATGTTTAGCTTCTTCCCGTCTTCTAAATGAACGATAATGCGGCCATCCTGCGTTGAAACCCGCCGCATACCCCAGAAGTCTCGTGCTTTACGCAACACTTCCTTCCTTGTGGATGTCAGAGATTCGGTAACGAGTAGTTTGGTACCTTTAAGAGCTCGCTTGGCACGCCAGATGCGGTCTCTCTCATGGTACCTGAGAAATTTAATGATGATAGGCCTGTTTCCTACGGATACCACCTCAGCTGTTGTCCTCTTCATACAGCCCAGTCTATGACATCTATCTATACTGTCCATAGGCAATTCGATGTTCAGTCTGGTTTTTAAAGTTCCCAATGCCACAGCGTAGGTGTCCTCGCCAGGGGTCTCACTTACTCCATGAAGGAGGAGGCAGTTCCTTCTGCTATACTGCTCTGCCTCGTCAATCTGAATGTCCTGCTGGTCGATGCGTTCCTGCAGATGGTTTATTTCCTTCTTCATCTCGCCTAATTCACTTGATATAGCTTCACGAAAGTCCCTGAAGTCTGAAGCGAGGCCGGTGAGTGTGTCGCCGGGGTTGGCAGCACTGGTCACACTAGCAGCCATGGCTTGTTCCAAGTTTGCTTGGAATTCAGCCATTCGCTCTTCGAACTTAGTTATTCGTTCATTTACGACCTTCAGCGTCATAGCACTTCACTTTTATTCGAGTAAACGATTAAGTAGAACACTAGCACGCCCACGATTATTCAAATGCAACTTATCTTGCTGATATGGCAGGTGATTGGGGAGCACGTTTACTCGCGTTGTACAGCGTGCGCCATCTTGATAAATTGACTTATGAGATCGATCCGGGAAAATGTGTGTCAGTCTGTCTGTCTGTCTGTCTGTCTGCCCTTCTATCCGTCTGTCTGTCTGTCTGTCTGTCTGGCTGGCTGGCTGAGTGTGTTCCCCCATATCAACTCATCAACGGCTGCAGCAATCGGAACCAAATATAGTACGAGTAAAGATGTATACCGGAATATCTCAAGCCCATATTTGAAAATGATGTCAGTGCTACCAACTGCTGAAAAAACACACTAGAAATCTTGGATGGTATGCATGGGAGCTATTCCAAAATTGGCACACATATAGACAATACTATTTCAGTTTAATTTCCAGGAGCCCATACGTGACAGTGTTGCCAAAATAATTGTAAGCCTTCTGATAGGTCCAATTTTAAATGCATATAACTTCTACACTATCAATTGGATTTCAACCAAATTTTTAATGTAATATGTGTGCATATAACTGAGCGTATTCTTAAGATCCACCACGGCTGCCAACTGTTAATAATTGCTCTCACTATTTTTTATCCAAATACCAATATATCAGAAAGTATGCACGCCGACAGCTTTAAACTATGCACACGTATAGTACCTGGCATTTTTGATTAATTTGGAGTAATTCATATGTCAGTGCTGCCAACATGATTCTATGCTTCTGATATGTGCAATTTTAAAATACACGTAACTTCTATACTAACAAATGGATTTCATCGAAAATTGGCACAACAAGATATCATACAATTTCTGATTATTTCTAACCAGCACATGCATGACATTGTTGCCAACATGCTTTTACCCGTGCTGATAGATACAATGTCTAACTGCATGTAACGTCCATTGGACTTCAACCAAATTTTGTTTTCTGTACCTAAAGAGATGGAACTAAGAATATATTCAGTCACCAGGGCTGTCAACTGTAGTGCTCTACTAGGCTACATTATACCAGGAATTTTTCGAACTAATTGGATATTTCGATATTACCAACTTAATTTCGTCATTATTCTAGATAGGTTCATATACTGTAGAATAATCATAGGCATGAAAAGTAGGCTCTTTAGTTCGTCACGGAACTTCTTGTTTATATTAATTTTGGTATTTTCGAAAATTATATCAAGCACCCTCCTTTTGCAACTACATTCCTTTATGAAGGGAGCATCCTTTGACAAATCTAATAGGTCATTAGCCTAATAGTTTGCGGATGGCGGTCATCTTTGTGTCAAAATAGATTACACCTATTAATTCGAACATGGTGAAACCGAATGGAATGAAATTTGGTACAGAGGTAGCACTAGCAAAGGGCACCTCAGTGTCATGTTTTATATCGCCGCCATCTTGACGGAAACGTAATGGCGGCCACACAAATATTCAACGCTTAAATCAAATTACGACTAACCTAATCATCCGATCTCTACCAAATTTTGCAACAACATACCTTTATAGAGGAAGCATCCTTTGACAAATCTATTAGGTCACTAGCCTAATAGTTTGCGAATGGCGGCCATCTTTGTGTCAAAATCGATTACCCCTATTAATTCGAACACGATGAAACCGAATGGAATGAAATTTGGTACAGAGGTAGCACTAGCAAAGGGCACCTCAGTGTCATGTTTTATATCGCCGCCATCTTGACGGAAACGTAATGGCGGCCACACAAATATTCAAAGCTTAAATCAAATTACGATTAACCTAATCATCCGATCTCTACCAAATTTTGCATCAACATACCATTATGGAGGGAGCATCCCTTGACCAAACTAATAGGTCATTAGCCTAATATTTTGCGGATGGCGGCCATCTTTGTGTGAACAACGATTCCCCCTATTAATTCGAACACGGTGAAACCGAATGGAACGAAATTTGGTACAGAGGTAGCACTAGAAAAGGCCACCTCAGTGTCATGTTTTATATCACCGCCATCTTGACGGAAACGTAATCGCGGCCACCCAAATGTTAAAGGCTAAAATGTAATTACGACCAACCTAATAATCTAGTCTCTACCAAATTTTGCAACAACAAATCTTTATGTGGGAAGCATATTCTGACCAAACTGCTAGATCATCAGGCCAATAGTTTGCAGATGGTGGCCAAGTATGTGTGCAAATCGATTCCCCCTATCAATTCAAACACGGTGAAACCGAACTGAACGAAATTTGGTACAGAGGTAGCACTAGCAAAAGGCACCTCAGTGTCATGTTTTATATCGCCGCCATCTTGACGGAAACGGAATGACGGCCACCCAAATGTTAAAAGCTTAAATCAAATTTCGACCATCCTAATAATTTGATCTCTACCGGATTTTGCAACAACATGCCTTTTTGTGGAAAGCATCTTATGACTGACTACAAGGTCATCAGCCCAATAGTTTGCAAATAGCGGCCATGTATGTGTGCAAATCCATTCCCCAGGTCAATTTAAACACGGTGAAACCGAATTGTATGATTTTTTTTTACAGAGGTAGCACTAGCAAAGGGCACTTCATATTCATGTTTAATATCCCTATAGCACGTTGTATTTCAACAAGCTACAACAACCAACATTCAATTATACTCCTTGAAAAGGACAAAGAGTTATAACAATACCCATGCATTTAGGAGAAAGTAGGCTATATGTTCTTTACTGAACATCTTGTTTTTAATTCATCCAAATTTATATAATTTTGTCTATTTACAGAAGGGTAGATGACCTCACTGTTTCGCCACTCACAGCAACAATACATAACTAACTCTTTGGAATTCTGAATTTCTTGTTCTCAGTAATTTTGATTTATTAATATAATTATTAGTCTTTGATATTACTTTTAGGATTTTCGATAATCATATCAATCACCCGCCTCAAATTTTTGAATTATTCTAAATTTGTATAATTGTATCTTCTATTAGAAGGGCAGACGACTTGGCTGTTCCGCCCCTTAATGCAACAATAACAATCTTACTGTGGTAGATGCTAATCTCGTCATCAGCTTTATAAGTAAGAGTGGGCTAGGGTCAGCAAACTAAATTTTATGCGAAGTATTTCACTGGCATTCTATACCTCCGCAACGGTAACAGATATCACTCTGAAATATTGAGCAGTGATAAAGGACACTACTGAAAGTTCAGCTTTGTTACTTTCAAAAACCTGTTAAGTAAAAATCTAACAAGGCGGCCAAGCTACGTTGAATCGTTTCAATGGATTTTTCACATGATTTAACCATCCGTACGCCTTTAAACTCGGTAGATTAAATGTATATACACATTTTAATGCTCTGGCATCTAATTAAATTCATTTGTTTTCATAACCTCAAGATGGCGGCTGAGCGAAATTTAAAATGATGTTTTTATTCTTTGTGTCCTAATCGTGCGATTGAAGTGAAAGTTTGAATAATGAACCTACGCAATAATCTTCATCTAATGGTACAAATGACCAACACAATTGTGAGGTTTGAAGCAATTTTTCAGTGTTGCCTAAGTAAACAAAAGTTTGGTGCTTTTCAGTCGGTCAACACGAATGTACCCAAAAATAGCTGGGTTGTGCCCTAATCCTGAAATAAATTACATGAAATTAGACTGAAAAGCACCAAACTTTTGTGACCCACACAACATTATACAAAAATCCAACCTTCCGAAATATTTAGACCGTTTTCAATATCTAGGAATATATTACAGCATTCTAGCTGAAATTTTGTATGTTGATAGAGGCTATTCATACAAGTTCACGCGTGGAATTTTCAGTAACCTGGTGAGCATATTACCAATATGGTGGCCAATCGAAATTTAAACATTTAATTGTAATTTACTCACGATTTAATGATCCGAGCGTAGTGAAACTTGATAGGGTAAATATTCATATACATTTTAATTTATTGGCATCTAATTAAATTCAATTGTTTTCATAACCCCAATATGGCGACTGTGCGAAATTTAAAATGATGTTTTTATTCTTTGTGTCCTAATCATGCGATAGAAGTGAACGTTTGAATAATGAACCCACGGAATAGTTTTCATCTAATGGTACATAACTCTATGGCCTACATACAGACAAATCCAATATGGCAATCCTTTTCATAGGAGGGAGTACTTTTAATAGAGAAGATCAATAGGATATATGAAAGTAGGCTATATAATTCTTCACGGAACTACTTGGTATTATTATTATTATTATAATTATTATTATTATTATTATTATTATTATTATTATTATTATTATTATTATAAGTTTTCTAAAAAATAATATAAGGATTTTTTAAAATTATTAAGCACCCACCTTTAAATTATTGAATTTATTCATATATGTATAATTTTATCTTTGTTAAAAGTGGCAGATTATCACTTTCTTCCGCCTCTTAAATCAACAATAACTAACGAACTAACTATGGTGGCTGCTGATCTCGTCATCCACTTTATAAGTGAGAGTGGGTTAGGACCAACAATTAAACTTTTAAGTATATTTTGAGCCAGAGATCTGTTCTTTATTTAATTAAAAGTCGTTTGGTATTCCGCTTATTTTGGTTTGTTAATATAATAATTAGAAGCAATGAATGGTCCATACATAGCCACCAGACCAAGAAGATCATCAAGATCTAGCAACGTAGAATAGCAATATGGAAATCGCACTTCACTATCATCCTTAACGGTACAGGTCAACAAGCGGCAAATGAAAATGTATGTACAGATCAACACGAAGAATTACTGCCCATCACTGAAACAGAGGTATTGGACATAATCAAGGCTACAAAATGTAAAAAGGCCGCAGGACCAGACGGGTTTTTCAACGAACATCTAAAGGAATCGGCACAATACCTATCAGAACTATGGTCCAAGCTGTTAGCCAAATGCCTAGAATCAGGAAATATCCCCGAAGAATGTAGAAAATAAACCATTAAAACTCTCTATAAAGGAAAATGTGAAACCAACGACCCCAACTCGTACAGAGGAATTGCATTGGAAAGCAACACCTTCAAGTTACTGACAAGAATTCTAACCAACAGGATAGTATACGAAGTCGAGTCCAAGATACCGGAGGAACAATTCGGCTTTAGAAGAGGAAGAGGAACATTGCACGCAATTCAAAATCTGTTAAATGACATAGAGAAAGCAAAACGACTTCAAAAGGAAAAGTTTTATGCAGTCTTTATAGACTATACAAAGGCCTTCGACCAAATTGACAGAAGAAAGCTCACATCGACACTTCAAAATATCATCGACAATCACAACCCTCAATCTTAGTAAAAAATATCCTGGCATACAACCAGATCACCATAGATGACGCAGTCTGCAAAACAAAGAAAATCACCCAAACTAATGGAGTGTTGCAAGGTGACCCCTCAATCCCATACTGTTCAATATTGCCACAGCCGATGTAACAACACCAATCCGAGAGAAATCAAAAGACGCTATGATCTACATGTATGCGGACGACATGGTCCTAGGATCACCAAATAAGGAAGAACTCCAACACGCCTTCTCAGCACTGGTAGAATGGGCAGGAAATAACAGTCTGAAAATAAACTGGACAAAAACCCAACAGATGGTTTTTCGGAAAGCTGGCCGTGTAGCAGCAAACGACAACTTGCAATATGAAGAGGACAAAGTGGAAATAGTAAATGCAGTTAAATACCTTGGGGTCACTTTACAGACTACCGGGACATACAGATTACACATCCAGGACAGAGCAGTGGCTTGCATGAAATCCATGCACGACATTATTAATCTACAGTAGCTATCCTTAAAAACAGCTATGCATCTATTTGACGCAAAGATCCTACCAATTCTCACGTACGGGATCCACTTGATAAGGGACCGGCTAACGAAGAGAGATATGGCCACCATCGAAAGAGTTAAAGCCCAATTCCTGGGCACCTCAAAATACACGCACTCCCTCCTAACATATGAATTAGCAGGGGAACCCTTCCTCGTCGAAGAAATAGGGACAAAATTATAGCTTCCATCAACAAAGAATGCTGAAGCGCACCTAGCAGAGAGAAGAGAGAAGAGAGAAGAGAGAAGACATCCCACTAGAATGTTACAGTACGAATGCCAATCAGAAACTAAGACATGTGGTGATAAAGTTAGCAGTGCATGGGTACCACCATAAAATATGTAAAAACATGTCCCACCACGCCCCAAATGAACTCTGCGTGTGCTCGTTATGTGACCAGTTCTGTGACACATATCACATCACGCGATGTAAAAATAACCAGAAATCACTGTGTGATTATGGCAAGGACTAACATTTAAACTGAATAAAGCATCATATAGTGTTGTTCTATGTCACAACATTCAATTCACAATATAACGACTGGTCATGAATGAATGCTTTAATGCACACTTTCCTGATTGATTACTGGATCATGATGTTTTTCACATCAATTAACTCTTTCGTAACATGTTTGTGTAAATCTATGTTATGCACATACGTGCACTTTTCTGTTAATAACAAGTAGTTCCGTAAAGAACTATACAGCCTATTTTCATATATCCTACTTATGTTAATTGCCACTATCAACATACACAATTTCAGTTTGATTGCTGTAATAGATTCGTAGATATTGAGAACCGACTAAATATTTCGGATGGTCGCCATGTAGGATTTTATATATGTAGGTCCTAGACTTATGTACTGTTACATGCAGATTATTGTGAACGTGTAGTATTCAAACTTCAATCGCATAATTAGGACACAAGAAAAAACAAGGAGATTTTAAATTTTTTCACAGCTGCCATCTTGAGGTTATGGAAACAATTGAAATAAATTAGATGCCAGTGGATTAACATTCGTATAAGGATTTACTGTAGCAAGTTCCACTGCACGCGGATGGTTAAATTGCGAGAAACATCCATGTGAATATTTATAATTCGCGTCACCGCCATGTTGGATTTGTGATCACCAGGTTATTTAAAGTCCTATAGGTGAACTTAAGTTCATAGCCCCTATGAACATTAAAAAATGCAGTTTGATTGCTAAAATAGATTCGTAGATATTCAGTATCGTCTAAATATTTCGGATGGTCGCCATGTTGAATTGTTAAATGTATAGGCCGTAGAGTCATGTACCATTAAAGGAAAATTATTGCGTAGGTTCATTATTCAAACTTTCACTTCGATCGCATGACTACATCACAATAAATAAAATCTTAATTTTAAAATTCGCACTGACGCCATCTTGAGGTTATGTAAACAATTGAACTAAATTAGATACCAGTGGATTACAATGTCTATAAATATTTCCTGTGCCAGGTTTCAGTGCGCTTGGAACATTAAATCGCGAGAAAGTTCTATTTAAAATTTTCAAATTCGCTTGGCCGCCATGTTCGTTTTGTAGTTAACCGGTTTTTGAAAGTCTTATAGATGGACTTTCAGTAGTACCCTTTATCTCCGTACAAAATTTCAGGGTTTTACCGCTAATAGTTTCAGAGATATAGAATGCCGGTGAAATAATTCGCACATCCGCCATCTTGTGATTATGTAAACAATTGAACGAAGTTAGATGTCGGTGCATTACAATGTATATAAACATATACTGTACCAAGTTTCATTGCGTTTGGTTAGTCAAATCGCGAGAAACGTTTATTTAAAAGTTGCAAATTCGCTTGGCCGCCATGTTGGTTTTGTAGTTACCAGGTTTTCAAAAGTCACATAAGTGAACTTATAGTAGTTCCCTCTATCACCATAGAAAATGTCAGGGTAATATCGGTAATAGTTTCGGAGATATTGAATGCTGGTGAAATATTTCGCACAGCCGCCATGTTGGATTGGTGAGTCGTAACAAAATTTGAAGGGCACGGTCGAGGTTGCAGGGAATAATGATATGAACTTTCCGAGTTTCATTGAGATCGCTCCAGCCGTTTAGATTTTATTAGGGGGGGGGGGGACACACACACGAATCACACACACACACGCACACACACACGGACAAAAGGTGATCTCATAAGCCTATTTTTTCAAAATTGAAAATAGGCTAAAAATATAATAATTATTTTTAGTAGCCTCTTTTAATTTTTCGCATCCAATTCTAAATTTGTATTTTTAAACTGTGTTACGAAGGGCAGATGACCTCACTGTTCCGCCGTTTAAAATCACAAGTAATCATCATCAACTCAGATCAGAATTAAATTTCTTGACATAGCCGGGTAAGGAAACTGGAATCCACTACAGTCACTGCTCCACGATGTGGATGACCACGAAAATCATTTAAACAAATCCCTAGGAAGAATCCAATTGGAGACACAGAATCAATACATTTGCTGTTAGGAATTCTATCTTCACGGGCCGTGCTTGTTGGAAGAGGATCACAAGATAAATTGCTACGGTGTATTTCTGTTCTGTGAAAGACCTTGAATGCGATCATTTATTCTCCCATTCAGCCTGTTAAATGTGAACCAATATTTTATCACTCCTCTCTCCGGTCGGATTTGTTTGCGTGTTTGCTTTAACTTTCCAGACTGCAGCAACTTTTATTTGAACTTGTGATTGGTTGCGTAGGGAACAGCTACTCGAGGTCAGTGGAGTGTTGCTCGAGGGAGAGGAACTTGAAAAGAGAGTAACACAAATAGAACAAATACCAGACTTCCTCAGAGGTGTATAAATGAATGGCTCTTGACTCGAACGTTCCAAACACACAATTATTTATAGTTCTACACAGATGTGCAAATCACACAGGGCAACATTGATTTTCCGTTTTAACATGTAGATGTTTTTAGGCTGTGCGTTTCTTTGGAATTAGCATCTTCAGTATCCCGACACCAACCAGTATTCGTCAACTATATTGCGCCCGTTGACGCATGTTTGCTCAGACAACAGAGACGAAAACTTATGCTGAAATGTAACTGAACATACCCTGCGAGCGGCGGGAAGAAGCTGAAGCAATATCGCTTATGATTATATTTTTACTTATTTTTCACATTCCAAAAATCGACTATAATTATAACCAAGTAATTCTGCATATTTGAAGTACGCTACCTACTTCGCAAGTCAGCTTTCGAAATTGCAATGTTTGGAACCCCCTTTGTCCGAATTAGAACTTGTCCAAACCATTGAAAGACAATACCCTATGGAAATACAAATGTTACTCATAGCGTCAGATGCAAATACATTTATGAAATGTGACGAAGTTCTTAGAAAACTGGATAGCAGTCACGAACAATTTGCACCTACACCTAAACACAGGAGCACACATGATGTAAATGTAACTTCAGTGGACAGAACCAGTCAGACTGTACAAACTACAGAAAATCGTCGAACAAATAATCGTCAAAATCACGAGGGACCAGATAGAAGGAGAGATTTCCGTGATTATCGTAAAGACAATACACCTTATGCAAGGAATCGTCGATTTGACACACTCAACAAGAATTACCAGAACAGATATCAAAACAGAGCCAACAATTACAACAGCAATCGTCGTAATAACAACAATAACAATAACAAAGCTAATTTCAACCGTGGTTATAGAGGACAGCCAAGTGATCGTGAGGATCGAAATAACCGATACACTGATAATCCCAGAAGAGATTACAGACACAGTGGCGATTAACGAAGAGAAAATTATTCTCATTTCCAATACGATAATGATTGGCGAGGTAAGGCTAATGAAAGTCGACAATACATTCAGGAACGGAGAAGAAGAAATTCAGAAGACGAAGAGCCAGACAGATGAAGAGATGGAAATAACAAATGTCGTGAGAATAACAGGAAAGTTACGACAGCTGATGTTCACAACATTGAGATTGAACCAGCAGGTGAAGACAATCGCATGAGTGATGAAGAATATCACAGGATCACTGACAGAATGGATCGTGCACGAAGTCAAACCAAGGATTGGTAGATTGGCTGAAATAAAAATTGGCTTCCACAATTTTTATTTACTTGACGTGGAGATGTATGTGCCCGTTGACGCATGTTTGCTCAAACAACAGAGACGAAAACGTATACTGAAATGTAACTGAACATAACCTGCGAGCGGCGGGAAGAAGCTGAAGCAATATCTCTTATGATTATATTTTTACTTATTTTTCACATTCCAAAAATGTACTATAATTATAACCAAGCAATTCTGCATATTTGAAGTACAGCATACTTCGTAAATCGAAGAAACTATCAATTTACGTGGCCAGCTCATGTACTGAGAGCACGCCATATTTGGTAACACCAGTTCCTATTCGTCTGTGGAAGAGACAACATGTGCATGATGGAGCATAAGTGAAAGGAAACCAAGTAGCAGGAAAAATCTGCGAATAACTTTCTTATGGATAGCCATCATGGCATTGTGTAATAGTTTATGGATTGAAGACATTCACCACTACAAAAACTGGGAAATATTTTTATTATTATCTGAGGTGAAATGATGGACTTGTGTGAAGAAAACTTTGCGACCGCATGGCCTCATTCTCACGCACACACACATGTTTCAGTGTTCTATAAAATGTGTATTTAATCAACTTTATAACTGCACAAAATCTACAAGTACAAGCTTTATTTGCCGGATGGGCAGTATTTTGATTTAAATTGTGTTAATATTTTCTTGTGTAAATATCAGTGCAAGTCACGAGTGAGTGTCGCACAAGCGACAGAGACTAGAGCCAGTGGCGGAGTGAAAATGGGCAATTTTTTTTTACCGCGTATTAGCTGCAGTGCGCGACAGTTTTATTTAAGTATGTGCTACATTTTTACCAACGCTAACATCGCAATAATGATAAACCAGCAGATCTTCAGATACAACTCCAACCGCGCGATGGCATGTGATTGATAAATCATGCGTGGGGAATTGGCGACGGAGGATGTCCAGACACAATGAAATGGTAACCTAAAGCCATACACGAGACCGCATACAACATCTCATGGCGGGACTCGAACCAAGTGACGCTGAATCTGTAAGTCAGATCAAATATTTATAGCGTATTGTAAGAATTGGAAAGTAGTAGACTTAGTTTAATTTGGTTTCATTTATTTAGTGCACAATGCAGGTAGCAAGTTATAAGACGCGTGTGGAAATTAATAGTTTATTAAACATTTATAGAAGCCAGGAAGGCTGGATTTTCAATGCTCATTCGTATCATTTAAAAACAAGTATTATCAACTTTTATTTTGTCAGGCTGATGACAAATAAACTAGTTTGACAATGTTAAATCAAGGCCAAGGTTACGAGCCAAGTTCACTACACAGCACACTCGATTCTAGGCAGTGGATTAATATTTTGTTTTAGAAGGCTGTGAGATTCTTGACATTATTACAAGTGGAATGCAGAGTTCCGTTACTCACATTTATCGGCCAGAACAATACTTGAAAACAGGTTTATTTTCTTTAAGAGAAGTCACACAGGCAATGAATGCAATTGTATTTTGTAACCAAATGAACGCAGGTTCGATTTATTCAGGGAAGAGGCAATTTTATAAACGCTCACACACAGTTAGCTTGTATCAGAAACCTTTATGTTTATTTATAGCGTTGTCAGGATGTGTTTTTTGTACATATGATCTTTATTACCAGCAATTCAAACGTGTATCAATTAGGATTCCACACTTTTGTAAAATAAGAGTATTATATGAGTCGTGACGGTGGATGAATACCTCCGACATTGTTATTGTGGTTATATCGGTGGTAATGAACTAACTAAAGTCGTACCAAAACCGAAGGCGCCTGGATCAATGGATCCGAAATAAGAGTAAAGTAATTGGTGAAGACATAGGATGTCTAATAAGTGTGATGAAATATTGATGAACACACAGGGTGTCTCGTAAGCTATTGAACTATTGAGCTATTTGCTTAAGTTGGATACAAACGTTACCTGAATACACTGTACGCTTTTAAAGGTCCATAAACTGAACAACAATACTGTCAGGAATAAATAAATGTGTGAAACTCTAATAATAATCAAAAATAGGGTTTTGAAAACTAACAAATCTTATAAATTCCCCCTGAATCTAAATAAAATTTATAAACATAAAAAACAAACTATTTTTCTGGACCAAACGTTAACACTTAGATATTGTTAAGCTATTGTAGATACATTTTGATACATTTTCACATGATTAGTCGACCACTAATTGGTGATGTGATATCTGAAGCACACACATCAGATTAGTAGCAATATGAGTCGATGTAATTGTTTAATTACTATCGCATTTGTAGGCTTTCCTATATTTTCTATTTTCTTAACACCTTGCCACTATGACCGTTTGTTACAAACAGTAACAAATCGAGTACGTAGGCAGTGCCAATTGCACAACCATAGGAGTGCTGAATTATTGTATGCATTTGTGTTGTATTAGCATAGCCTTTTTTTATTCAACAACATTGTGCATATAGCTTGATTTTCTTAGTAATAAACGCATCTCGTTTATTAATTAATAATATTTAGGACTAGCTAACACTTAACTCTAAAGATAAATGTTAGAGATGGCACCATCATAGCATAGGACAAATTTTCCCCTTGTTACTAAATGTAAATATTCTAGTATTTGTAAACATGTAAATGTCGTGCTTTGCTGTAGACTCTTTTGATGTTTGATCCACCCGTAAGTTATTTCGATGTAATTGCTTATGGCCGATCTTACGTGCCATTCTCTTAACTTGTTCATTTTGTCGAATTTTGTATTAGGACCATGAGAGCAATTTAGATCTTGTTTAGGACTTTTTTTATATTTCTTTCAGGGCAGAATAGTATCGGACTAGCCGTTTGCAACTCTCATGCTAGGTTAGGGATCTATTCTGAATGAAATTTATTTGTGATTTTAACCTAAGACTGACCTCTCTTTTCTTGTTTAGTTTTGTTATCGATGCATTCCTCTGAGCTGGTTAAAGATCGAACCTCACTAATCCCCGACACCCCCGAGTGCAGACTTTTGTGCTACACCAGCCTATGAATGTATCGTTCCCCCATACTTGTGTGTTAACTGGAAGAGGGTCTCGGGAGGATCATTTGAAACCGGTGGCTCCCCGAAACCTTCGGCCAGCGGGCACAATATATTTCCTACTACAGTATGTCAGTAGCGCTATTCATACGTTGCTATTAGAACGCAAGCTCTTAGTTACGTGTTGTTCATCAATTTATACTAGGTCAGTAGCGTCATCTGTACGTTGCTACAAGAACACCAGCTCTTAGTTACGTGTTGTTTGTTCATCTATGCATACTAGGTCAGTAGCGTCATCTATACGTTGCTGTAAGAACACAAGCTCTTAGTTACGTGTTGTTTGTTCATCTATGCATACTAGGTCAGTAGCGTCATATATACGTTGCCATTAGAACGCAAGCTCTTAGTTACGTGTTGTTTGTTCATCTAAGTATACTAGGTCAGTAGCGTCACCTTTACGTTGCTCTTAGTTCCATGTTATTTGTTTATCTTTGTAGTCTATACAAGGTCTGCAGAGTCACGTAGTCACAATAGCACAGGTTATAAGACATATTACACACCCACCCAAGTAGGCTACTACATGACCACGATGTCGCGGCTTCGGTGGCGTAGTTGGTAGCATGCTGAACTGCTGTGCCCAAGATAGCGGGTTAAAATCCGACTGAAGTCATCGGAATTTTTAAGAGCGTTAAAATCCTTCAGTATGACTTCCTTCGGAGGGGAAGTAAAGCCAACGGACACTTGTCCTAGATTTATGGCATGTAAAAGACCCTTCCGCTAACTAAACTTGTTTGAAGCTAAATTTCTAGGTTATATTTAGTTGTAACGCTCTATCAAAGTTCCAACGTTCACCACTAGTTGGCAGTGACATCTGGCAGCGAAAGTTGGAACTACTTGAAATTGAACGGAACGTGTAGCTCACCCTATGGGTGTGCGCTTGAAGCAGCTACAGCTCTGGCGAGTCGTACATGTCCTCGGACACTCACGGCACTAAAAGCCATAAGCAAAATAAATAAAATAAACGATGTCGCAAAGTCCCTAAATAAACCAACACCAACTATTGTCATCCTGTGAATTCTGGTACTTCTCGATCCAGAAAAATGGCCTTATTCCCTGAATATTTGCATTCTACATCGCACAACGTATCAGAGAATGAAATTCCAACTGGAGATATTAGAGTACGTGTGGTGGGAACAGTTCGCGAGAGAAATGTGTTGAGTGGAAAGCTGCGATGAATACATTACATCACAATCTAATGGATCCATTCAGGCTACTTATTGACTGGATTCTCACCTCTTCACTGCATGCAGTCACACGATACAATGCTAAACTTGATTGGATAATGAGAGAGGAACGGATTCTGAATCATGAATGTATAATAGTAGCGTGTAGGTTATGGACTGAAAAAGATAGTTCAAAGCGGACGGGATCATTATTTTATTACAACAGTAATCTATATATATATAAAGGAAGATGTCCTGACTGACTGATAATCTTCGCACAGCAAACACTACTGGCGATAATTGCATGAAACTTTGAATATATGTTCCTACCGTAGTGTAGATGCGCACTATGAAATGATTTTTAAAAATTCCTATTTTAAGGGGGTGAAAAGGGGAGAAATGTGATTTTACATTTTTCTTATACTTAACTGGGACAAAATATCGAAGTTGTCGCATAAAGACCGGGCATAGCTGATTTTACGCCCCTCGATGCGAGAAACACCAGAAAATTATCGTTGCTGTGATAAACTGATGAACTAATGGCAAGTTCGTATCCATGGCAACAGTACGCTCTGATAAACAGATGAATTAATCGCAGGTCCGAATCCTTGACAACAGTAGCTCAAGACATGACATCCAGCATTGTCAATCTATCCCTGTAGCAGGCAATGCCAATCCACTTATTATCTAAAACACGATAGACTAGCTGCGAGGCTCAGCGGTAACGTTCTAACTTGCCGGGCGCAAGGTTGTAGGTTCGTATCCTGGCGCAATCAGCTGGCATTTGAGGGTGCGCAAATGCAAGGGAACCATGTCAGTAGATTTACTGTCACGTTAAAGATCCCCGGTGTTTCTAAAAGCTATAGTAGTTAAAAGGAACGTAAATCAAATAACATTATTATTAAAACACGATCAGAACATTAGAAATCTAAACAGTCATCCCTTTTTCAAAATATAACTATAGTATAATTTAAAAATAAATAACGTTCTATGTTTTAGAATTACAATAACGAAAATTAGTGTGAGATAGCGCCTTCCAATACACCTTTACTCTTTAAACAATACAGTAGCGGCTACTAAATAAAGGTAGCGATATAGCTACGTTCAATTTCATAAACACTGGCTCACAGAACCCGTATAGTTAAGAACAAATATCAGTCCGGTCGTTATGACAAGAGAAACGAAGCTCTGTGGCGGTTCTTGCCGTTTCCGTAACACCATAGGCATCCCGCCGTCACATACCTCAATGCGCACTTACAAAATTGTGAACCAGTCTATTTTACTGAAAATAATTTCTACGAGCGAATATCCACTACGCCAAAAAAGCGCACTCACTACCTTTTCCAAAATGTATACAAGACGTGATTTTGAAAGCACTCTTCTGTATGTTGAGGTACAGAGATATACCACATGGAAAGATACAATAAAATGTTGGCATATCTGAGTTAAAGGAACTGCTGTTCAGAATAGGCCTTGTGTTAAATCAGCAGAAGCTTTCGGTACAGGTTATGTGGCCCATGTTCGTAACATGCAATGTTTTCCTTTGACAATGAATCTACACCATGTGCGAGAGCAACGCATTTCAAAGATCTCAAAAAACACAATAATCAGGAATTGGAGAAAAGTTTAAAGTGGGAGTGGAGATTCAAGGAGAAATAATTCAACTCTGAGATTTGCTGATGGCATCGTCATCTTAGCCGATACGCCAGAGGATTTGAACCAGTTTTGGAATGGTATGGACTCCTTCTTGAGAAAAGAATTCATGATGAAAATCAATATATGTAAAACAAAAATATTGGAATGCAGTCGAAATAAATCAGAAAACTCTATGGACATCAAATTGGCAGGTGAAACGCTACGGGAAAGACTTCTGTTACTTAGGAAGCCAAGCATTCAGTGATGGACGAAGCAAAGAGGATATAAAAGAGAAGAGATAGGTTGATAGGACACATATTAAGACACCCAGGAATAGCAAGCTTAGTTATGGATAGGAGGGTCGAGGACAAGAACTGTAGTGGTAGACCAAGGTAAAACAGGTTGCCTCGGATGTAGGGTGTGGTAGCTATGTGGAAATGAAACGATTATCTCAGGAGGCATGGAGGACTGCATGAAACCAGTCAAAGTACTGAAGACTCAAACAACAACAACAATCAGGAATTTTAATTATTTAGAGAGGCATGTGAGGCAAAAGGGTTGTTGGAGAATTTCAATCCATTGGATGTAACACTGGAGGAGACTGCATAATGTACATCAGCGGCCAAGGTGAGAGATATTTTACTATATGTCTATTAATAGCGATATGTTGACGTTCAAATCATCAATAATTGCGGCAAAATTACACCCTGAATAGATAAAGGAAAATACGTTTAATTCCCCATATTCCGATAGATTTGCCATTCCAGCGTGCAAGAGTGCAGTTCCCTCTTCAAACAATATTCGCAATTTCTAATAACAGAGCTCAATGACTCACACTTAACAGCAACAGGTGCACATTTAGACAAAACCATTTTTAGCCTATTTTTAATTTTGAAAAAAAAAAAATATATATAGGCTTATGAGATCACCTTTTGTCCGTGTGTGTGTGCGTGTGTGTGTGTGTGTGAGGTGAGTGTGTGTGTCCCCCTAATACATTCTAAACGCCTAGAGCGATTTCAATGATACTCGGTAAGGTCATAGCACTATTCCGGACGACCCCGACCGTGCCCTTCAAATGTTGTTACTTCGCACCTATCCAACATGGCGGCTGTGCGAAATATTTCACCAGCATTCAATATCTCCGAAACTATTCCCGATATAACCCTGGATTTTTTTTACGGTGATGAAGGGAACTACTAGAAGTTTACCCATGTGACTTTTGAAAAACTGGTAACTACAAAACCAACATGGCGGCCATGCGAATTTGCGACTTTTAAATAGACGTTTCTCGCGATTTAACCAACCAAACGCAATAAAACTTGGTACAGTATATATTTATACACATGGTAATGCACCGACATCCAACTTCGTTCAATTGTTTACATAACCACAAGATGGCGGATGTGCGAAATATTTCACCGGCATTCTATAACTCTGAAACTATTAGCGGTATTACCCTGAAATTTTTTACGGAGATAAAGGGCACTTCTGGAAGTTCATGTATAAGACTTTCAAAAACTGGTTAACTACAAAACGAACATGGCGGCCAAGCGAATTTGAAAATTTTAAATAGACCTTTCTGGCGATTTAATGTTCCAAACGCAATGAAGTCTGGCACAGGAAATGTTTATACACATTGTAATGCACTGGTATTTAATTTAGTTCAATTGTTTACATAACCTTAAGATGGTGGCTGTGCGAATTTTAAAATTAAGTTTTTCTTTCTTGTGTCGTAATCATGCGATCGAAGTGAAAGTTTGAATAATGAACCTACGCAATAATTTTCCTTTAATGGTACATGACTCTTTGGCCTATACATTTAACAATCCAACATGGCAACCATCCGAAATAATTAGACGGCTTTGAAAATCTGCGAATCTATTATAGCAATCAAACTGAATTTTTTTTCTGATCATGGGGGCTATGAACTTAAGTTCACCTATAGGATTTTAAATAACCTGGTGATCTCAACTCCAACATGGCGGCGATGCGAAATATAAATATTCACATGGACGTTTCTCGCCATTTAACCATCCGAGTGCAGTGAAACTTGGTACAGTAAATCCTTATATGAATGTTAATCCACTGGCATCTAATTTATTTCCATTGTTTCCATAACCACAAGATGGCAGCTATGCGAAATTTTAAAATCTCCTTGTTACTTTCTGTGTCCTAATCGTGCGATTGAAGTTTCAATACTACACGTGCACAATAATCTTCATGTAACAGCACATAACTCTAGGACCTACATATATAAAATCCATAAATATTTAGTCGATTCTCAATATCTACGAATCTATTACAGCAATCAAACTGAAATTGTGTACGTTGATAGTGGCAGTTAATAATGTAGGATATATGAAAATAGGGCGTATAGTTCCTCACGGAACTACTTATTTTCCATGGTCAACAGTATGTGGCGTGATCACGAGTATCCTGACAACACAATGGTTATGTCTCAGCAGAAGACGGCAAAACCAAGAACGTAATTTTCAAATGTGTTCACATAATGTAACATCGTACCCTGCAGACTTTCTCAACTCAATGAAATGTCCATTTTGCTGCTCATATGAATATACCGTATGTATCAGAATTTTCAGAATTAGAATGGACCCACCTGTAGCCACGATTGCTGTAATAGAATAGACCAATTATCAGCAATGATGCATCGTCCTCATTGTCTTGATCGCGAGCGAAGTCGCGGGTACCTGCTAGTGTTTATAATAAACTATTTATTACCTTAAGTCAATAGTTAGTACATTGAAACCGTAGCGGTTTCGGTCATGTTGTGAGCATCTTCAGCGTGGTACAGGATAAGGAACTGTGAAGTAACATACAACTTAGGTACTATAAATATTCTTGTTCCAAAAGCTCACAGAGTAAAATTTCATAAACCAGATCTGTTCCAAAATTTTGTAAATAAAGCATAAAGAAGTCTTGATAAAACAGCATTGAAGTGAAGAGATGTGTATGTGAATATAAAGGAATTTTCAGGAGGAATTGTAAATATTTTAGGACGTGGTAGTATGGATGAATTGCAATAACTACAAGTAGTTCCGTGAAGAACTATACAGCCTATTTTCATATATCCTACTTATGTTAATTGCCACTATCAACATACAAAATTTCAGTTTGATTGCTGTAATAGATTAGTAGATATTGAGAACCGAATAATTTCGGATGGTTGCCATGTTGGATTTTATATATGTAGTTCCTAGAGTTATGTACTGCTACATGAATATTATTGTGTACGTATAGTATTCAAATTTCAATCGCATGAGTAGGACACAAGAAGTAACAAGGACATTTAAAAATTTCGCACAGCTGTCATCTTGTGGTAATGGAAACAATTGAAATAAATTAGATGCCAGTGGATTAGCATTTGTATACTGTAAGGGTTTACTGTACCAAGTTTCACTGCACTCGGATGGATAAATTACGAGAAACATCCATGTGAATATTTATACTTCGCGTCGCTGCTATGTTGGATTTGTGATCACCAGGTTATTTAAAGTCCTATAGGTGAACTTAAAAAATCAGTTTTATTGCTATAATAGATTCGTAGATATTCACAGCCGTCTAGATATATCGGATGGTCGCCATGTTGGATTGTTAAGCGTATAGGCCATAGAGTCATGTACCATTAAAGGAAAATTATTGCGTAGGTTCATTATTCAAACTTTCACTTCGATCACATGATTACGACACAAGAAATAAAAACTTAATTTTAAAATTCGCACAGCCGCCATCTTGTGGTTATGTAAACAATTGAACGAAGATAGATGTCGGTGCATCACAATGTATATAAACATATACTGTACCAAGTTGTATTGCGTTTGGTTGGTTAAATCGCGAGAAACGTCTATTTAAAAGCCGCAAATTTCCGTGGCCGCCATGTTGGTTTTGTAGTTACCTGTTTTTCAAAAGTCACAAGGGTGAATTTATAGTAGTTTCCTTTATCACCGTAAAAAAATCCAGGTTGACATCGAGAATCGTTTCGGAGATATTGAATGCTGGTGAAATAATTCGCATAGCCGCCATGTTGGATTGGTGAGACGTAACAAAATTTGAAGGGCACGGTCGGGGTCGCCGGGAATAGTGCTATGAACTTACCGAGTTTCATGGAAATCGCTCCAGCCGTTTAGATGTTATTAGGGGGGAACACACACCATCACACACACACACGGACCAAAGGTGATCTCATAAGCCTATTTTTTTCAAAATTTAAAATAGGCTAAAAAATCCATATAACATGTGTCCTATTTGTATTGCGTACAGAGATACAGATGTTGGTGTGTAACCAGGGCAGTTGTCGTTTCGTGTGTTGGTACACTGGTTACTATGGGCGTATTGAACGATTGTCAACAGTCGTGTGTTGTTGGTCATGTTGTGAAGTTGTGCTTTAGAATGTGTTCAACTGTCAATGTGCTTTCTTGACTATGTTGTCTGTACTGTATCGTTTAAACACGCCGCACGTTTTTTCTCATGCTGAGTATGCTGATATGGTATTTGAGTATGGGTTTTGTAATGGAAACTCTACTGCTGCTAGTAGAGAATACGGAATAAGATTTCCTAATCGCATACGACCAGATTCAAGAGTATTTACAATACACTGCGAGACTCTGGTGCAGTACCCAGCTGTCGAAATGGTGATACAACATCTAAACCTAACATTCCCCGGGAAACGGATCGGGAGATATGGGCACGTCTTATGGCCACCAAGGTCCCCGGACCTTACCCCTTTGGATTTTTGCCTATGGGGATGGTTGAAAGGAGAAATCTACAAGGAGAAAGTTATCACAAGAGCCGAGTTGGTCGTTGGGATTATGCATAGTGAATCCATTATCAAAGAACACCAAGACGGCCTCCAAAGAGCCACAAGGAGTGTTATCAAGAGAAGTGCAAAATGCATTGAAATTGGCGGTGGAAGTTTTGAAAATCCACTTTGGACGTCCTCATATGCCTTGGCTTTACATTTGTTTGGGTTAAATACTACCAGCTCTATCTCGGTACGCAATACAATTGGGACACATATTATATGGATTTTTTATTGCAATTCATCTATACTACCACCTCACAAAATATTTACTATTCCTCCTGAAACACCCTGAATATATGCTGAATAAGTTAGGTTATAAATGATGGTAGTTGTGTATTTGCCAGGAAGAGAGATGCTGTAGAGAGAACTTTGGAAATAGGTGTCAAGAAATTATTATGAAATGGTAAGAAATGTATTGGTTATCAACAGTAATATTGTTTGACTACTTTGTGCTTACTTTCACCTCTAGGGCATGTCCCACTATTGGTAATATCAGAAATAGAGATTTTCGAGAAATACCCGAGATGGGTTCTATTACTATTTCCTTTCGAACGAACCACTGGTTCTCAACCTGGCGCCCCCTCCTCTGTAGGGACTAAATATAACAAACATGGTTTCTCTTCTTTACTAGCAATGTTTTACAAAACAGTAGTTTTCCTTCAACCTAAAAATACTATACTTCTCCAAAAATGTCGGTCTTCAGCGTGTTCCTCGGTTTCGCCTCTAACCATTCTTCTCTTTACAGAATCCATCCATTGTTCTCTTGGTTTACCCGTTTCCGTTTACTTTCAGCCTGCCAATGCAACATTAAATTTGGAATTCTACTATTCTGCATCGTTTTCACATGTCCAGGCCATCAACCACTTCTAGTACATTCTTTTTTACCTGCATAATTTCCCTGATTCTCGTATTTCTAATTTTATCCAAACTTGATTTTCTTGCCGCCCTCCTCCAATAATCCATCTCTGTTACTAATAATTTGTTTGCTTGCTGCCTGTTTAACGTCCAAGTTTCTGCTCCATATAACAAAATACTTTGTACCAATGAACTGTAAATACGTTTCCTAGTGTTGTTTAAAATACTTCTGCTCCATAAAACGGAATTTAATGCTCCAATTGTTCTCCTAGCCTCACTTACTCTTTTCTCAATTTCAGACGAACTTGTT
Source organism: Meconema thalassinum (assembly GCA_946902985.2). Lineage (NCBI taxonomy): Eukaryota > Metazoa > Arthropoda > Insecta > Orthoptera > Tettigoniidae > Meconema > Meconema thalassinum. Next base: position 173,909,561 of record OX336399.1, read on the forward strand.
CCACCAGCTTCTATTATTGAACCCAAATATTTAAACTTAGTGACTGTTTGAACTTCTGCTTTTCCGATCTGTTGTTTATCACCACCGTTATTCTCTAAAGTAAGGTATTCCGTTTTGTTGTAATTGATATTTTGTCCCCATATTTGTTTACATTATTAATAACAACTAGCAACCCATGAATTCAGTCCTCTGAATGGAGTCCATACCATTTAAAAACTTGTTCAAATCTTCTGGTTAATTGGCTAAGATGACAATCCCAGAATAAGGGTCAAAATAAAATTTTTAAAAGTTGACCAAGGAAGGTGGACAGGAAAGATAAATAATGAAAGAGGGGAATCTGACACAAGTATGTAGAAGAATTGTCAGGAGGACTAGAGGACACTAAACCACAGACACTGGCTGAGAGCCCCTGAGAAAGGAGGTTGACTCGCAGTACAGGCACAAGATAGTAATATACTGGCTTGCAGATCAGCCTAGCAAATAGACGTAGCTGCGAAGCGACTCGGAAATGCATGTGGTATTATGGACGTGGTGAGGTACGCGATGACGGGCGCTGCGTCACTGCCTCTTGAATAGACAAGGAATCTGTTGACATCGAATATAGATTTAGGTATTAGCAAGTCATTTTTGAAAGCATTTGTCTGGAGCGTGGCGCTCTATGGAAGTGAAACTTGGGCTATTGGTGCAGCAGAAAAGAGGAGAATTGAAGCGTTTGAAATGTGGTGTTACAAGAGAATGATCAAGATCAGATGGGTTGATAAGGTTACAAACGAAGAGGTATTAAGACGAGTGGGAGAGGAGAGATATTTCTGGCGACTGCTAATGAAGAGAAGAGATAGGTTGGTAGGACACATACTAAGACACCCAGGAATAGCAAGCTTAGTTATGGAAGGAAGGGTCGAGGAAAAGAACTGTAGGGGTAGACCAAGGTTAGAATATGTTAAGCAGATTGCCTCGGATGTAGGGTGTGGTAGCTATATAGAGATGAAACGATTAGCTCAGGACAGGGAAGCATGGAGAGCTGAATCAAACCAGTCAAAGGACTGAAGACTCAAACAACAACAACAACAACAATGTTCCACGAATAGCGACACCACTCATTACTACTGGCTAGCATTCTTACCTGTCACAGCGGAGGTCTGGGTTTCATTCCCTCCTCTGCCAAGAAAATCAATTTTTTTTCTAAGACCTGGAACGGGGCACACTCAGCCTCATGAGGTGGAACTAACAAGGGTTTGGTTCGATTCCAACTCCACTCATCCTAGAAGCGGTTTTACAATTCTTTCCCAAGTGGCTGGCTGCGTGGCTCAGTGGCAACTTTATCGCTTGTTGTAGCCAAGGTTCCAGGATTGAATCCGGTCGCAGTCAGCTGGCATTTGAGAGGGAGCCGTGTCAGTAGATTTACTGGCAATTTAAAGATCCCCTTCGGGGAAATATTCAGACATCCCGGCGTCTCTAAAAGCCGCAGTTCTTAAAAGGGTCATGAAGCATACAGGCTAGCATTAGTATACACTTTCCCAAGTGAATGCTGGAATGGTAAAGATATCTTTGAAACCACCTTTCTAATTTTCATTGTTGACAATTTGTATTTTAGCTTTCAGTCTGTCAACAGAAAATAATTCCAACTAGTGGATGTGAAATGATAACCTGAATTAAATTACATGTGGTTAAGAAATATATGTATGTATAGATATTGAAATGTTTCGCTAATCCAGCGAGCATCATCAGATCCAAATGTACAACCTCTACAAAACACTACCAAACCTACAGTGACAGCAGTGCCCTTCAAAATCAAAAATAAAAATAAAAACTATAAAGAAACGCCAGAAAATTTGTCAAACACGCTATCACAAAAACTGAGATGGAATTATTGGCCTGTTGGGACTTCTGCAGTATCCACCCTATTTCCGGACGCCACTTCTGGTGTGCTGTACCTTCCACCCGCAATATATTACACGGGATTACGTTGAAAGCCTGTAGAGGTACTGTATGATGACTCTATAATTCTTTAGTGTATTTATTAAAGTCACCAAATCCATTTACGTGTTCTTAAGAAAATAATAATAGACCTAATAATATTAATAATAATAATAATAATAATAATAATAATAATAATAATAATAATAATAATAATAATAAAAGGGTAGAAGAAGTAAAGAAAGACGTGGTTGAAATTGGAATTACAGCCGCCGTGACTCACAATGGACAGATGATTCGAAGTCACATTGACAGCGTTAAGACATTTAAGAAGAATCCACCAAAATGTAGGCCTAAATTAGTAATTTTTGTGGAGCAGCCGCGGATTCAAACAGAAAGAATGAAGATGTTCTGGGAGGAAAAGAAGACATTTACCAGGAAGCCTTAGGTTTTGTGCGGTCCATAGTTGGCCAAATTCGGAAACAAAAAAATTAATACATAAATGATTAAATAAAATTCGTCACTACAACACTGTCTTTAAACCAGTACCGCTATATTCATCTGAATGCCTTGTCCTATCCGAGAAATGGCTGCTCACGAATGTAGAGGGAAAATAAATAAAGAAAGAAAGAAAGAAGGAAAGATCCTACACATCATACTTGACCCGGATTACAAAAATGGCATCCACATCAGAAATTCCAGGCAATAAATATACTCTAAGACAGAGAAGATCACAAACACAATGCGAAAACGCCGAGTTTGCTTATACGTTCATATACGACGAAAGTTCGACTCCCGATGGACGAAGCGTATCTTCAATATATTTGACTCAAAACCTAAAACGAAAATGCCTTGGTACTGTACCCGTTTAAACCATTTGAGCTGCTTGTCGTATCCGAAGATCAGCTGGATTGCAGAATCTCGAGGTCCCCGGCTCATAAACCTGGAAATCCTACCAACAATAGCTAAATGGGGGGTGCACACTTTCTAAGATCATGTTTTGGTAAAGCAAAATGGGTGGATCAACTAAATAAACGAAGAGCTCGAGAAACTAAGTGGGCGAAATTAGTGGTTCAAAAATAACTTCAAATGCACCAAAACATAATCCTTCTTCATAACTTAAATAAATCATCAAAACGCAGTTACAAAACTAACAAATAAATTTATTAACGAAGTGATAATAAATAAAATTAAATCACCAAATATTCCTATAATAATTACATATAATCCGCAAATGATTCTGCGAAAATTCCTTTAATCAAATTATGAAATTAAATCATCGTCCCACGGACGTTAGAAGTACTCCACTTCTTAAATAAAAAAAAAGATAAACAAATTATCAAACAGCTGTTTGCACAACAGCTCTTAAATTTTACTCTTGTTCTCTAGTAATATATGAACAAATATAGGTTTTAATACATCCAATGTCTTTCCATGACATTTCTACTTACTATTTCAAACCATCCATTGGTAAAAATAATAGAAATTAATTTTATACTGATCTTCCATAAGATCACTTTTGCACAACAGTAAACAACCTTACTGTATTTAAAGAAGGTCGTCACGTTCTTTAAACGTCACTCCAATTTATGGTTTAAACGTTTAAAAACTTTAAAATAAATTAAACTTTCGTTTAATAGTCAACTAAGGTTCTCAAAATTATTTAATGATTAATAATAGAAATTATTATTTAATAATTTAATTAAAGGCTATTAATATTTCCAAAATATTAATTATGTTTGTTAAATGTTCGTTATTTAGATGTTTATTAATTATTAGAAATAATTATTAATCATGTTAATACAAATAATAAACCATATTATTATTATTGTTTTAGAATCAGTTGTTTATCAAGAAAGTTATTCAGTTAACTTTATTATATCGTTAAATTCTCCTAGTTATTAATAATATTATATTTAAATATTGTTAACAAATGTCTTATGTTATTTACATCATTCGTGATGATTCTCATTCATCCAACCTTCCTTCTCTTGTCAACTACTGACAATCCAAAATTTTATGCTCTTAAATAAAGTGTCACTGTTACAAAATAATATCGCTATCATCATAATAAAGTTGTTTCGTTTCATAATTGGGCATACATACATAGCCGAACAGTTAAGTTAAGCTTATATAATTGATGTCTTATCCTTGATAATATCTTAATAATAATTAACAACATTTTTACTTTCAATCCGTTTCCCAAATATTTTCCGCCAATAGAACTAATCAATTCAACTGAGAGTCGTTTTACAATAATACTGGACAACTAAGGTCTTACTTAATTCTTTACTGTAATATATTTACTTATAATTTCCAAATAAACGCTCACAACGCGTATAATGACCTTCCCTTCTCCAATATACCGAACAAATATCCACAGAATACTTAAACAACACTTCTTTCAATTACATAGGTACATTCCATATAACATTTTCCTCAGCTTGATATCAAACAAATATAGCTGCTATAATTCTTCACTTCAATCTCTTAATACAGTATTCTGCCATAACAACTTATTTAAATTGCATATAATGCCTTGTTTTCATGATATATTTATATATAATAATTACAGCGTATAGCTCTTTCAGATGTTGTGAAAATACATAATAGTCGACTCTAATAAACAGTGATGACGTAATGGTTTACTAGTATAAGTTACTCTAGATTTCAAATAATTGTTGTTAACATTTAATAAATATAAACATTCGTTACTTCTCTCTGGTCTTTCCAAAATATTGCGTTAATGCAATCAAAGTCAATAACAATCTCCAAGAGTGTTGCAAAATTTCCTAGAATACTCAAATGTGTTAATTTGTCCGAGCAGATAAGATCTCTCAAATAAAATAAAATAATTTATCCACAGATAAATTATTATTAATAATGACTGGCAAAAGTGGAATGTCCAAATAATGTTTCATCCTTCCACCAATTCAAAATGTTTGATTAAATAATTACTTGAGCGGAGTCAGACTCGAAGATAACTATAAAATCTTGGATATGTCCAAATAATAATTCATTTCCAAATAAATATCCTTTTCAAAGTCTAAGTTGCTTGGGTAAATTAATACTATTTTCTAAAATGCTGAATAAAATTCGATAAAATTCCAATAATATTCAATAAACTTCAATAAAATTCCCAAAGATACGTGGATCGAAATAAATTCGATAAACGAAATTATTTATAAAATGAGCTTAAATCTCAAAACTTATAAGTAAAAAATCCAAATGTTAGTATCCGAAAAGCTCACTAAAAGAAAGTTAATATTTAAATGTCCAACGTTGAAAAATAATTTCTGGGCTTAAACTATTTCACACACAACAAAATAATTTAGCGTTGAAATGGTGCCATGCTCTCTGATATTCTACTCTACAACTAACTACAAAAAGAACCAACAGCTACTAACGAGGATTTCTGTCTCTACCTTGCGATGACATCTTGTAGAAGAAGTATGGAGGGAATTACTAACGACACCAGTAATTCCACACTTAATAATCTTCATCCTCTTTCTTCGGAAGACTGCCTTGTCACGACTCGAACCCTGTTCTCCGATCGTTAATCTCCCAGGCTGGCTTCGAACACGGACCTCACCTTGATCAGCGATACCGCAAGAACCTCCCAGTCTCGAAGTACGATGAACTGCTTCGCTTCGGGTTTGATCATATCTAGCCATGACGCGGTAATCAATTTCCATCTCGTAATGTTGGATTGCAGCTTTGCAATCGTTACACCACATCTTATAATTTTAAGATTAATGTCGGTTGCCTGGTATTCCAATCTGACAGTGTAACATCACGTTCCCTGCGCATAACTTGGCTTAGTTCATGATCACAACTGCGTTAAACACAATGTTAACTATTCCCCTTAACGCTTGCATGTCGAACATTTCGATAAAAAGCTTGTCACTAAACAGAGACTTGCTATAAATGAGTGCTGCTGTCCTACAAATATATTAGCACAGGCAAATAACGGGCCATCCCTCCACGCCTGTATAGCTGACACGCACCAAGTGAAACGTGCTTATATAATGAGAATGCTTTCAACAAAGAAAACTATCTTATTCTTTCAAATATCGTCTTGAAACTTTCACGAAATGTACACACGATGTTTCTCTTTAGTTTAGTCAAACTCTCAATACTAGTTTCACACGAGAACTGATATTAAGACGATATTCTGTTTCCCACATCTTCAACGGACTTCTCGTGTTAACTTCTGACCGACGGGACCGCCTTCCTCGCCGACAAACTATGTTCGCGTGAGACCCCTATCTTACACACGCTAGTTTCAGGAACTCAAGTGTCGCAGGTCCGTTCCTCTTGCCGTCCCAACACAAAAGACCTCGATCTGCTGCGCGTCACCACGCACCTCAAAACCAATCGACTGGCGCGTCATGAGAAAAAGCGGTAAACCAATCATTGCTTATATCTTTTTACAGGATTATCAAACTTCCATCTCTGGGTGACTATCATAAATCCTTTTAATTTAGATCCTTTCTCAATAGTTTTAAATGTGCAGATTCTCTCTTCTTTAATAAATGGCAGTTTATAAATCGACGAAGCTTCTCATCAAGCGCGCTCATTTCTCCTTCCTTCTCTGTTTCTGGAAATTGGATTAGCCAATCAACGCATTTCTCTTCGAATTCTGCAAGTTGCTATGGGCGGCCTAGCGAAAATACTACGCAGCATTGCCCAACGGCGGCTTCTCTCGCCATTTTGTTGTTGTCAAACACAATCTGAAGCTTCCTCTCATATTAAAATTTTAAAAATATCGTAATTCCTCCGAAAATACCGCAATCTTCTCCAAATTTCACCAAAACGTCCTAAATAGCATTCTGTCCATCCTGAATCATTTAGAATTCGAGTTCAGTACGTCAACGTCCAGAAATATCTGAAAGAAATTGGGACACGAGCGGCTCTTGAAGACAAAGTGGACCGAGTGAAAAATGAACAAATGCCAGAATGTAAAGAGAGGCTTATCGAGGTCCCTAGTTGGCCGATTAGCGAAATTGAATTAATAATAATAATAATAATAATGTTATAATTATTATGTTATTGGTTTTACGTCCCATTTGACTTCATCAGCTTTAGGAGAAGTTGTAGTGCTGGAATGTTTCTCCGGAAAGCATCCTTAACGTGACCACCTCGTGGTGTACTGGCTAGCGTTCTTGTCTGTTGCCCCGAAAGTTCGGATTCGATTCCCGGCTCTGCCAAAAAATTATAATTTTGGTGTGAGATCTGGAACGGGGAAGACTCAGCCTCCTGAGGAAAATCTGAGAAGAGGAGGATTTGATTCCCACCTCAACCATCCTGGAAGTAGTTTTCCGAGGTTTCCCCTAATTCTACTCTTCAGGCCACGGCTGGCTCCTCCCCAATTTACAAATACACACACTAGTACAGCCATGACAATAACACACGTTATCACACAAAATCTACACTTACCCAAATACGTGGGAATATATGACCACGATGTCACAGCTCGCAAAATGAGCAACAAAAATATCCTTGACGTGCCAGTAACTCAACTGACACGATTCTCTCGCATTTGCGCACCCTCAATTGAATCGATTATTTCATAAAGTGGTCAAGTGACAAAAATGCCATTTTGATAAAAACAAAGAAAACGCAACATCTCAAACAAAGATATTTTATTGATCATAATATCTTACCACAAATGTATTTATGTATTTGAAACGTGATAACAAAAACCTTATTTACATAAATAATTCATGCTTTTGGGCTAATGCCGTGTGTATTTTTAATTTAAACCATACGTTTCGGAGAAACCTTGCCTCCTTTTTCAATGGAAATAAACAATGTGGCCAATGAAAGTATATCAATGAGATTACAAACAAGATGTTCAGTAAAGAACATATAGCCTACTTTCTCCTAAATGTATGAGTATAGTTATAACTCGTTGTTATTATCAAAGAGTATAATAGAACTATTCTTTGTTGAAGACCTTAGAAACTATTTACCTCTACCAAACGCCACAACCTAGATAAAAACTGCTACCATCATTGAAGAAAGAAAGATAAGAAGTATCTAAAGAATGTTATGGATCTGGAGACATAATCGACCGGACTGGCGGCGTGGCTCAGCGGTAACGTTCTCGCTTGCTGGACCGTATGTTTCAGGTTCGTATCCTGGCGCAGTCAGCTGGCATTTGAGGGTGCACAAATGCGAGGGAGCCGTGTTAGTAGATTTACTGGCACGTTAAAGATCCCCTTCGGGACAAAATTCTGGCACCCCGGCGTCTCTAAAAGCAACAGTAGTTAAAAGGGACGTAAAACCAATAACATTATTATTATTATTATTATTACATAATCGGCCTGACGCGGACATCATCCAACTTTGAGTTGAGGCATGTCTTTACACGTCTGGGTGCGTATGACTTTCACAACCCTAATGGAATTAACAAATCTTTCCATGACCCTACAGAGACGTGTGTATACCAACTATGTGGATATTTTCGATTGCTATTTGGCTGAAATAGAAGTATTAATTAATATCCTGAACTAGCACCAACGATAGAGTTCAGATACTATGTGAAATCGTTTTGTTCTTTACTTCAATTAACATTTTCAAATAACGCACAATAGGCTGTTACAAACCCTTTAAAATAGAAAATAAAAATGTATCGTAGTATCATCTTGTCATTCTTCAAATTCGATGCGCATAGAAAGCAAATGGTACAGTAATCAATGGACCCCACGTAGACTAGTCGTGATATCTAGTGGTGAAATATCTAACAATATAATCCTAACAGAGCGAGTGCATTCTAGCGGCCAGAAGAAGAAACTTTTCAATAAAATCTGGTCGGCGTGCAGTTACCTTTTTGGCAGCTAGATGTCTCGAGTAAATCTGCTGGCGAATTATGTTTTAATTAAATATATATTTTACACCATAATATGCACAATATAACGCTTAATTTTAAAACATCTGAGTCATTACAAAACAATAAACATATAAAATTTCAAGCAAAAAAACTAGCTCTGATCGGGTTTGAACCATAGGCATTTGAGCGATAGGCTAACGCTCTACCACTGAGCTAATTGTGTCAACGAATATCGTTCTATATAAGATGACTTACATAGAACTTGTTAGCAAATAGTGATTTATACTAAACGATTTCATCACTGGAGTATATTATTTATATATAAAGCATTTCATACAAAGTTTATTTATTTTATATCAGTACGCTATATTGCATGCAATACTCAAATTAGTGAAATATAAGTCAGGCACAAGATATCCGCTGCCATCTTGTCTTATTACTAAATCAGCTCAGCTTTTTAAAATCACGTCTGCACTATAGTATTACAAAATAAACTTTTAATTTCGAACGTGCCTCTTCCTTTAGAACAGTTAAAACGATTCTCGGCTCGATAATCGGACCTGGTGGGTCCCATGATATGGATTATAAAGTTTGCATAATTCGCACGGCCGCCATCCTGAAATGGTATGGCGGACGACCTTGTAGTTTGGTCACAAGACGCATCCTATACGAAGGTATGTTGTTACCAAATTTGGTAGAGATCGGATGATTTGGTTAGTCGTTATTTGATTTTACGTTTTGAACGTTTGAGTGGCCGCCATTCAGTTTTAGTAAAGATGGCGGCGATATAAAACATGACACTGAGGTGTCCTTTGCTAGTGCTACCTTTGTACCAAATTTCGTTCAATTCGCATTCACCGTGTTCGAATTGATAGGGGGGGACAGACATTCAGAGTACACACACTCACACACACACACACAGACACACAGACACACACACACACAGACTCACACACACACATACACACACACAGACAGACACACTTTTTTCGCCCTGTGTTGATCCCATAAGTCTACTTTCATTTTTTGCAAAAATCGAAAGTAGGCTAAAAATATAGATAAATTCCTCTGTTCGTCACCAGAGAGCAGCTGCCATAAATTACTGTATGGACCATGGTGGAACGGCGGACAGAGTAGTAAGTAACGAGAAGGTAAAGGGGGCGGTGTGAAAATATAGAAACTTCTCGAAGAATGAGGAAGGGGGGGGGGGGGTGAGGTGGGAGGGTTAGATGGATATAAGGAAACATAAACAAAAGGGAATTGTAGCTGAACGATACCTAACGTCATACAGTCAACGGCGAAAAAAAGATGGAAACTCCTCCAGTGACGAACAAAGGAGATCCAATCCAGGCTCTGAGCCCTAGAGGGAAAATGTACAATTTTAAATATGTGAAGAACAGAGAGACTGAGAGGAACTACCTCCCTAGATCCTTAATAACTGGTAGCCAAGTGTCACTTAGCTGATATCCAGTGTCTCTGTTAAAATTATTGGGATTTTTACGAATTTCAACTGCCTCCCTTATAATTCTAGACCAGTTGTGCTTAACAAGGGCAAGCGCATGAGCATCCTTGAAACATACATCGTGCCCTGAGGACAGGGCATGTTCAGCTATGGCTGATTTGTCAGGTTGGTTTAGACGGATGTTCCTTTGATGCTCTTTGATGCGAGTTGCAATGGACCGTTTTGTTTGTCCAATGTAGACTTTTCCGCAAGTACATGGGACTTCATACACCCCAGGTTGTAGTATTGGGGACAATTTATCTTTGTTTAATGCTAAACGTTGACCAATTTTCTTCATAGTGCCGAAAACTGTTTTTATCTTGTGCTTGCGGAGAATCTTAGCAACGCGGTCAGTGGTGTTGTGAATATAAGGGAGGTAAGTAGTTCCTCTCACGTCGGAGCTCTGAGACGGTTCTCTATCCCTCCTTCTGGGATGTAGGGACCTATATATAGTGGATTCATTATAGCCATTACCCTTAAACATGGTTTGTAAGGCATGTAACTCTTCCTGAAGAGTTGATGCCTTACAAATACGTACCGCTCTTTTGGCTAGAGTTGTTATAATTCCTTGTTTTTGTGCTGGGTGGTGGTGGGAGTCCGCATGTAAATAACGGTTAGTGTGAGTTGGCTTACGGTAGACGCTGTGCCCCATGGAGCCATCCGCTTTCCTCCTCACAAGAACATCCATAAAAGGTAAGCATCCACCTGACTCTAGCTCCATTGTGAAGTGGATTGAAGGATGCAGCTGATTTAGGTGGTTCAGAAAGTGGTTCAGTTTCTCAGAACCCTCCTCCCACACCACGAACGTATCATCCACATACCTCCACCAAATCACAGGTTTGAAAGACGCCGAAGATATAGCCTCCCCCTCAAAATGTTCCATGAAAAAATTTGCCACGACAGGCGAGAGTGGACTTCCTATGGCCACACCATCAGTCTGCTCGTAATATTTAGGATCTAGGGAGATAGTTCCTCTCAGTCTCTCTGTTCTTCACATATTTAAAATTGTACATTTTCCCTCTAGGGTTCAGAGCCTGGATTTGATCTCCTTTGTTCGTCACTGGAGGAGTTTCCATCTGTTTTTTCGCCGTTGACTGTATGACGTTAGGTATCTTTCAGCTACACTTCCCTTTTGTTTATGTTTCCTTATATCCATCTAAACCTCCCCCCCTCCCCCCCTCCTCATTCTTCGAGGAGTTTCTATATTTTCACACCGCCCCCTTTACCTTCTCGTTACTTACTACTCTGTCCGCCGTTCCACCATGGTCCATACAGTAATTTATGGCAGCTGCTCTCTGGTGACGAACAGAGGAATTTATCTATATTTTTTGTAATCTCATTGATATACTTTCTTTGGGCACATTGTTTATTTCCATTGAAAAAGGAGGCAAGGTTTCTCCGAAACGTATGGTTTAAATTAAAAATACACACGGAATTAGCCCAAAAGCATGAATTATTTGTGTAATAATCCGGGCCGTGAAAGCCTTAATATGCAAAAAAACCTTCTTTGTTTTACTTTTTTGTATCGTGCAAAAACAGAACTTAAAAACTTTGTACTTGACATCTTTCTGCAATAAAGAAGTAGAACACGGATATTTTGTTAGCAAAACTTAGAAATATTTTACGGTTTTGTAATGAAAACTAATTATATGCAAAACAGTTGATATGTACTGTAAGTGCATTAGATAACATTATTAATGCAAGAAAATCATTAATGTAACTGACGAAACCTATTTAAATATGGCTGGTACATTCTCATAACCTGATCAGTCTCAAAGTTCAAAGCTAGGCCTATGCATAATCTGGTTGAAAAATGATTATTCGTCTTCTAACTCCACAACACATTCTGCATCCGTAGTAGGCCATTGCAGTATGTCGTTGTAGAACGCATCATACCCAACAAGGAGAGGTTTGATTTTAGCAAGTTCTTTTATCTTCTTCATATTGATGGGAAACTGAAACAGAAACTCTTTGTTGGTCCTAGGCCAAATCTAGACAGATTACAAGAAGTACGGGTTGAAATATTAACATGTTTAACATAATGCCTTGCTGTAATAACTGGCAGGAATGTGACTCCGTTCTGAACTAAAATATGCACAGAACATGTTCCCACAAATAACTCATTTCATCATATTTTATCACTTGACCCCTTTCTGAAATAAACGATTCAATTGCCAACTGACTACTCCAGGATTCGATCCTACAACCTTGGGAAGAGCAGGAGAGAACTTAAACCCTTCGCTACGCAGTCATCCCTTGAGGAAAAGGAGGAACATATTTCCATCTCACACGTGAGAGAATTTCACATTTCCTGATTATTTATACTTCCAATAGCTTTCATAATGCTGATCTCTTTCCATCAACAACGCTGGTTGAGGCACATGTTGTCATTTTCCCAATTAGGCAAATCCACTAACAATTTCATTTTTTAATTCCGAAATAATTTCTTTCTGTTTGTATGATTGTCATTCAGGTAATTACTCGCATTGTCAATACACGGCTTTCGACTGTTTTGTGACTGCGTGTGTAAATCACAGAATATCTGCCTCTACATAGCTATGTTATTCTCTGTCAACAGCTATGAGATACATCTCAGTGGAGCTGTAAAATATTGTATAATTATGTATATAGTGTTCATTTCTATTAGTGTTACCCCAGTGGCTCACATCTAGTGGAACGTAAGTCGGCGACCACGGGACCCCAGCCGAGTTCAGCATTGATTCCATTTACTTGTGCCGGGCTCCTCTTCGTCTTCTTTCCTGCGGACCTCTCTTGGTCAACTCTTGTTCTCTTCTGACCCCGACGGTATTAGGGTATCCGAGTCCTAAGAGTGTCTTCCTTTCCCGGCTTAATTCGCCCTTCTCTCACCTTTCCTGACCCCTCATTCTTCTAGGGATCAGCCTTCATTCTTTTTCGTTATATTTCCTTTTCTCTTTAAGATTTCCGCACGTCTTTTTGTGAATTGGCTCCCCGTGTATCTACAATACATTTTGTCTGGCTGCGTGGCTCAGGGGTAACGTTCTCGCTTGCTGAGCTCAAGGTTGCAGGTTCGAAACCTGGCGCAGTCAGCTGGCATTTGAGGGTGCACAAATGCGAGGGAGCCGTGTCAGTACATTTACTGGCACGTTAAAGATCCCCTTCGGGGAAAAATTCCGGCACCCCGGCGTCTCTAAAAGCCAGTGTAGTTAAAAGGGACGTAAAACCAATAACATTATCATTATTATAACAATTCATTTTGTAAGTATTTTCAACCTAAATTGCATTTTGCGAGTATTTTCAACCTTAACGACATTTTGTAAGGATTGACAATCTAAATTGCCTTTTAGTAAGTCATTGATTGCGGCAGTGGCATTTTTGTGAGTATTTTGATTTCAATTGCATTTTGTACATATTTTCAACCTAAACGGCATTTTGCAAGTATTTTCAATCTAAATTGCATTCTGTAGGTTGGGCATTTTGTAAATATTTTGAATCTCAATTGCATTTTGTGAGTATTTTGAATCTCAATTACACTTTGTAAGTATTTTCAATCTAAATTGCATTTTGTAAGTATTGTGAATCCAAATTGCATTTTGTAAGTATTTTGAACCTAAATTGTATTTTGTGAGTATTTTGAGTCTAAATTGCTCTTTGTCAATTATGTTTTATTCAAGGCTGCATTTTATGCGTATTTTCAATCTTAATTCCTTTTGTGAATATTTTCCATCTAAATTCCAAGTTGTCTGTGTTTTCCGCTCTAAATTATATTTTGTGTGTCTCTTCAATCTTTTGTCAGTATTTTTAATCTCCGTTAGTTGTCTAGAGGTTATCGTCTAATTGTCATTTTCGCTATCACCCAGACCATTAGGGGTCGTTAACCCAGATGTTAGTACCCTTAAAACAACAATGATCATCTTCATCATCTATTTGTGTTTGATTGGTTGATTGATTGATTTAATATGTGGATGAAAGAATGGCTGAATGATATTTTGATTGAATTCACGAGCGACTAAATGAATATACGTATCTTTTGCTGTTTTCTAGATCCTCAAATGTCATGTTTGTATTACGATTCAGTTTATGAAATATTTCTTCCTATCTTTTTACGTTTACTGTAACCTAGATAGTTTTCAATTTTCTGTTAATGTTTCTTGAACATTTGGGATTGTATAAATAAATGTAAGAAAGGTAGAGGTAATTTTCTTCCTGCCAGGATATTTGAGTGTGAGTCTGTTTGGTTGTGGTATTTGATAGATATTAGTGTCTTTCTGTTTGTTTTGGTTTTGTTTATACTTGCTTCGGTGGCTGAACTGCTATGCCCAAAATCGCGGGTTCAAACCCGGACGAAGTCATCGTATTTTTAAGAGCGTTAAAATCCTTCAGAATGCCTTCCTTCAGAGGGGAAGTAAAGCCAGCGGTCCCAAAACCACTACAATTGGTAGTATATAGCCAAATTTGTAGGATGTATTGGGCTGGTTAGAAACGCTCTATGAACTTACAACGTTTGCCGATAGGTGTCAGTGACAGTGGCATCTGGTAGCCAAAATTGGAACTACTTGATATTGAACTTGCTGGGAGCCTTCGGGCGTTCAATTAAAATACCCTGCTATGGCCATTGGCTGCAATTCAAATATGAACATGAAAATCCACAGCCTGCTTCCAGTCGACCAACCGGGTCAGGGAATGGAATGAATGAAGCCCCCATCTAGCGGCGATGATATGAACTGTGCCTGCTGCCAACGCCTGTCGCACTCCCCTGGGGCAATGATTAAATGAATGACAGATGAAATGGAATGACAGTGCAGAGTGTTGCTGGAATGAAATGTGTGACAGGGAAAACCGCAGTGCCCAGAGAAAAACCTGTCTGCCTCCGCTTTTTCCAGCACTAATCTCACATGGAGTGGCCGGGATTTGAACCACGGACCTAGTGATGAGAGGCCAGCGTGCTGCCTCCTGAGCCACGGAGGCTGCACTTCATATATAATAATTGTAATTGTTGTCACTAATTGGAACGATATACAGTCGAGGCGTAGAAAAGCTAATGGAGCAAGTTCTCAGTTTCGATCTACAGCATTCTGCAAGAAAGGAGTTAGTGTAGCGACTAAGCTCTCGCTACATCACTCAGTAATTGCTGTGTGGAAGTGAGAGCTGGGTAGATTCAGGATATCTGATATACCAGCTAGAGGTAGCTGATATGAGGGTAACTTGAATGATTGGATGGTTTGTTCCTCAGTTTAGGGGCTGCGACAACGCAGTCATGTAGCCCCGTGTACTTTGGGTGTGTGTAGAATCTGTCTGATAACCGGTGTTAATTGTGATGACTGTATTAGTGTTTGTTATCTGTTTTTAATTCAACTAAGGACTACAGACGATAATTTCAAGTAGTTCCCACTTTTGCTACCAAACACCACTGTCAACGACCAACTAGTTCTGAACTTGGTTACTAGATGCCACCACAGTCGGCTCCTGGTGACGAACGATGGAACCTAAGAACGTTAGTCAAATTTAACTTATAATTTAGCTCCACCAAAGTGTAATTAGTGGAAGGTTCTTTATCATGCCATAAATCTATGACATGGGACCGCCGGCTTTACTTCCCCTCCGAAGGAAGGCATACTGAGGGATTTTAAACGCTCTTAAATAATTCGACGACTTCGGCCGGATTTGAACCCGCGACCTTGGCCATAGAAGCTCAGTATGCTACCAACTACGCCACGAATGGCAGGAAAGTACCGGTAATGAAGTTAGAAATGAACTCACTAGGTGAAGCTGTTCGTACGAGCCGACTCAGATGGTGGGGTTCATGTGATGAAAATGGGGGAGAAGAGATTATCAAGGAGGTTAGTGAGTTTGGATGTAGATGGTAAGAGAAGCAGAGGTAGACCTAGAAAGTGATGGTTAGATTCAGTGAGAGGTGTAGAAGCAGAGGAGGTCGCAACGCTAACTGCTAATAAGGGATCATGGCGGCAACTTGCTTACAAAAAGAGGGTTGCACACTAGACTGGATGCTAAAAGGCAAAACAATCTCAAATGAAAATGTGTGAATGTATGAATGATTTAGAGGCTTTCCAACATCGTGGTCATGTAACCCGTGTGCCTGGGTGTGTGTGGAATTTGTCTGAGAGCCTTTGTTATTGTTATTGTGATGGTTGTATAAGTGTGTGTATTTCTAATTTCAATTAGGATCGGGAAGGAGGCGGCCGTCGACTTATTTAGGGACCATCCTGATATTTGTATGGGCTAGAAGTGGGTAACTCTTCCTCTCAGCTTTGTCTCAAGAAGCTGAGTGTATTCCGTTTCAGGTCTTCGACCAGAATTATAATTTCATGGCTGAGCCGGGAATCAAACCTGGACCCCTGGGGCGACAGCCAAGATTGACCTACTTCACCACGAAGTAGTCCTACCGTAAATATACAGTACAGTACATGACAGCCCTGTGATGTAGGAATAACACACCAGCGGGACCCACTGTTCGATTCCCGGCTCCATCGGTTTTCAGGGCTGGAACAGTTTGCACTGTGTTTCGTGAGGACAATTGAGTAGCTGTCTAATCTGAAAGGGAACTGTCGAACTTCGAGCATTTATTATTCTGAATTATTTGATGAATCCCTTATAGGACATTTTCATGTGGGACTGTTCTGCCCTTCGCAGTTGTACATTGAATTTATCAGCACATGTAAAATCATGTTGTCAACAATATCATGCGTGTGTTGCTCAGAATTTATCTGGAATTTCAGGTAGGCTACTATACATGTGCATAATTTAGGACTGTTTGGCTGCATATTTCCTGATATATTGAGATTAAGATAAAAATAATATAGAGCAGATTTAACAATTGTTGGCAGCCCTGGTGTCTCTAAAGAATACGCATAGGTTACCTGTTACGATGCGCCAAGCTCATACGAAATTTGGTTGAAATCTTGTCGATAGTAAATATATTACATGGATTTCAAAATTGTACCTATCAGCAGGCTTAGAATCATGCTGGCAGCACTGGCGTATTTCGATTACTCAAAATCAATCTAAAATTTTAGGTACTACACGTGTGCAAAGTTTAGGACGGTTGGACTGCATACTTTCTGATTCTTTGAGATTGGGATAAAGGAAATAGAGGAGCATTTATCAACAATTGTCAGCCCTGGTGGTTCTAAGGAATACACCTAGTCATATCTGTATGAGTAACCGATGTACGACAGTGCTGCCAACATGATTCGTCTCGTGCTGATAGGTTCAATGCTGAATCGCACTTAACGTCCATAATAGCAAATGGATTTCTTCCAAAATCGGCACATATGTAGATCATGTTGTTGTTTGAGTCTTCAGTCTTTTGACTGGTTTGATGCAGCACTCCATGCCTCCCTGTCCTGAGCTAATCGTTTCATCTCTACACAGCTACCACACCCTACATCCGAGGCAATCTGTTTAACATATTCTAACCTTGGTCTACCCCTATAGTTCTTGTCCTCGACCCTTCCTTCCATAACTAAGCTTGCTATTCCTGGGTGTCTTAGTATGTGTCCTACCAACCTATCTCTTCTCTTCATTAGCAGTCGCCAGAAACATCTCTCCTCTCCCACTCGCCTTAATACCTCTTCGTTTGTAACCCTATCTACCCATCTGATCTTCATCATTCTCCTGTAACACCACATTTCAAATGCTTCAATTCTCCTCTTTTCTGCTGCACCAATAGTCCAAGTTTCACTTCCATAGAGCACCACTCTCCAGACAAAGGCTTTCAAAAATGACTTCCTAATACCTAAATCCATATTCGATGTCAACAGATACCTTTTTTGTAGAAAGGCTTTCCTTGCCTGAGCCAACCTACTTTTTATATCCTCTTTGCTTCGTCCATCACTGGTTATTCTGCTTCCTAGGTAACAGAAGTCTCCTTCAGCTTTTCACCTGCCAATTTGATCTCCATAGAGGTTTCTGATTTATTTCGGCTGCATTCCAGTATTTTTGTTTTATATTTATTAATTTTCATCAAGAATTCCTTCCGTAAGACGGAATCCATACCATTCAAAAACTCATTCAAATCCTCAGGCTTGTCGGCCAAGATGACGATGTCATCAGCAAATCTCAGAGTTGAAATTATTTCTCCTTGAATCGTCACTCCCACTTTAAATTTTTCTCCAATGTCCTTCATTACTTGTTCAATGTAAAGATTGAAAAGTATGGGTGATAAGTTGCAGGCTTGCCTTACACCTTTCTGAATACCAGCTTCTCTCCCATGTCCTTCAGCTCGAATGTTTGCTGTCTGGTTTCTGTACCGATTGTAGATCACCCTCCTATCCCTGTACTTTATTCCAATATATTTCAAAATGTCAAACAATTTAGTCCAATCAACGTTATTAAAAGCTTTTTCTAAGTCTACAAATGCCATGAACGATCTCTTATCTTTCCTTATTCTACCTTCCAAAATCAGCCTAAGACTTAGTACAGCTTCCCTTGTTCCTACATTTCTCCTGAAACCAAACTGGTCTTCACCCAACTCCGTTTCTATCTGGCTTTCAATCCTCTTGTAAATTATACTAGACAGGATCTTTGAAGCATGAGTAATCAAGCTGATTGTACGGTAATCTTCACATGTAGATCATAATATTTCAAATTTAACTATCAATTGGACCTCGACCAAATTATGTATGTGCATTCTATTACTTTAAGGGATGGAACTAAGAATACATCCATTCAGAGTCACCAGGGCTGCCAACTGTTGAGTGAATAAGTCACCTCCATAATCCCCTATTAGCGGTTAGCACTGTGGCCTCTTCTTCTTCCACACCTCTCACTTTGAAAGGTGAAACAGTCCCAATTGAAATTGAATGAATGGAAAAGGGGCAGATGACCTGGCTGTTCCGCCCCTTAAAGCAACAAAAACTAACTAACTCGGAAATAGAATATGGTAACTATGTGGACATGAAAATGCTTAGGACAGTAGAGTATAGAGAGCTGGGTCAAACCATAAGGATTGAAGATTCAAACACACACAATTCCTTAACAATTATTTTTTCTTTGTCAACAGAGAAACGTATGAGAGGTGTTCAAATGAAAAGGTACAAATCGTCGTAAAACCGAATCCGGTTGATATTTGAGTATGCCGCTTTGGGATCACGTAGGTCCACATTAGGAAATGTAGTGCCCAGCGTGATACTGCAAATGCGTCGGGCACACACACATGGCGCAGAAGAGAAGCTGACAGTTGGACGTTCCGTCCCGTCCAGTTGAAGTTGAAGCAGCAGCAGTGATGGCGTTCACATTGCACAATTCAACAAGTGAGGAGAAGAGAGGTGTCAACAGATTTCTGACTGCAGAAGGGTCTAAACGGAAGGGAGTGATTCTGATCCATGATAACGCTCGCCCACATGTCTCTAACGTTACACAATGAGTATCGGCCACGATCAAGTGGCTGCAATTTGAGCATCCACCCTACATCCCGGACTTCTCACCCAGCGACATCTATCTGTATGGTCCGTTAAAAAAAACATATCAAGGGAAAACGTTTCCAATCGGACGACGAACTAAAGTACATCGTAGAGGATTGGCACCTGTCACAACTACAAGACTTCTGGGAACAGGGAATCCTGAGGCTAGTGAAGCAATGGGACACCCTTGCACAGGCCTGTGGTGATTACTTTAGAATAACGAATAAATTGTACCCACTGTATCGTTTCGTACCTTTTAATTTGAACACCCTTCGTAAAAGTGAATTGTTCTGTAGGAATGTACATCCATACAGCCTATATGTGGAAACTGTGGCCGACTCAAAGGAAAAGTGATGGAAAAATCACTATGCAGCGGAATTTGCAGGTCTTTTCATATTAAAATTGTTTTCGTTGAAAATAACAACCTTGACTGGTTGACAATAAACCTGGGCATTCCAGTCAACAGGGATATCGCTTTTTGATTTTCCAGTTAGAGATGAACAGTTGTATAAAACTGCTCATATAGACAGCCTCTGGATGTCACAAATGAAAATAAAGAAATCACAACTGTACGCTTAATAACAAGTTTGACATATCACATGTCTGGTATTATATTCAGAATATAATTGCAATAAAGAAACTCGCGTTATTTATTTGCCTTCCACGGTGATATGCTCCATGCATGCGGGTTTTAGTTTTTAATATCACGATGTAGCTAAAGATACACTGATTTACTGCCGACTGCACAAACCAAATATATAGCAACGGCTCATAACAAATAGCAATATATTCCCTGTCTATCTAGCTTGCTTCTGAAAATAAATTGGACGGATATGGTGAGACTCGAGGCTGAGCTTTTTATAGTTGTCATGGAAATTGACATCACGAACTGCGGTCTAGGGAAACTCTTTAATATACGTGGAGCTTTAAGCCAAAAGATACAATATCCATCGTTTAGTTGCAAAACCAGATACAACACAAAGAGAAAACTTTTCAGGAGACAAGAAAACGTTTAATTCCAATGTCTGAAAAGGCACAAATTTGATACTTGGGGCAATCATTAGCTTATGTAATGTAGTTATGGTCCTGTAAGAACTTCAAGAGTGTGAGCATTATATTGTGCGATATTTGAGAATATGTCTGTGATGTATCTGGATTTGAAAGTTAACTGGTTATCTATCTGGATTTGGAAATAACTATTAAAACTTATCTGGTTTTGAAAACAAACACACATTCTCCTGGGCAAACAACATTTACATTTACAGTGAAACAGATACAATATCAGATTTGTAATAAAGTTTCTGATTGCTTAGTAGTTTAGAAAATACCAATGACAGAAAATATTACCATTTTGAACAAAATAGTCTTGACTTACAAAACAGAATACCACAACACTGTAACATGTTAGATGTCAATTTTGAAACTTATACAAGAAGGTATCTATTTCAGAAACGTTCTCACACACACAATCTTCGACATTATCAGGATGATGTTCACATTCAGTGAAGTTCTCGAACCTGTCTTCAATATTGCCGCTTTTTTGCAGCACGTGACAACTGAGATTCATTCCGCTGCTTTTTCCGTGGACGATCACATGGCTTTCACTTGGAACACAGTCCATTGTTAACTGACATATCAATTATACACCATAGACAATGCAATCCGAACAGCGATAAAAAAAAAACAGCTGCACCTAGGCGGCAATGTTCGTTGCGCAGTGAACGTGTGCGCATTGCTTGTTGACGTAACTGGTTTTGATTCTGGATTCGCAACCAAGCTGTATTTTTGTTCAATGAAACACGGAGGATGTATCTGGTTTTGACGTTCGGCGTTTGAGGCCAAGGTGTAGAATCATATAAAGTTGTAAGAAATAGCAAAATCTGTATTTCGAAAAAAAAAAGTGGATGTATCTGGGTTTGCAACTAAACGACTCTTTTATGTTCTACGATGTCGATATGTAAATATTATATGTCAGAAAACTGTATCATAATGGAGGTCATTAATGGACTACTTCTCATTATAACATAGTTTTTCCAACCAATCAGAGCTCAATATTTTCATTCATTGAGCAATTAGGTAAGGATAGCTTCTGACATGCACTCTAAATCCAACATGTCGGACATGAATTATATGATTTGAAAGTTGACAATGTCATCTCTATTGGATCAACCATTGTAGTTGCAATGCATAAACAAACTGGACAATATTGCAAAAGGAATTGCACAGTACCTTAATATCCGAAACTCCAATTTCTACACTTTCGTAACATTTCGCCGACAATTTTCGTGAATTCTGTTGTTGACATAAACACAACTGAATGTCATGGTGGAAGCAGGCGTATGACATTAGTTCCACGAAAATAATAATTCTGCTCTCTGTTCAGTAGCCCTAATTGGATTTCTTACGCGAAACTTTCCCGCCAGGTGGCATAACTGTTCTATTTTGGGACTCAATATTGATTTGCCTTCCTTTCGCATTCTATACGCATCGAATTTGAAGAATAACTAATTGATAATACGATAAGTTCTAGTTTTAAAGCGTTAGTAACAGCCTATTTGGTGTTATTTGACCAAAATAACAAAATGATCCAACTTAGTACATATGCGCTATATGTTGGTGCTACTTCAGGATAAACAATGTTTCAAACCTTCGTGATTCGTTATGAGGTAGAGATCAAATGCTGAGCCCACACAATTCCCAAGAAGGAGAATTCAACCGACAGAATCTCGACAGATATTTATGTATATTTATGTTAGAACATACAATAAAGTTATAATTATCGTCGAACATAAACAGTCGTATGCAACTCGCCTGTTTTGGTTATTTAGACACTCGTATGGAAATTATAAAGAAATTATAAAACTCGCTTCACTCGTTTTATAAACATACTCGTGCCTTAATTATTGCCATTACAGGCTTGGAGCATAATGTACTATCCTAATTCTTTTAGAAGGGAAACATGTACAGCAACCATAATAATGGAAATTCATTTCAATAGCAATATGATCAAATTCGGTACACTTTAATTGACTTCCAAAATGAACATCTCTGTTCGTTGAAGATTTGATTACCTTCATTAAGCGGGCTCTTACACCGTCAGTGGGAATTTTTGCATACAGTTACGAATCATATCATAGCTTCACTAATATGTAACATACAGTTATGAAAACTGACATATGTATAGTAAATACATAGAGCTTTCATCTAATTTAGAGAGAGGAGCAGTATATAACGAATTTCGTGATATATTGAAAGGATAATATTCGTGATATTTTAAACTCCGTGAATCACAAAAAGACGATTTAACAAGGAATACCAGTCTGAATGGAATGATTTTCATGTAAAGTAAACGCATAAATAGCGAGGATGAACCACCATGAATGTTTTATTGTAAATAGTATATTTAAAAAAAAATATTAAATTAGTCTTTCCAAAAATGAACAGTTCTTTGGTTTATTTTTCCAAGTATATCTCAATTATTTTTAAGATAATTTCATAAATGAGGTTCATCCTGTAGGGATCCTTATGTTGGAATGTATCTGTTGAGTTTCATCCAGTTTCCTCACATAGTTCACGAGATATTGTGTTTTTCCTACCAAAAAAGCAACCTTTCGGGTAAACATCTTTGAATATTAAACACTCCATTGACAGATATGCGCTTGGCCTCACGTAATACGCTATATATATGCCAAAACTCTTAATTTACTTATAAACCTTAACAGATATATTGAAAAATGTATTGGCTTTCATTTAAACGTAAAAAAAAACTTAAATTTTGGCAACCGACGGTGTATGAGCCCCCTTAAGTGAATTTAAAATTAATTGGGTACTCCCCCACGCATGGACAACTAGCAATCTTGAAGGGTAAAGGGGACGTGAGTGACTGCTCAACCTATCTGACTCCTCTGCCATACGCTGAAGATATTCGAGTGAGTGCTGTACTACAGGATAAGAATTGTTGCCATAACACCCAAACACTGTGGATTTGTTAACGACTGCAGCACGATTAATGCAATCCACGCCACACGCCTATTGATGGAAAGCCCAGAGAGAGGCAGAGGAGTGTACACATAGCATTTTTAGACCTATAAAAAGCATTCGATCAAGTGCCACACAACCTCATTTGGCGAGCTCTTCGTTGTCATAGAGTATATTTTATGATGAACAAAATAGATTACGAATATTTCAACATTAACATAATGGATTTGGTATACATTTTAATAATCTAAAATGAATTTTGTATATAGTCATAAACTAGAATTGATTTGATATACTTAGTCATAAACTAGAACGGATTTGGTACATTTTGTCATAAACTGAATGGATTTGGAATAATTAGTCCAAAATTATTTTACAATATTTATTCTTCACAATTAAAAGGAAACTAGATGAAACCCGTCAAAACATGACGGACAATGGAAAACAAAATTACTGAAGAAGCTTCTTATATAAGTTACATTCTTTGTACGATTACTTTTTAGCACTATTGCAACTTTAAGGGCGTCAAAAGATAGCACTCTCAGCATTGCAATATATTGCTGGTCATGACTGAAAACGTGATTAGGTCATCATCATCTTGCACAGTTTCCAGCCACTGGCCGGGTCTGTTTGGAACACAAGTCTCTCCAACGTCTTCTGTCTTCCCACCATCTCTCAGCCTCCACCCTTGTCCAGTCTTCTCCTCTCTTCTTCACGATTTCTTCCTCCCCCTTCAGCCACCTGTCTCTCGGTCTCCCTCTTGGTCTCTTTCCTTCCCACTTCGTCTCGTGTATCCTGCTGGGTATCCTCTTCTCCTCCATTCGTTTTACATGTCCATACCATCTAAGTCTAGATTTCTCTATACCAGTCTGTAATGGTTCATCCTTCATTAATTCTCCGGTCCTCTCATTTCTTATTCTGTCCATCTTTGTAGCTCCAATACTGCTTCTCAAGAACCTCATCTCACTGGCCTGTATTTTGCTCTTCTCCCTTCCTTTCATAACCCAGGTCTCCGAGGCATACGTCAGGATAGGGACATTGTACGTCCGATATATGATCTTTTTGCTGTTCTGAGGGACATTCTTGCTCCATAACATGCTTCTCACACTCCTCCGGAATGCTTCTGCCTGTCTCCCCCGCTCATTTATTTCTCTATCGTTTCTTCCATTCTCTTGTATCAGGCTTCCCAGATACTTGAAACTCTCCAATTCCTTCGGCTGTTCCCCACCAATTGTTATTTCCGTTGTGGTTCTTTCCTTCTTCCTTGTGTGATCACCATCTCACTCTTATTTATGCTAAATTTCATCCCATAACCTTGTATTATTCCTTCCCACACGTCCAACTGTTCCTGTACCTCCTCCTCCTTGTTTCCCCAAATCATCAAATCATCTGCAAGCACCATTGCTTTCATCTTTCCTTCCCCAATTACTTGTGCCACTCGGGTCATTATGTCATCCATCACCACAATGAAAAGTAACGGTGACAGTGCACTTCCTTGTTTCAGGCCGTTTCTCTGTTCCAACCAGTCCGATCTCTCTCCTCCCACTTTCACACAGCTCACGCTTCCCTTGTACATCTCCTTTATCTTCCTTATAGTCCATTTTTATATTCCTCTATCCTCCAGGGACTTCCATACTTTGTTTCTGCATACACTGTCATATGCTTTCTCAATGTCCAGAAAGGTCATCAGTAGATCTGTTCCATACTCATAGTGCTGTTCTTGTAACTGCCTTACAGCAAAAATCAAATCCACTGTGGACCTTCCTGATCTGAAGCCAGATTGTTCTTCCCTCATCCCTCCTTCTATCCTTGTCCTAATTCTCCTTTCCAAAACTTTCTCAAACAACTTTGCACAATGACTCATCAGTGTTATTCCCCGATAGTTTCTGCATTCTGTTCTACTACCTTTCTTGAAGATCGGGACAATTATTCCCTTTTTCCAGTCCTCTGGGGTCTTCCTTTCCTTCCATGCTGTCTTCATCACTCGGTACAACCATTGTATCCCCACCTCTCCTGCTGCTCTCACCATCTCCACACTCAACTCATCCACACCCGGTGCCTTCCCTCCTTTCATCTTCCTCACTGCATCTTCCACTTCTTTCCATGTTAAGTCCTTTTCTATTTGCAGTTCATCTACTGTACCTCTTCCCCGATTTCTTCCTCCTCGCCGTGGTTTCCATTTGGGTTCAGGAGTTCTTCAAAATATTATTTCCACATTTTCTTCAGTTCTTCCCTATTTTCTATCTCTTGTCCCCTTTTGTTCACAATTCTAACATAATCCGTAGGATCCTTCCGCCTCTTATCTTTACCATCCCAAACAGGACCTTTTTTGCACCTTCACTATCCTGCTGGTCATGACTGAAAACGTGATGAGGTAAATAGCCCAATACGTTCAAGAGTTTCTCCTTGAGCTTGATTGATTTTGATAAAGTAGGCCGAGCGAATAGGAAATTGTTGCCTATTAAAAGAAAATGTACTGTAGGCTACCTGTAAGTGTTTTATCGTAAGGTGTTAAATCAAGTCGTAGGATTTGAGCTCTCTGCCTATTATTACTGCACCTATTATATCCGAATCCAAGCGATTTCTTACAATTAATATATTACCATATATGAGTCCATGGGAAACGTTCAGATTTCTAAGAAGCATATCTACGGCTTAAACGTTCGAAGTATGTGGAGGCGAATCTCTTAATTCCAAGGAATTGAAAAATTCAATAATAGGGAAATGAAGTAGCTGGCTTTCATCTTCAGTATCCAATCTGTTAACGCTGATGTATGTGTTTGAACTGCTGGATATAAGTTCAATGACTTTTAAATTAATATCATTACATTGTTGCAGCTTGGCAAATATTTTATATTCCAGTAGATCAATTTTACCCTCACAACAGTAAAGACCAAAATAACCACGCATAGATTTTACGCAAGAGAAATACAATGTAGAAAAATGTTTACATTTGATCGTCAAGGACCTTACAGTAAACTGTATTGCATAATATCTGGAATTGTTTCGGAAATGGCCTATTTATATTGGATTTTAAATGTGGCATCGTATTATTCGATAACACTATAGTGTCCTGCAATAACGGAGCCGCTAAATATTAAATGGCAAATAATACTTCCATTGCCGAAATCAACTACGTAGTTAGACTCCGTACTCTAAACAAATAATCATTAAACAATTGTCTTATACAATGAAGTTCAACATGACCGTCCAGAGACTTTCTAACTCAAGTTGGTTGGTGAGGAGAATGCGATGAGACTGATCGCTTAAAATAAATTCCTTATAATTGTTCCTGCCAGCGAAATTTTTTGCGATAGCTTGAAAACGCAGCTCAGAATGACGTTCTTCATTTTGTTATAAACAGTACGAAACTGCTCTAAATAAGCAATTTCCATCACCTGTTATAGGTTATGGCAGTACATTTTGCAGGGGAACATAGAATCACTTCACCAACTACTGGAATGACCATAGGCCTATACTCAATACTCACTTCGATAGTCACCCTAATGGAGGCAGTTTTTGAATTCTATGTCCCGTGCATGTCAAAAATCGTATTAACACATGGAGGCCCACCTATTCTTGTCTATCGCCCCGGAGACCCGGGTTACATTTCCTGCTCTGCCAAGAAATTTAATTCTGGTCTCAGGGCAAAATCGGGGTACATTCAGTCTCTTGAGGTATAACTAAGAAGAGGAAGGTTTAATTCCCACCTCGACAATCTTGGATGTGGTTTTCCGTGGTTTCCCACTTCCACTTAAGGCAAATACCGGGATGGTTCCTAACTTTAGGCCTTGGCCGTCTCCTTGCCATTTACCACCTTAATTACAAATACACACAGTAATGCAGCCATCACAATAACACAGGTTATCAGAAGAAAGTTTCACACATGCACACCCAAGTACACGGGGCTGAGTGACCAAGATGTCGGAGTCCTTCAAACGAATTATATTTGCCAAGTGTCTCTCATGGCGAAAGCAATTGTGGAGACGCGCGTGTGCCTGGAAAACTACTTTTTTCTTTAATATCGACGATGCATAATTATAACTTTTAGTCTAGGACGCTAATAACTTGACCACCGAAGCATTGGGAAGAAATTGCAATATTAAGGTACATAAACAACCTAGCCTACACATTCAACTGTCAGTTAATGTTCCTCAACATTTCCCTTCTTAAATATTCCCCTCCTTTATAATTTTCCATCACGTGAAAACATGCCATGTCTTGTGTTTTAAATATATCGATGCAATGGTGTTGCCATCTGCTGTCAGTTAATGGAACTATATGGGCGAATTACTGCCATCTGTTGTCAGTTATAGGAACTGATTGCAGATATTTAAACGGCGTACTGCGGACAACAGTTTGCTCTTTTGATTACATGCTGCAATGCAATGGTAAAACGAAAATAAAACGTATTTAGAGGGAATGTAGAAATAAGTATCTTTAACAGACATAAAACCTTACTGTTACTCCTTGATTAAACAATATTTCAGTGGTAAAAAAAAAAAAAAAAACTGGCGAGGGCTAGGATCGAACCGGCGCTTCATGGAACCACAGTCAGTCGCCTTAACCACATGGCTACTCACGCACTCATGTATAGTAGCAGACGCAGCCATTCATTATATTCAAAAGCCGCTGTTTGAAGGAAATAATCAATTTCATTATCCAAATAAATCAATGTTGCACATTCGTATACGTTCATACTGTTATTATACTTTATTGTCAGAACTTGGTTAATGTATGTTTTCAATTACATGGAAGCTTATTAAATAACTTACATTTTAATGGAATTCTCACCGCCATTTTGTCATGACCTCAGGCGGATTGTGCGCATGCGTGAGGGCCAAGAATTCTGCTATTTTCTATATTAATTCAAAAATATACCGAGAGGGAATGTAGAAATATGTATCTTTAACAGACATAAAACCTTACTAATACTCCTTGATTAAACAATATTTCAGTGGTAAAAAAAAATATATATATCGGCGAGGGCTGGGATCGAACCGGTGAACCTTGGAACCACAGTCTGTCGCCTTAACCACATAGCTACACGCGCACTCTTGGTCACCAGCAGACGCAGCCGTTCTTTATCATTAAAAGCCGCTGTCTGAAGAAAATAATCCATTTCATTATCCAAATAAATCAATGTTGCACATTCGTATACGTTCATACTGTTATTATATTTTACTGTCAGAACTTGGTTAATGTATGTTTTCAATTACATGCAAGCTTATTAAATAACTTACATTTTAATGGACTTCTCACCGCCATTTTGTCATGACCCCCAGGCGGATTGTGCGCATGCGTGAGGGCCTAGAATTCTGCTATTTTCTATATTAATTTAAAAATATACCGTAATATATTTGTTTATTTTAGAGACACTCTGCAAATCTGCATGCCAAGAGCTTTCGTTAGAATGTCTTACGAAGCCAATCGGTTAAGTCGTTTTCACAATCTCGTGTGTACAAAAAACAGCTTAGTGTTTTAAATATATAGATAGGCGTATAGCCCTACTATCAATCTCTAAAATCGATTAAATATATATTTACATAAACTAAAAGGATTTGGTCTATGTTGTCATATTAACAATATTTTTTTTATTCGATAATCTAAAATGATTTTGTGTATTTTATCTTCAATAAAAATTAATTTTGTAGATTTCATAAAGTAAAATGCGTTTAGTATAATTTTTCATAAAGTAAAATGCGTTTAGTATAATTTGTCATAAACCAAAAAGGGTTTAGTACAATTTCTCACAAACTAAAAGGTGCTTTAGTATAATTTGTCACAAAGTAAACTGGATTTGGTTTTAGTCATTAACTAAAATGGTGAACATTGGAATTGCGAGAAATGAGTTAGCAGATTAAGCTGCAAAAGAGGCGGTATTACTACCACTAAGGCCAATGTAGGTACAAGCTAGAGATATTCGCTCTCAGGTACGTAGACAGTGGCAGAGTCAGAGTCAGCTTACCACGGTGGGTGAGTGGATAGCGTGTCGGTCTACTACCCCCAAGATTGCAGGTTCGCTCCTGGCCGTGGTAAGTGATTTTTTGAAAGGCGGAAAAATACGGCACGCATGTCATACGATGTTGGCATGTCAAAGAACCCATTTGAATTCAGTAGGCCGTGTTCATAATGGCACAATTAATCTCGGGATTTCTCTAATAGAAAGCGCTATAGTGTTCAAGGAGCTTAGATATCTAACCACCTTGACTTTCATAGTGATTCAAGGAACAAGGAAATTCGACATGCAAGCTACCCTCTGGGTGTCAAATTACAAAGCTTGCAACCGGCAGCCGAGGCCATTCGATATTATTATTATTATTATTAGTGGCTAGTTGACCCAAGGTCCAATATTTATTTTGCTTATGGCTAGAGATACAGGAGAATTTATATACTGTATGTATATCCAAATTCTGAATATAGCCAATAGTCTCTGAGGTTTCGAAAGCAAGGTCACTAGCACTGCCACTGTACTTTCTCTTGCTGCACTCGGTGATGATGTGCTAGATCGTCTGTTCTGTAGCACCACACTCACAGTCAGGCGTTGGAATTCTGTTCCACTTGTAGGCCCAATAAACTGAATACGATCAAGAAAATTACACGCGTGTGGCGGAGATCTTTCCGGTCACGGAGGGAGTCCGTTATTTTGTGTGATATAAGGATAGGGCAAGCAGAATCCACACAGTTCTACCTAATGAGAGGGGAAAAGCCGTGTTCACTGGGGCCCACATTTTAATGGAGTGTGTGGATCTTGCTGATCTACGAAGCTACCTTGGCTTGCAGAATACACTCGATTTTAATTTGGCCGATAGCATGGTGGCTGCTGACCTCGTCATCCGCTTTATGAGTGAGAGTGGGTTAGGGCCAGCAATCTAAATTTCAGGTGTACATTTACTTTAAAAACTTTTTAGAAATATGATTTATTTATTTCCATATTTTTGTTTCTTAATATAATTATTAATTTATTTAATATTTTGTTTAATTAATTTTAGGTATTGTTATAGAATCAGATTTAGGTATTAACCTCTATATTTTTGAAATTAATCCAAATTTGTATGATTTTATCTTTCTTAAAAGAGGCAGATGTGTTCGGCTCCTGTGGCGCAGTCAGTAGCATGCTGACCTGCTATGCCCAAGATCGTGGGTTCAAACCCAGCTGAAGTAGTCAGTTTTTAAGAGCGTTAAAATCCTTCAGTATGCCTTCCTTCGGAGGGGAAGTACAGTCAGCACGGCATGTAAAAGAACCTACCACTGCAATTGGTAGTATGTTGCAACATTTGTAGGTTATATATGACTAGTTAGCAACGCTCTATCAAGTTCCAACGTTCGCCGCTAGGCATTAGTGACCGTGGCATCTGTTAGCTTAAGTTGGAACTACTTGAAATTGAATTTTTTGGGCGTAGAATCAAAAATGCCCAGCTATGGCCATTGGCAGGGATTCATCTGTAACTAAAAGAGGCAGATGATCTTGCTGTTCCGCCCCATAATGTAACAATAACGCTCTAATCTAACTAGCAAGTGAATAGACTGACTACTTATTTCCTGGTGAGCTGGCTAGTGAGGGCAATGAAAACTCTAATGTTCTGAGAATGTGACAGAGGAATTTAGTTATTGTGGAGGATACACTAGTTTGAGTTTGCTGAACTAATCAGAGTACGATCAGACTACCTCGATAACGAGGATGGAATTTCTCATTACAAGCCTTTACCTCAGTGTCCAGTGTTAATGAGAACCATGTATAAACAGGAAATTAACTACTTGTAACGTCACTTCTCATCATATGCCCCACAACCACAAGCCCATTCACTCTGATATGACATGTAAAGGGGTGAACATAGGGCTATAGTAATAATAATAAGAAGAATAACTTTGGTCTAGAAAAAGTGATTTTAGAATGGGAATGTGACGTCAAAGGTGTAAATAACCGAAATTCGGGAAGCAAAGCCAAGGTGAAATGTTTACCATTTGCTGATGATCTAGCAATAATTACAAAAAACAGAGGTAAAGCCAGTTACACCGTTCAGAGACTACACAAAATAGCATCTAGGGCAGGCCTCAAGATATCGTATATAGAAAATCGACATTCAAATAGCAAGAGTGAAATACGGCCTAATTTCACAGGAGTCCTCCTTCAAATACCTTGGGGAAATTATACTACCATCGGGACTAGACAACAGGACCAACGTAGTAAGTAAGAACCACCAAATCCCATAATGAATACAGCGTACAGACTAACGTGGAATTACTACAACAAAGAATCATATCGCATAATGCAAAATTACAACACCACTAGACATTTGTTTTGCCGCAAGCAAAACTACAGTGTAAAACTACAGAAATTCAAAAGCAACAACGGATAATTCTCCGGAATTTTTATGGTCCGAAGAGAAACAAGAAGTTCCGTGACGAACTAAAGAGCCTACTTTTCTTAAAATTTAAGATTCATGTCAATGATTAATCTACATGGATCTATGTAGAATAATGACGAAATTAAGTTGGTAATATCGAAATTTCTAATAATTTGGAAATAATGTATAGCCTACCTGGCATAATGTAGCCTAATAGAGCGTTACATTTGGCAGCCCTGGTGACTGAATATATTCTTAGTTCCATATCTTAAGGTACAGAATACAACATTTGGTTGAAGTCCAATGGATAGCATGGACGTTACATGCAGTTAAACATTGGAACTAACAGCGCGCGTAAAATCATGTTGGCAACAATGACATGAATGTATTGGTCAGAAATAATCTGAAATATTATTTTGAATGAAATCCATTAGTTAGTATAGAAGTTACGTGCATTTTAAAATTGGACATATCAGCAGGCTTAGAATCACGTTGGCAGCACTGACAGGTATTGGTTACTCCAAATTAATCTAGAATGCCAGGTACGATACGTGTGCAAAGTTTAGAGCTATTGGCTTGCATACTTTCTGATATATTGATATTAGGGTAACAAAATTAGAGACAGCATAGATTGACTGTTGGCAGCCGTGGTTGCTCTTAAGAATACGCATAGTCATATCTGTTATGGTACACATAGCACACACGAAATTTGGTTGAAATCCAAATTATAGTATAGAAGATACATGTATTTAAAATTGGGTCTCTCAGCAGGCTTAGAATCATGTTGGTAGCACTGACGTATATAAGTTACTCCAAATTATTATAGAATGTCAGGTTCTATACGTGTGCAAAGTTTAAAGCTGTCGGATTGCATACATTCTGATATATAGGTATTTGGATAAAAGAAATTGTGAGCATTTATTAACAGTTGGCAGGCATGGTTAATCTTAAGAATACGGTCAGACATATCTGTTTATGTACACATAGCATATACGAAATTTGGTTGAATTCCAGTTGATAGTGTTGATATGCATTAAAAAAATGGACCTATCATCAGGCTTATAATCATTTTGGCTACACTGCCATGTATGGTCCCCTGGAAATTACACTGACATAATATTATCTCTACGTGTGCCAATTTTGAAATAGCTCCCATTCATACCTACCAAGATATCCAACATGGAGCTCAAATTTCAATTGCGATTTTTCTGCAGTTGGTAGCACTGACATCATTTTCAAATATGGCCGTGAGATATTCAGGTATAGATCTTTCCTCCTACCAAAGTTTATTTCGATTGCTGCAGCCGTTTAGGAGTTGATAGGGGGGGGACACACACAGCCAGACAGACATAAGGACAGACAGACAGACACACACACATTTGCCCGGATCGATCCCATAAGTCTACTTTTTCCTCATTTTTAGCCTACTTTTCACATTTTGCAAAAATGAGGAAAAAGCAGACTTATGAGATCGATCCGGGAAAATGTGTGACTGTCTGTCCTTCTGTCTGTCGGTCTGTTCTTCTGTCTGTCTGGCTGTGTGTGTGTGTGTGTCCCCCCGCCCTATCAACTCCTAAACGGCGGCAGAAATCGAAACCAAATTTAGTATGAGTCAAGATGTATACCGGAATATCTCACGTCCATATTTGAAAATGATATCAGTGCTACCAACTGCTGAAAAAACGCACTGGAAATTTGATCTCCATGTTGGATATCTTAAAAGGTATGCAAGGGAGCTATTCCAAAATTGGCACACGTATAGATAACACTATTTCAGTTTAATTTCCAGGAGGCCATACATGACAGTGTTGCCAAAATAATTTTAAGCCTCCTGATAGGTCCAATGTTTAAATGCCTATAACTTCTACACTATCAATTGGATTTCAACCAAATTTTATATGTAATATGTGTACATAAACAGATATGACTGAGCGTATTCTTAAGAGCCACCAGGGCTGCCAACTGTTAATAATTGCTCTCTCTATTATTTTATCGAAATACAAATATATCAGATAATATGCAAGCCGACGGCTTTAACCTATTCACACGTTTAGTACCTGACATGTTTGATTAATTTTGGAGTAACTTATATACGTCAGTTCTACCAACATGATTCTAAGCCTGCTGATAGGGCCAATTTTTAAATACATGTAACTTCTATACTATCAGTTGGATTTCAACCAAATTTCGTATGTGCTATGTGTAATATAACAGATATGACTATAAATATTCTTAAGAGCAATCAGGGCTGCCTACTGTTAATAAATGCTGTCTATATTGTTTTTAACCCAATATCAATATATCAGGAAGTATGCAATCCAACAGCCCTATACTTTGCACACGTTTATCACCTGGCATTCCAGATTAATGTGGAATAATTAATATACGTCAGTGCTGCCAACACGATTCTATGCCTGCTGACAGGACCAATTTTAAAATACATGTAACTTCTATGCTAACAAATGGATTTCATCCAAAATTGGCACAACAAGGTATAATAATATTTCCGATTATTTCTAACCAGCTCACGCATGACATTGTTGCCAACATGTTTTTACGCGTGCTGATAGATCCAATGTCAAACTGCATGTAACGTCCATTGGACTTCAACCAAATTTTCTATTCTGTATCTTAAGAGATGGAACTAAGAATATATTCAGTCACAAGGGCTGCCAACTGTAGTGCTCTATTAGGTTACATTATACCAGGAATATTTTGAACTAATTAGACGTTTCGATATTACCAACTTAATTTCGTCATTATTCTAGATAGGTTCATATACTGTAGATTAATCATTGGCATGAAAATTGGCTCTTTAGTTCGTCACGGAACTTCTTGTTGTAAAATGTGAAAAGTAGGATAAATATGGAATGTGGATTAAGAGGAGAACAGCGGACATTTGCTCCTTAACTGACACGTTTACAGATGCTTTACGCAAGAGACGCCTGAAATTTCATGCCCATGTCTATAGAGATAATAGCGAAAATCTATCCAAAATATTAGAGTAATCAACTCAAAGAAGGTCAAAATAATGTGGCTAGAAGAAACTAAGATGGACCTTCAAGAAATAAATAGCATATACCAAAACATAGAATATCCAGTAGCCATTAGTGCAATAGTAGATGAAAACTTAAAGGAAACTAGTACGTAGGAAGTGGTCTATTGAATGAAAGATGCAACTCCCATCTCCCTTTTAATTCACTGGCCGTGAAAGCCAATATACCATCTTCTTTGGAAGCCTATAGAGAGAGATGAAAGGCTGCTTGAGCATTTAGCTCTCGCAGTAAAGAAGCGCAGTTGCGGTTCATAATAAGGGAGGTAGCGCGCAGTTTGCTACTTCTGTAGGGGTTCGGGTACGGACACAAAGAGCCAACTTGTTGTCCTAGGTGAAACCCCACACAAGACATGGCATAAACGAAGAAAACTTGCCGATGGTTCTTTGATATTATCACGACTTAAGATCTTTAGTTGTGAAATTCTGTTCAAAGTGAGGCATTTCACTACGAATACATCTCCTAATTTCATCTCCAGCCCTGCATAGTTGATAGAAGGGAACCTGGGATTTAATTATAGTATATTATGCAACGAGCCTATAATGGCAATAATCAAGATACGTGTGTCTTAATTACCATTATAGGCGAGTTGCTTACGACTTTTTATGTTCGACGATAATTATAACTATTTTATATTCGAATATAAATATTCATAAATATCTGTCGAGATTTCACCAGTTGTATGTACTGAACAGAGCTCACGGAACACAGAGGATACCTTGTATTTGACCATGGCCTCCTGGAATACCTCACTATGACACTCGCTACGCAGTGAAATTTAAAATAGGGGGCCATGAAAGTGAGCACAGGTGCGATGCTATCCTCACCTAATTGGTCACACAACTGTTTCTTGAGCTCTGATTGGTGGAGAAAACTGTATCATAATGAAAACTTGTACTGTAATGAGCCTCATTAGAGTACAGTTTTCTGTCATATAATGTTTACATTTCCCCAGGGTCGAACATAAAATATTTTACGAGCTCGTAAAAGGTTGTCTCTTTAGCTGACAGTAAATGAACTTTATGAGGCATTCGTTGTGTATATATCCTCGTTCTCCCAATTAGGGTACTGTTCGGAGCTATGCAGAGGAAAATAGCAGCGCCTTGTAGTCTGGCTGAGGATTACCGATATCAACCATCCCAAGAATATTCCACCATAACTTCCTCAAGCACTGGACCTTCCCTGGAAATATCACTTTTTCCAACTTGCCACGGTGGGTGAGTGGTTATTGTGTGGAGCTACCAACCCCAAGCATGCAGGTTCGCTCCTGGCCATGGTAAGTGATTTATGAAAGGCGGCAAAACTCACGACACGCATGCCATACATTGTTGGCATGTAAAAGATCGCATTAGAATTCAGTAGGCTGTGTTTACAATAGCAAAATGAATCTCGGGATTATCTGCCTAAACATAGTTCCTTCATTCTCTACTAGAAAGCGCTATAGTGTCAAGAAGCTTAGATATCTAACCTCCTTGACGTTCATAGTGCTCCAAGGAACAATAAAATTCGACATGCGGCTGCCCTCTGGGCATGAAATAACAAAGCTTGCGCCCGGCAGCCGAGGCCATACGATATTATTATTATAATTATTATTATTATTATTACGCGGCTTCGGTGGCATAGTTGGTAATATGCTGAGCTTCTATGCCCAAGATAGCGGGTTCAAACCCGGCCGAAGTCGTTGGATTTTTTAAGAGCGTTAAAAATCCTTCAGTATGCCTTCCTTCGGAGGGGAAGTAAAGCTGTCGGTCCCATGTCATAGATTTATGGCATGCAAAAGATCATTCCACATACTAAACTTGTGTGAAGCTAAATTTGTTTGGTTAGATTTCGTCAGAACGCTCTCTCAAAGTTCCAACGTTCACCACTAGGTATCATTGATACCTGGTAGCAAAAGTTGGGACTACTTGAAATTGAACGGAACGTGTAGCTCACCCTAAGGCTGTCCGCTGGAAGCAGCTACAGCCTCTGTCGAGCCGAACATGTCCTGCGACACTCCCGGAAATAAAAGCCATACGATAAATAAACAAGAAGTTCCGTGAAGAACTATACAGCCTACTTTTCATGCCAATGATTATTCTACTGTATATGAACCTATCTAGAATAATGACGAAATTAAGTTGGTAATATCGAAATATCTAATTAGTTCAAAATATACCGGGTATAATGTAGCCTAATAGAGCACTACAGTTGGCAGCCCTGATGACTGAATATATTCTTAGTTCCACCTCATAAGGTACAGAATACAAAATTTGGTTGAAGTCCAATGGACGTTACATGCAGTTAGACACTGGATCTATCAGCACGCGTAAAAGCATGTTGCCAACAATACCATGCGTGTGCTGGTCAGAAATAATCTGAATTATTATGATATCTTGTTGTGCCAATTTTGGATGAAATCCTTTTGTTAGTATAGAAGTTACATGTATTTTAAAATTGGACATATCAGCAGGCATAGAATCATGTTGGCAGCACCGTCTTGTATTAATTACTCCAAATTAATCTAGAATGCGAAGCCTCCGTGGCTTAGGCGGCAGCACGCCGGCCTCTCACCGCTGGGTCCGTGGTTCAAATCCCGGTCACTCCATGTGAGATCTGTGCTGGACAAAACGGAGGCAGACAGGTTTTTCTCCGGGTACTCCGGTTTTCCCTGTCACAATTTCATTCCAGCAACACTCTCCACTATCATTTCATTTCATCTGTCATTCATTTAATCATTGCCCCAGAGGAGTGCGTCAGGCCTCGGCAGCCGGCACAGTTCATATCCTCGCCGCTAGATGGGGGCTTCATTCATTCCATTCCTGACCCGGTCGGAGACTGGAAGCAGGCTGTGGATTTTCATTTTCAATCTAGAATGCCAGGTGCTATACGTGTGCAAAGTATAGAACTGTTGGCTTGGATACTTTCTGATATATTGATATTAGGGTAAAAATAATCTAGACAGCATTTATTAACAGTTGGCAGCCCTGATTGCTCTTAACAATACTTATAGTCATATCTGTTATGGTACACATTGCACATACGAAATTTGGTTGAAATCCAACTGATAGTATAGAAGTTACATGTATTTAAAAATTGGTACTATCAGCAGGCTTATAATCATGATGGTAGAACTGAAGTATATAAGTTGCTCCAAATTAATCTAGAATGTCAGAATATACAGTACGTGTGCATAGTTTAAAGCTGTTGGCTTGCATACTTTCTGATATATTGGTATTTGGATTTAAAAAAATAGAGAGAGCAATTATTAACAGTTGGCAGCCCTGGTGGCTCTTAAGAATACGCTCAGTCATATCTGTGTATGTACAGATATTACATACAAAATTTGGTTGAAATCCAGTTGATAGTGTAGAAGTTATATGCATTTAAACATTGGACATATCAGAAGGCTTAAAATTATTTTGGCAACACTGTCATGGTTGGCCTCCTGGAAATTAAACTGAAATAGTATTGTCTACATGTGTGCCAATTTTGGAATAGCTCCCATGCATACCTTGCAAGATATCCAACATGGAGCTAAAATTTCTAGTGCGTTTTTTTCAGCAGTTGGTAGCACTGACATCATTTTCAAATATGGACGTGAGCTATTCCGGTGCACGTCTTTACTCATACTAAATTTGGTTTTGATTGCTGCAGCCGTTTAGGAGTTGATAGGGGGGGGGGGGTGGGGACACACACAGCCAGACAGACAGACAGGAGGACAGACAGACAGACACACATTTCCCGGGAAAATGTGTGTCTGTCTGTCTGTCCTTCTGTCTGTCTAAACGGCTGCAGCAATCAAAACCAAATTTAGTATGAGTAAAGATGTGCACCGGAATAGTTCACTTCCATATTTGAAAATGATGTCAGTGCTACCAACTGCTGAAAAAACGCACTAGAAATTTGAGCTCCATGTTGGATATCTTGCAAGATATGCATGGGAGCTATTCCAAAATTGGCACACATGTAGATAATACTACTTCAGTTTAATTTCCAGGAGGCCAACCATAACAGTGTTGCCAAAATAATTTTAAGCCTTCTGATAAGTCCAATGTTTAAATGCATATAACTTCTACACTATCAATTGGATTTCAACCAAATTTTGTATGTAATATCTGTACATAAACAGATATGACTGAGCGTATTTTTAAGAGTCACCAGGGCTGCCAACTGTTAATAATTGCTCTCTCTATTTTTTTAAATCCAAATACCAATATATCAGAAAGTATGCAAGCCAACAGCTTTAAACTATGCACACGTACTGTATATTCTGACATTCTAGATTAATTTGGAGTAACTTATATACGTCAGTTCTACCATCATGATTATAAGCCTTCTGATAGTACCAATTTTTAAATACATGTAACTTCTATACTATCAGTTGGATTTCAACCAAATTTCGTATGTGATATGTGTACCATAACAGATATGACTATAAGTATTGTTAAGAGCAATCAGGGCTGCCAACTGTTAATAAATGCTGTCTATATTCTTTTTACCCTAATATCAATATATCAGAAAGTATGCAAGCCAACAGCTCTATACTTTGCACACGTATAGCACCTGACATTCTAGATTAATTTGGAGTAATTAATACAAGGCAGTG
Source organism: Meconema thalassinum (assembly GCA_946902985.2). NCBI lineage: Eukaryota > Metazoa > Arthropoda > Insecta > Orthoptera > Tettigoniidae > Meconema > Meconema thalassinum. Next base: position 173,949,182 of record OX336399.1, read on the forward strand.
CTGCCAACATGATTATATGGCCTGCTGATATGTCCAATTTTAAAATACATGTAACTTCTATACTAACAAATGGATTTCATCCAAAATTGGCACAACAAGATATCATAATAATTCAGATTATTTCTGACCAACACACGCATGATATTGTTGGCAACATGCTTTTACGCGTGCTGATTGATCCAGTGTCTAACTGCATGTAACGTCCATTGGACATCAACCAAATTTTGTATTCTGTACCTTAAGAGGTGGAACTAAGAATATATTCAGTCACCAGGGCTGCCAACTGTAGTGCTCTATTAGGCTACATTATACCAGGTATATTTTGAACTAATTAGATATTTCGATATTACCAACTTAATTTCGTCATTATTCTAGATAGGTTAATATACTGTAGAATAATCATTGGCATGAAAAGTAGGCTGTGTAGTTCTTCACGGAACTTCTTGTTTTTATTATTATTATTATCATTATCATTTTGTCCTGAGTTGCATTTAAAAAAATCGGTTTGTAGGAAGTTAGTGATGACGTGAGCTTTTCGAACAACCAGAACAACAGGCTCCCTCATCCCTCTCCCTCTTCGTCATTTTGTGTAGGCTAAGGATAGGTCACGCAAGATCACCCGCTCGTACCTGATGAGAAGGGAAGACCTCCACTTTGTACCCGTGGAGCCGTATTCATGGTGGCCCGTATTTTAAACGAGTGTGCGAATTTTGCTGATCTACGAAGAAATCTTGACTGGCAGAATACACTCGATCTTATGTTAGCTGATAACATGGTGGCTGCTGATCTCGTCATTCGCTTTATAAATGAGAGGGGTTTAGGTGAATATTTATTTAACGAACTACTTTTTTGAAAATCTGAATTTTCGTTTATTATTATAATTATTAGTATTACTTTATTTTATTTTAAAAAAATATTTTAGGCATTTTTTAAAATTATTTATGAATTGCAGCCAATGGCCCTAGCAGGGTATTTAATTGAACGCCCGTTGGCTCCCAGCAAGTTCAATTTCAAGTGCTACCAGATTCCACTCTCACTGACACCTAGCGGCGAACGTTGGAACTTGATAGAATGTGTCTTATTACAATATCTCACAAATTAGGCTACACACTACCAATTTCAGTGGTAGGTTCTTTTACATGCCATAAATCTATGACGAAGGAAGGCACACTGAAGTATTTAACGCTCTTGAAAATTCGACGACTTCGGCCGGGCTTGAACCCGTGATCGTGGCATAACAGGAATTCTACCGACTATACCACCGAAGCCGCTTTAAAAAATAATTTTTGGGCATCTCCCCCAAAAATTTTGAATAATTTTATCTTTCTTAAGAGGGGAAGATGACCTCACTGTTCCGTCCCTTAATACAACAATAACTAACTAGTGTTCTAATAATGTGCACTACTACTGTACTCTGGCCCACAAGACATGGAATGAGAATGAGAAATTGAATTATTTAACAGGGGATATTCCCGAAGCCTCCGTGGCTTAGGCGGCAGCACGCCGGCCTCTCACCGCTGGGTCCGTGGTTCAAATCCCGGTCACTCCATGTAAGATCTGTGCTGGACAAAACGGAGGCAGACAGGTTTTTCTCCGGGTACTCCGGTTTTCCCTGTCAACATTTCATTCCATCAACACTCTCCACTATCATTTCATTTCATCTGTCATTCATTTAATCATTGCCCCAGAGGAGTGCGTCAGGCCTCGGCAGCCGGCACAGTTCATATCCTCGCCGCTATGTGGGGGGCTTCATTAATTCCATTCCTGATCCGGTCGGAGACTGGAAGCAGGCTGTGTATTTTCTTTTTCAACAGGGGATATTCCCAAAACGAAGCGTCTGCTGAACAAGGAAATTCAATTCCGCGATGCATCAGAGCGTGTGAAAGGAGGATTTGTGTTTGTGTTGCAATACGAGACAAGTCCCAGTGCTGGCGTGATGAGGCCGCAGTTACTAACTTAGGGATTGGAGTATTAGATGCAAGTATCCAGTGTAGCCTAAAGTCTGTTCGCCGAGTCGAGATAGCACACGTGCCGTAAATACCTGCACTTGGTCACTTGACTACCTGGACAGGGAAACACGCTCAATTCACGTCATCGGCTCTACCGGACAGAGATAGCCAAGAAGCTCCGAGATCATTAGTCATGCCGTAGCCCTAGAAAAGACAACACTTGCTGCACTGTATACTGTCACAAGCAGTTAAGAACTAATTAATGTATTTATTAAATAAATAAATACAAGCTAACGTAGAACAAGTACAGCAAACGGGCATTACCCTACAAGGCCAAAATCAGACACTATAGATCGGTAGTACAAGCTTCAGAGTGTCTTATTTTAAATAAAAAGGGGGAGCTTCAAGAACTAGAAAAGAAAGAAAGGAGGATTCTGTAGAAAATAATCGGACCACAGAAAGCTGCTGATGGGACCTGGATGATGAGGATAAACGAAGAACTCCACAAATACATTGGGAAGATCACGGACTCAATGAGGAAGCGGAGGTTGAAGTTCTACGGACACCTACTAAGAATGGATGAATGCAGACTGACCAAAACGATCTTCAACTACATCATGGGGTTAAAGGCCACATGTAAATGGATAGATGAGGTGAAAAGGGATGTGGCAGAAGTTGGAATCACACTACAGATGGTCCAAAACAGAAGAGAGTTTAGAAGGAGAGTAAACAGTATAAAAGCATTTCAGGAGAAACCAACAATGAGGAGGCCCAAACGGATCATTTCCGATGAGGAGAGAAAGAAAAGAAGCGAGGAGGTTATGGGAAGAGAAAAGAAGAAAAGCAAGAAAGGCTTAAGTTCTTTGCGGTCCATACTTGGCCAAATTCGATAGGAAAAAAACCAACGTAAACGAACAATAGATAAGCCGCGCTGTAGCATGTAGGCTATACACAGCACTGAAGTTGGCGTACGTTCACCAGGCACTGCTCTATGCACCCCTTGCGGGCAGCCCCGCAATCACGTGTACAACTGTGTATACTTCCACTATCTCGACTCGGCGAACAGACTTTAGGTAATACGAAGGCAAGTTAATAAGTATCTACAATTGCGTTTAAAATCACTCAGTATGCCTTCCCTAGTATGGGAAGTAAAGCCGGTGGACCAATTTCATAGATTTATGGCATGCAAAAGAACCTTCCACTAACTACAATAACTGTGTGAGGCTAATATTGTAGGTTAGATTTGATTAACGCTCTTTAGGTTCCAACGTTTGGCGACATATGCTGGTTGTGGTGGCATCTAGTAGGAAATTCGCTCTAAGTGTCGTTAGGTTCGCTATAGGGCGTTGTATGCTCACCAGCCGCTAGATAGCACCGTTGCCTATGTCTGTGGTAGGCTTCAGCGTTATCAGATTAGTGCAGCTTGCGACGTTAATATGGCCGCACCACTCTGTGTTTCCACCAAAGAAGAACAGCGTTCCGTAATCCGGATTTTGTCTGAGTCGGCGTAGTTGATAGCATGCTGAACTGCTGTGCCCAAGATAGCGGGTTCAAGCGGCCGAAGTCTAAATAAACTATGGTGGGGTGGATTGGAGGTGCTCGGGGCCCAGTGTTGGCCCACGGGGCGTAGTTTGTAGACCTTTGATATGCGGTGTGAAAGCCACTGTAGACGTTCAAAGGACAATTAACAATTACTGTATTATTTTCGTTTAGCTTGCACATTTTAATATACTTCTGTTGTTCTATTATTAATGTTTTATTGTTGTAAATTAATTTTAAACTCTAATAAAGGAGCATTAATTTATTTCTTGGAATAGTTCAGGTATAACGTTGAGAATGTAATGTACGACCCCATTACGTCAGTCATTTCATGAACAGTCGAATCAACAAACACCGGATCTTCATGAGGTGCCTCGGCAGATAATGTAAAATTATTTCTTTCACTATCTGCCTAAATCGGTTCGTAACTTTATGAAGAAACGCGTCAGATAGTGCAAATATCCCTTTGATACGTCATATGTTAACTTTTTATGAAGTGCCTAGGATTTTTATAAAATGACGGATTTCACTAAGACATCAACAGTGTTTATAGATGGGCCGGAGATTCGTGGCCAGTCATAAGCACGTGAGAATTCTTCGTAAAGCCCGAGTAAAACACTGAGACCACTGAATATGCACAGGCACTGTGGAGGACACATTGCGTGCTTTTTTGCTTTGATTACAAAGCTATGAAGGCTCATTGGGCGTGGAGGCATGTAATATATAGCGGTCAAGAAGAAACGGCACTCGTATACAATCACTAAGCTCTAGAAGTGTTTAATTAAATATTACAAAGCGTAAGATTTTTAGCCAAAATGTGTTATATGTTTTACTAGCAGGTACCCGCGGCTTCTCTGGCGTCATAGTCGTGTCATATTTTTATTGAATGAAATGCAAGTTTAACCCCGTTAACACCCTTTTAGAACCTGAATATCCAAAAATCCCTCCTTAGTAGACGTTTTCGACACACAACAAACATATTCCCAAAATATCATTCTTCTAACTTTAATAGTTTTGGTTGGTCGATGAGAGTGAATATCCAAAAATCCTTCCTTAGTGGACTTTTTCTTCCAGAATTTCAGCCCTCCCCATGGGCCCCTTAAATTGGATTAATGAAAAAAACAATCGACCACCTTTTTACTTATTTTTCAAGCTGATTCTTCCCCCTGAGTTTCATACTTTATGCCTCTGTCTTTTAAGAGATACTTGCTCCGTTAGGAATCCTTCAACCCCCACTTTTCACACATTCACCTCATAATATACAGTTCATCGAAAAACCCTCAGACATGTGTCTTCTTATTCTTAATGATGAGTTTATATGCCGAGTATCGCATCCCCCAAGGAAACCAATCGGGAGACATTGCTATTCAATTAAATGCAGGTCTACCCCCTTAACACCCCTTTAGAACCTGAATATCCAAAAATCCTCCCTTGGTGGACGTTTTCGACATACAACGAACACAACCCCAAAATGTCATGTTTCTAACTTCAATAATTTTGGCTGGGCGATGATGAGTGAGTAAGTCAGGACATTTTCTTTCATTTATTTTTCAGAATTTCACCCCTCGCATGAATCCCTTATATTGGATTTATGATTTTAAAAAACGGTCGAAGACCTATTTACTTCTTTTTAAGCTGTTCTCCCCCCCCCCCCCTGAGTTTGATGAGTGAGTGAGTTAATCAGTTAGAACACTATCTTTCCTGTTTTTTCCCCCAGAATTTCACCCCTCTCCAAGGGCCCCTTAAATTGGATTTATGAAAAAACGGTCGAACACCTATTTACTTATATTCTAAGCTGTTTTTTTTTCGCTGAATGTCAAACTTCTCGCCTATGTCTTTTAAGAGATACACGCTCCGTTAAAAATCCTTCAACCCCCAATTTTCACCCCTTTCACCTCATAATATACACCACATCGATAAACCCTTAGACATATGTCTGCTTAATTTTAATGATTAGTTTATATGCCGAATATCACATCCCCAAAGGAACAACTCGTGAGATATCGTTAATCAATGAAATGCACGTTTACCCCCTTAACACCTCTTAAGAACCCGAATAAACAAAAATCCTTCATTAGTTGATGTTTGCGACATAGAGCGAAAATATTCCCAAAATTTAATTTTTCCTACTTCAATAGTTTTCGCTGGGCGATGATGAGTGAGTGAGTCAGTCAGGTCATCTCCTTTCAATTATTTTACCGGAATTTTACGCCCTCCCCATGCGCCCCTTAAATTGGATTTATGAAGAAACGCTCGAACACCTATTAACTTATATTTGAAGCTGTCTTTTTCCCTTGAGTTTGATGAGTGAGTGAGTCAGTCAGTCAGTCAGGACACTTTCTCTCCTTTTTTTTTCTAGAATTTCACCCCACCCCATTGGCCCCTTAAATTGAATTTATGAAAAAACGGTCGAACACCGATGTACTTATTTTTAAGCTGTTTTTTCCGCAGAGTTTCAAACTTCTCGCGTATGTCGTTGAAGAGATACACGCTCCGTTAGGGATCCTTCAACCCTCACTTTTCACCCCTTTCATCTTATAATATACACCACATCGAATAACCCTTAGACACATGTCTGCTTATTTTTAATGATTAGTTTATATGCCGAGTATCACATCCACAAATGCAACCACCCATGAGATATTGTTATTCAATAAAATGCAGGTTTAACCCCATTAAGACACCTTTAGAACCTGAATATCCGAAAATCCTCCCTTAGTGTACGGTTTTGACATACAACGAACATATCCCAAAAATGTCATGTTTCTAACTTCAATAATTTTGGCTGGACAATGAGTGAGTGAGTGAGTGAGTCAGGACATTTTCTTTCATTTTTTTTCCAGAATTTGTCCCCTCACAATGAACCTCTTAAATTTGATTTATGAAAAATAAACTGTCAAACACTTATTTACTTATATTTAAGCAGTTTTCTCTCCCTGAGTTTGAAGAGTGAGTGAGTGAGTCAATCAGTTAGGACACTTTCTTTCCGGTCCCCCCCCCCCCCCCCAGAATTTCACCCCTCCCCATGAGCCCCGTAAATTGAATTTAAGAAAAAGAAAACGATCGAACATCTATTTACTTATCTTTTAAGCTGATTTTTTCCGCTGAGTATAAAACTCCTCGCCTATGTCGTTTAAGAGATACACGCTCCGTTAGGAATCCTTCAACCCCCACTTTTCACCCCTTTCACCTCATAATATACACCACATCGAAAAACCCTCAGACACATGTCTTCTTATTTTTTATGTGTTCATATGCCGAGTAACACATCCCCCAATGAAACCAATCGGGAGTTATTGTTATTCAATGAAATGCAGGTTTAACCCCCTTAAGACCCCCTGAATATACGAAAATCCTCCCTTAGTGGACGGTTCCGACATACAATGATCATATTCCCCTAAATGTCATGTGTCTAACTTCAATAATTTTGGCTGGGCAATGGTGAGTGAGTCAGGACTTTTTCTCTCAATTTCCTTTTTTCAGAACTTCACCCCTCCCAAAGAACCCCTTAAATTGGGTTTATGAAAAAGACTGTCGAACACCTATTTACTTATTTTTAAGCAGTTTTTCCCCTGAGTTTGATGAGTGAGTCTGTCAGTCAATCAGTTAGGACACTTTCTTTCCTGTTTCCCCCCCCCCCCCCCAGAAATTCACCCCTCCCTATTGGCCCCTTAAATTGGATTTATGAAAAAACGGTCAAACACCTATTTACTTATTTTTTAAGCTGATTTTTTTCCACTGAGTTTCAAACTCCTCGCCTATGTCGTTTAAGAGATACACGCTCCGTTAGGAATCCTTCAACCCCCACTTTTCACCCCTTTCACCTCATAATATACTTCACATCGAAAAACCCTCAGACACGTGTCTTCTTATTTTTAATGATGAGTGGATATGCCGAGTATCACATCTCCCAATGAAACCAATCGGGAGATATTGTTATTCAATGAAATGCAGGTCTATCCCCTTAACACCCCTTTAGAACCTGAATATCCAAAAATCCTTCCTTAGTGCGCGTTTTTGACTTACCACGAACATATCCCCAAAATATCATGATTCTAACTTCAATAGTTTTGGCTGGGCGATGATGAGTCAGTCAGTCAGTCAGTCAGTCAGTCAGTCAGTCAGGACACTTGTTTTTATATAAGAGATTCCGGTAGTCACTTGCTCTCTTGTTGTTAGATTAAGTATGCGTTTAGGTAAAACCCTTTGAACCGTTAACTTCTACCGTAGCGAACTTTTGTTTGCGTTGTCTGTAGACCTAATGATGTTCGCTTTACGAACGAACCAAGTCAAATAAACTCCCTATTTGTGTGAAAAGTGTTATTTTAGTGTGTAAGTAATTTATAAATGATAAACTTAACCCGTCCAGTGTGGATCACGCGCCTAGCGCGTCATGTTACGAGTGCTATAGAGCATCCAGCGTTTAGAATAGACTGTGGGTCTTATGGGCTTTTACTTTTGACGGACCCCCCCCCTACACTGGTTTTGTTACCTCACCTTTTATCATGAAGGAACTCTGAACATATATATTTTTCGTCATAATAGCTTCCTACAATTATCTGCCAATTGATTGCCTTTGTTATTGCATACAAGTATCGTTTATATTACTTCTTAGTGATTTAAACATTTTCGAGGTTAGCGCGCTGGAAAGAAGAGCCTAGTCCAGTGCTGCATGCTCGCCCGGAGTGGAGCACGTGCTCAGTTCCGCCGGCAACATAATAATAATAATATAATATCGTATGGCCTCGGATGCCTGGTGCAAGCTTTGTTAATTGACACCCAGAGGGTAGCTTGCATGTCGGATTTCGTCGTACCTTTGAACGCTATGAAAGTCAAGGAGGTTAGATATCTAAGCTCCTCGACACTACAGCGCTTTCTAGTAGAGCATTGAGGAACTTTGTGTTGGCGGAAAATCCCGAGATTAATTTTGCCATCGAACACGGCCTACTGAATTCAAATGGGTTCTTTAACATGCCAACAACGTATGACATCCATGTCGTGATTTTTGTCGCCTTTCAAAAAACACTTACCACGGCCAGGGGCGAACCTGCAAGCTTGGGGTTGGTAGTCCGACAGCCGGCTATAAATTCTGACGCACTATCCATCATTGGTGTTATTGTTGTGTGTCTGTTTTATTTTCTGTTCGATCGAATTAGGGCTCCCTACAGTGGGTTCGAACCCGAATGCAAGCTCACAGATGCGCGCCCCTAACCGCACGGCTAACTCACTACAATATTACAAAAAACAAAACAACAAGAATAGAACTGAAATAAACTGGATTATAGCCTAACTAATAACAACAACAAAAAAGTGTTGATCAACAGTATTGCTGACGTAGAAATTGTTCTCATCGTCAGCATGCATCCGAGAGGGAAAGAAGGGTTGTGCTCTCGACATCTGTCAATCTGTAATGCGTCATATCACAACGAAATGAATGTCGTTATTGGTTCTCTTCGCGTACGGTATCCTTAATACTGATCCAATCCGCTAAGACCTGCAAAACTGCTCCTTCCTGTGCGTGTTCTACTTCAGGTAGCTGCTGGGGTTGTGTTGTATCGCTAACTTATGAAAGCGCAGTACTCGCAGCGGGTAAACATAACGTTTGACGTCAGCGCTACCTCTTCCTAGAGTTAGCAACACTGTCGCCATAAGGCTCCACAGTCTTTTCTAAACGCTGGATGATCTATAGGAAATGTGAATCACGGTCTTGCAGCACGGAAAGAAAGGCTCTCCTCGTCATCCCGCACATCGTGTAAGTCCAATCTGCTAGCGGATTCATCCATAGTCAGATTTGCGCCTGCGTATTTGGTTTCCGCGTATTTATTTGTCTCTCACTTGTTGTGAGCCCCTGTAGGAGGGGTGATTATCTGGATGTTCCCGTGGACCGTGCTGACATCGATGATGCGTGGGTGTGAAGTGCTGGGGCCGAGTTAAGGGCTTTAATTGTAGTCGCCACTCTACCGCCGAGCTTATAGCGATATCACATTCAGCAGTGGTGTTAAAGAGGTCACTTCAAGCTCTGATAATACGCTCGGCGGACAGAGGACCCAACACCGCCTCTAGATTGGTAGCCTTGTCCAGTATTCTCTGCAGGCAATCGATGTACTTATAGAGGTCACTTCAAGCTCTGATAATACGCTCAGCGGACAGAGGGCGCAACACCGCCTCTAGATTGGTAGCCTTGTCCAGTATTCTCTGCAGGCAATCGATGTACTTATAGCCACACACTAATGATATTGCTTTCCACGGTGGGTGAGTGGTTGTCGTGTCGGACTACCAACCCCAAGCTTGCAGGTTCACACCTGACCATGGTGAGTGATTTTAGAAAGGCGATAAAAATCACGACACGCATGTCATACGTTGTTGCGTTGTTGGCATGTTAAAGAACCCATTTGAATTCAGTAGGCCGTATTCATAATGAAAAAATTAATCTCGGGATTTTCCACCAACACAAAAGTTCCTCCTTTCTCTACTAGAAAGCGCTACAGTGTCAAGGAGCTTAGATATCTAACCTGATTGAGTTTAAAGCGCTCCCGGGAACAACAAATTTCGACATGCAAGCTGCCCTCTGGGCGTCAAATTACAAAGCTTGTACCCGGCACCCGAGGCCATACGATATTATTATTATTATTATTATCTTTAGTTTCTCATAATTAGCCTAAGGTACGGATTTGGAATCAAGTATCCTGTAAACTTATTACTGAGATAAAATAACCTGACGATCTGGCATTTACCCAGCAGCACTGCCTTCTGTATTCTGGCAATCAGGTTTTTCATTTGCAGTTCCTCCAAAGCCATTGCCAACGTCTTTGGAACAACTCCCGTGGACGAGATCACCACTGGCAAAATTCTTGCGTGTTTTAGGCCCCATAGTTTTCGTACTTCTTCCGCCAACGGTGCGTTCTTGTTTGTAGTTTTAGCTTGGGTAGTTTGCATATTTTGGCTAAGTGGGACAGCAACGTCTATCAAGTAGGTCTTTTGCTTTCTTTTATTGAGAAAGACAATATCAGGTCGATTGGCCAAGATTTTCTGGTCGGTTAAAATAGGTCCATCCCAATACATCTTATAATGCTCCTTTTCAAGCACGTTGGCAGGCTGGTAAGTGTAGTACACAATGCTCGTATCCAGAAGTCCACATTTTACAGCGAGCTCTTGATGTAAGATCTTAGCAACATCATTGTGCCTCTTGGTATACTCTATACCAGCCAGCGATGATACGATCGATGGTTTCCAGCGCTGAGCTGTATCTACGACATCGATCATCTGCTACATTCTCTTTAAGGATGTGCTTTCTATAATTTTTTGTTGCAATGACACGATTATTATTATTTTTATTTAATAATGATAATTGTCCGTCCAGAGATGAACACTACCTTGCAGAGCTGCACCGGTCGGTATTCCAAATCGTGTCTTCGTATTCTGACGTAATTTTGCAGCATGCAGTGTGCCCAAGGTTGCAGGATTGAATCCTGGCGCAGTCAGTAGATTTTCTGGCATATACCCACACATACACACACGAGGACAAAAGGTGATTTCATAAGCCAATTTTTTCGTAAATGAAAATATACTAAAAATAGGATAAACATTACTCAAAGCAAATGCTATCAGGACAAAAAGTGACCGATACAGCACTTATGACCTAGGATTGTAAGCATTACAATAACATTCAGTGTTGCCTTCCAAGATAGATTGGACGGCTTCACTGCACGGTTCACGTCTTGATGGTGGTTGGTTTGAGGATTGAATCCTGGCTCTGGTTTTAGGACTGGAACGGGAGAATAATTGGAATGGCATGTTTGACGTGGATTTCTGCTTATACTCCCTGGGAATGGTTTTTAATTTAAGGACTAAATTTCCATTATTAAATAAATATACTCACTACGATAATATTGCTTACCAGATATATTTTGAGTCGTAGTGGATACACGCTGTTTCCAGGCTCCAATCATAACGTAAAGTTAATTTTTTGGGTCACTCAGTGACAACAACAGAACAAGAGAGCGATGCCTGAAGACACGTATGCTTTGCAGCCACCCCTTGTCATATCCTGCCAGATATTGTCGGCCACAACCGTTCTAATGTGTCCTGCTCAAGTGACAACACCAGATAGTTGAAGACACATTATGTAAACAGTTTGTCTGAACTATTACAGTACACGTCAAGCACAAACGTTAGGACTTAAACCACAAACCTGTGTTGAGTACGTTTAGTTGATGATGGGTCACTAGTAAAATTAAATACGCTGTAGCTACAGTTATTGCGACTTATCGTACTGAAAGGCGCAGTCAGAGAAGCGTTGGTCTTCGAACCAAACATAGTGACATTTGGACATCCTTGTTACTTTGGGAAACATACAAACGCACGTAATATATCACTTTCGAAGAAATTTGATTTTAATCACTTTTTAGGGATTTCCTTTCAACACTAAATTTGTAGCACTGATTTTTAGCCTATTTTCATTTATGAAATAATAGGCTTATGAGATCACCTTTTGCACATGTGTCTGTCTGTGTGTGCGTGTGTGATGGTGTGTGTCCCTCCCTAATAACTTCTAAACGGCTGGAGTGATTTCAATGAAACTCGGTAAGTTCATAGTACTATTCCGGGCGACCCCGACCGTGCCCTCCAAATTTTGTTACGTCTCACCAATCCAATATGGCGGCTGTGCGAAATATTTCACCAGCATTCAATATCTCCGAAACTATTACCGATATCACCCTGGAATATTTTGCGGTGGTAAAGAAAACTACTAGAAGTTCACCTATGTGACTTTTGAAAACCTGGTAACTACAAAACCAACATGGCGGCCAAGCGAAGTTGCGATTTTTAAATAGACGTTACTCGCGATTTGACCAACCAACCAACCGCAATAACACCTGGTGCAGTATATGTTTATACACATTGTAATGCACTGACATTTAACTTCGTTCAATTGTTTTCATAACCTCAAGATGGCGGCAGTGCAAAATATTTCACCTGCATTCTATATCTCTGAAACTATTAGCGGTATAACCCTGAAATTTTGTACGGAGATAAAGGGCACCACTGCAAGTTCATCTATAAGACTTTCAAAACCGGTAAACTACAAAACGAATATGGCGGCCAAGCAAATTTGAATATTTTAAATAGACCTTTCTCGCGATTTAATGATCCAAAAGCAATGAAACTTGGTACGGGAAATGTTTATACACATTGTAATGCACTTGTATCTAATTTAGTTCAATTGTTTACATAACCTCAAGATGGCGGCTGTGCGAATTTTAAAATTAAGTTTGTATTGCTTGTGTCGTAATCATGCGATCGAAGTGAAAGTTTTGATAATGAACCTACGCAATAAGTTTCCTTTAGTGGTACATGACTCTATGGCCTATACATATAACAATCCAACATGGCAACCATCCGAAATATTTAGATGGATCTCAATATCTACGAATCTATTACAGCAATCAAACTGAATTTTTTAATGTTCATAGGGGCTATGAACATAAGTTCACCTATAAGACTTTCAATAACCTGGTGATCACAAATCCAACATGGCGACGACGCGAAATAAAAATATTCGCATGGACGTTTCTCGCAATTAGCCATCCGAGTGCAGTGAAACTGGGTACAGTAAATCCTTATACTAATGTTAATCCGCTGGCATCTAATTTTTTTCAAGGGTTTCCATAACCACAAGATGGCAGCTGTGCGAAATTATAAAATCTCGTTTTTACTACACGTACACAATAATCTTCATGTAACAGTACCTAACTCTAGGACCTACATATGTTAGGTTGTATAAAAATCCAACATGGCGACCATCTGCAATATTTAGTCGATCTCAATATCTACGTAACTAATACAGCAATCAAACTGAAATGTTGTATGTTGATAGACGCAATTAACATAAGTAGGATATATGAAAATAGGCTGTATAATTCTTCACGGAACTACTTGTTTAATTTTAAAATGGCACTCAGGGACGCTTGAGGAAATTAATTGATATTTGAACGACTTTTAGTAACTTTAGGGACTTGGAGTCCAACACTATCTCGCGACCGATAGGCGTACTAACTTTCAATAATAGTTAAATACTCTTATAGCAATATGGTTGGTCGGTTCGTTAATTTAGAGGCTGCGACAACGCGGTCATGTAGCCCCGAGTACTTTGGGTGAGTGTAGAATCTGTCTGATAACCGGTGTTAATTGTGATGGCTGTATTAGTGTGTGTTATCTGTTTTAATTCAAGTAAGGACTGCAGACGATAAATTCAAGTAGTTCCTACTTTTGCCACCAAATGCTACCATCCACAACACTAGCTGCGGACGTGGCTACTAAAGGCCATCGCAGTCAGCACCAGGTGGCGAACGTTGGAACTAATAGAGCGTTATCAATTCTAAGCTACACATTTTGGCTTCACACCATTGTAGTTAATGGAAGCTTCATTTTCATGCCATACATCTATGACATGTAACCACCGACTTTACTTCCCCCTCCGAAGGAAGGCATACTGAGGGATTTTAACGATCTTAAAAAATCGGACGACTTTGGTCGGGTTTGAACCCGCATTCTTGGGCATAGAAGCTCAGCATGCTACCAACTACGCCACCGAAGCCACCCGTGAAATCAGTTGCCCCTAACAATATTGTTTTATGCAGCCCAACTAGCACATATTGTCAAGAAGGTTCATATTTATCTGCTTGCATCCCGTATGGTACTAATGCTCTGCAAAACGATACTGAACACTCTTATTTTCCCTTTGTAATAGTTTGTAGTGTGTCGCCTCCGTAGCGTACCGTTCAGCATGGTTAGCTGCCCCCGGAGGTCCTAGGTTCGATTCCCGGCTCTGTCACGAAATTTTAAAAGTGGTATGAGGACTGGAATGGGGTCTACTCAGCCTCGGGTGGTCCAAATGAGTAGAGGGGGTTCTATTCCCACCTCAGCCTTCCTCGAAGTGGTTTTCCGTGGTTTCCCACTTCGTCTTCGGGCAAATGGTACCTACTGTAAGGCCACGGCCGCCTCCTTCCCTCTTCCTTGCCTATCGATCACGATGTTCCCTTCTCTTCCCATCCCTCATGAGACCCCTGTTCACTTTGCAGGTGAGGCCACCTGGGCGAAGTGCTGATCTCACCTCCCCAGTGGTATCCATTTCGGCAAGTGCCTGGAAAGGCAGTAGTGGTGAGTTCCCTCGCTGAGTCCACCAAGCTGGAGGGTAAAATTGAGCCTCACAGTAGTCGCATATGATGTGTAACATCTGACATGTTATCCTACTCGTATACTACACAGCTTGGACATTCTTAAGATGTTAATTTACACTCTATTTTCATACTGGTACTATGATGAATGTATAGATTGAATTGGAGATATGCTACTGTCTCACTTGTGGCGCAGCGGTCAAGCTATTAGTCTCTCACCAAGGTTGACCGGGTTTGATTCCTGGTCAAAACATGAGAGATTTTCGAATTGAAATGCCATGTCCTGTGGTGCGCATTCCACGTAAAAGGGAGGTACCGTGGATCATGATCGTGAGATTAACGGACACGCAAAACTACAATGCTTCCTTCCTTTTACATTAATAATTCATAATAACAAAGTGACACACAACGTCGACAGTACTCTCAAATACTGTGAGCTCATTCCTCAGTAACTATAACATTCATAATTCTTAAGGCTCTCATACAGTTCGTCGTAAACAATCAAAACATGGCTTCCTACAATAATGAAATGACCTAGTCTCACATATGATGGAAGTACAGCTTTTATTCCACTCATATAACAACATTCTGTTATGCATTTAATATTTGACTACTCACCCACAGCTTGAAAATAATGCCGCTTACTTAAATGTCATTTGTCGTCTTTGTCCTACCCCTTGTGATATTCAACCTTCAACGTGAAGCTTCATAAACTACTCAATGACAAATGAAAGTCGGTGAAACATTTTCCACTGTGCTCGTCAAACCAGTGCCTGCTAAATGCACTGCCTACTGTATTGCCATAACATTCTCGCGCTACAGAGCACACAATGCCTTGTTTCTAATACACACATTTCCAATTGTACATCCAGCTGGCAGTCCGTATTCACTTCCGTCCAATCGACTTCAGTTCGATCCACTTCCGCCCGATTCACTTCCGTCCCCAATTTTCAAAATCACTCCCACAAAACTATCCAGCAACCGAGCGGAAAGATGTTACACATCAAAAATTACGAGCCTTACAGTAGTCGCATTTGATGTGTAACATCTGACATAGAAGAAACCTCACGTGAAATTGTTGATACACCGGTATTTTATACTATTATTGGCACAAACATTAATATATTGTAAAAGGGAGTGTTTTACAGATATTGTAGTTAATAATTCGAAACTCATTTTATTAGATGATTTGTAGCTTCCATCACCACTAGCCTAAATAAATAATACGATATGGGTCAACTAGATTAATAGACGCGACACCGCTCATAACCTTAAATTCCTTATAAACAGGTCCTCTTGATTCTCAGACCAACACGTAATTTCATATGGATTCTGTTAAAATGAGTCATATTAATATGATAAATATCGTTTAAAATGATAATCTGGTGGCAAATATATCTACCCCGTCCGGGATTCAAACCCGAGATCTCTAGATTCACAGTCATAGGCGCTAACCCCACGGCTATTTCGACTACGCAAATATTGTGCACAAGATGGTGACTTATTTCCACGTTCCAATAATACTGCATAACGGAATTACGTTTCATTTATATTTTGCATGTTTCGATAATGTTCCTGCGTGAAATTGAGTTTAAAATGCCTTATGAGTTGGCCCTCTTATGAGTAAAGGGAATGTATTCACTAATAGTTCATGAAGGCTTGCTCAAATGACTGCATTACCGTTATGTGGGTTAGAATAGCCATTGTGCAGAAACATAATACCGGCAATGCCGACTACTTACAATGTTTGATATTAAGGCATTTTACCATTTAAACACTGATACGAAGACTTCGAACATGTACCATGTGCTTTGTTTCAATCACTTGACACAAGAGTTCGCATGAGCGTTTACCGTTCAGTATGACATATACATTCCACATGGCCGAGAGTACGTCATGGTATCAATTTCCGACACCGCGCGCTCATTGTTTCTCTTACCACTGCCAGCTGGATCGATCGATTGAGTTGGCAGTGCGTCTTACACTACCGTTCGATCCACCACTGCCAGCTAGCACACTCCGTTCCATCGAACGGAAGTGTGCCAGCTGGTGCCACCTCGATCGTTCCGATCCACTTCCGTCCCATTTTTCAAAATCACTCCTACAAAAAATATCCAGCAAACGAGTGGAAAGATGTAACACATCAAAAATTAGTCTGTAGTCACATCGAGGGAAAACTAATAGTTTTGAGTCTCGTTTGCAGGATATGCTTACATTATTAATTACAAATGCGCACACATTGTGCAAATTACAAAATATACAATAACCTGCGTTTGATCAATTTGTGCAGAAGTCAATGATGTATTTTCCACGGCTTGTGCAGTTAATCTCATGGTAGCGTTCACAATTCAGGTCACATAATTCACAGATGCACATCGGGTTGGGTTCGTGGAAGCATTTCGTCTGACACATGAAGTGGTGGTAGCCATTCACCGCTAGTGAATTGACAAAATGTCGTAATTGTTGGTTCACATCTGTCCGGGCTCCTTTTGTCATGACCTCTGTTGAGTCGAATTCCATACAAATATCATATCTTTTTAAGGTGCGGTCTTCTACTGACCTCTTCCCGGTGTCCGTACATGGCAGCAAGAACTTGTATCTCAAATCCTCTACTAAGAAGGGCTCTCTAGCAAATTCGTATACCAACCTTGAGCGGGTGTATGCTTATAGTGCATTAGTAACTTACGGGATGCCAGCAGAGAAATAACGACCTTCCTGGCACAACGCGTTAGTTGGGCTGCATAATCAATATTATCAGGGGTAGCTGATTCACCTTGTATGTCTCTACTGAACTAGAATGACGAACACTTGTTGCCATGGTAATCACCGGATATACGTGTCAGTTTTTGTCCATGCTAATCACAGAGTGACCACTGCCATGTTTATAACAGTTTCACGCTGACCCGAATTTTCCTCTCATAATCTTTGTCAATGTGCACAGAGGTGTGCAAATTATTAGACTCGACACCAGTTTCCTAAAGTAACATTTATACTTTTCTGGGCTTGATTCACTAAATACAGTATGATTGTTTGCAAGGCGGTGAAATTTTTTCCAATGTTTAACCAAGAGTCATAATTGAATTTTCTTTTATGAAACTCGAAGTAAAATGATTGTTTATGTTCGACCCTGACTATTATATGTCAGAAAACTGTACTATAATGAGGCTCATTATAACACTATTTTTCATTATGAAACAGTTTCTCCCACCAATCAGAGCTCAGGAAACAGTTGTTTGACCAATTAGATAATTAGATGCACTGAGTTCCACGGCCGTCTAATTTAAATTTCACTGCCTGGCCTAGTGTCATAGTAGGGTAATCGAGGAGGCCATGGTCAAATACAAGGCATTCTCTGCGTCTCATGCGCTCTGTTCAGTACATAAAACTGGCGAATTCTCGACAGATATTCATGAATATTTATGTTCGAACATAAAATAGTTATAATAATTATCGTCGAACATAAACAGTCGTATGCAACGAGTCTATAATGGCAATAATTAAGACACGAGTATGTTTATAAAACGAGCGTATGCGAGTTTTATAATTTCCATACGAGTCATGTTCGACGATGTCGAAATGTGAATAATATATGACAGAAAACTGCATCATAATGAGGGTCATTATAACACTGTTTTTCAGTATGGGACAGTTTCTCCCACCAATCAGAGCTCAAGTAACAGTTGTGTGGCCAATTAGGTAAGGATAGAATTGCATCTGCGCTCACTTCCACGGCCTTCTATTTTAAATTTTACTGAGTGGCTATGTCATAGTGGGGTATTTGAGGAGGCCATGGTATTCCCCGCGTCCCGTGCGCTCTGTTCAGTACATAAAACTGGCGAAATCTCGACAGATATTTATGGATATTCATGTTCGAACACAAAATAATTATAATTATCGTCGAACATAAACAGTCGTAAGCAACTCGCCTATAATGGTAATGGTAATTGTATGGAAATTATAAAACTCGCATCGCTCGTTTTATAAACTCCACTAACAGAGGAGCTTTGCTAATACAAAGAGCCACATGCTTGGTTTTGATTACTTAGCTCTACTTTTCGTGTAAATTTAGAGCTGAGGCTTTTGAAGTCATTTTGCTGATGATCCGCTCTTGTACTATTCAATGATTCATGAACTATGGCTTGAAATCAACAGGCTCAGAGGGTATATTCTAAAGTCAATGAAAAAATAGAAAATGGTCCAAACTCAGGTATCCCTCTGAGTACCCAACTCTGAAAGTGTCCAGACTCAAGTCCTTATGGTAAAAGGTGTACAGCCTGTTACGATTCAACACGGAACTGTAAATTGGGTTGCCTACCCACCCGCAATCGGCTTGAAATCTGCTCACAACACGCTACCGACGGGGCTACGCCAGGTCGAGAGTGTTTTTAAGATCACCACAAACACCCGAAGAAATGGAGCTCGTCATTTCCGAAGCCTTTGCGGAAATTACTCCTCTGATGTTGTCGAAGGCAAGAGAGAACTTCATGCGACGAGTGGCCCTCTGCTTGCAATATGATGGACGCCACTTCGAACACCTTATGTAAATGTCCGTTTGCAGTTGATATAACGTCTGTGATATATTAACTTTTTATTCGCATCGAAGACTGATAACAATTTTATAACAAATCGTTTCCTAATTGTATCTCGTTTTGTGGTATTGGGTTAAAAAGCAATAAATGGTGTTTTCAACACAAAAATACATTGTGTTGTAATAAACTATGTTGCAGAATAAAATTTTATTTCATAGAAATGATCTGTAAAAGCCATTAACAAAAGCGTAAAATAACAAGTTCTGAAACAGAAATCGTTCAAACTTACTGTGAAGCCTGCGGAAATATATGTTGAATCCTCTCACTGCCACGCGCCGATTAGATCGGCTCTCGCTGCTTGCGCCAAAAGTACCAAAGCCGACTCAATCGGCGGGCTGTTTATCTTGTATTTGTAGATTTCTGTAGGCATATGTCCGTGAGTATTTCATACTGTTGGAAAGGTGAGGTTTCAAGCTCGACTGTGCAGTGTTTACTTTCTTCCTTCAAAGTCCGTTACGCGATAGGTTTGAGTTTGTATTCATGCCCTCCCTTTGCGCTCCCCCAATCACGCGCGTTCCCGCCAAAATTGCGGTGCAGTTTTTTTTTCTTGTTGAAGTTTTCTGCCTACAGATGTATCTAAGAACTTTCTACAGCTGGAAACATAGTGTTTCTTCAAATATGACTCTTAGGTGTCCTTAATTTATGCTCAAAACCGATTTAAAAAAATTGACCAATTAGCAAAATAACCTCAATTGAAAAGTTTGGATGCCGTATTTACTTTTATGAACATAATGTATGAAAGAATGAGTTATTGGTTAAAATGCGAAGCAAAAATAATTATTCTATCATTGGAAATGTGGTATTTATGATTTTTTTTCGAATAGACTGCATGACCATTGAAAATGGCTTGGCATTCTTGGCAAGTATTTCAGGAAATGGCTTGGCACTAAGAGGGTGAAAGAGCAAAATACTTCGCAATGCTGAATAAGAAGGCGGCAATCGAACTCAGCCTCGTCGCTAGCGCGCTGCGAGCAGATTTCTAGCCGATTGTGGGTGGGTAGGCAACCCATTTTACAGTTCCGTGTTGAATCGGAACACGCTGTACGCGTATAAGCGGGAAATCATTACTAAGTAGGGTTAAAAAAGATGCCAACAGTTGGTCAATAAAATGATGATTAAAAATTTGTGACTGATTTAAATTCATTATTTGACTAGCGGACCCGTGAGAGAAATCTCGCATGATCATAAACCACACTTTCCTCAATAGGTTTATAATGAGAGGCTTAAGGAGAAAAGTTATGTTTTTATTACAACCAAATTATTATAGAACACTATTTACATTTCAGGATAAAGAAACGACCTCAGAATGCTAATATGACATGAAACAGGCGTCACAGCGGCCCGTGGACAGCAATTATGAAGCGTATTTCCCTACATGAACGGTGTTTGCAAATCGCACACTTCGTACAATATTTTAGGTCATTTTTTTAAATATAGATATTTATGAAATTATAGTGCAATAAGTCACTGCTAATGTCTATTCTCTTTCATTTGAATGCTCATTTGTCACAATCGGTCGCTTGTGAGCGCCGCAGGAGGGATCTATACTCCTGAAATAATATATATGATTCGAACAATACGCCCATTTCTGTAAATGCAAGTGGAGTTTCTCTCACAAGAGAGTGGGATGGTCCCCAGTGAATCAGCTCAGTCCTACCACAACATTAAGGCGCTGTCACTGTGGCTAGCTTAACTCGTCTAAGCACAAGATTTAGTGCTGACAAGGACATGTTCGCTATTACTGTCAACTACATTACCACTCATGAAATAATGTCAATTAGCTACAGTAGTAATTAACTTGTCCAACCACACACACTCATACATTCCCACAGTTGAGAATCAATCTTGTGTTCGAGGAGATGCTGTTGAGTCCCCCTGCACATTCGGTAACATAAAATAATAATAATAGCAATGTTACAATAGAACTATATCAACAAAGGCAAAATTAAGACATTAAAACACAGTTGTTACAACAGAAATTTTAGATACATCTGAAACTACAGGGTGTATCAAAAATGTACTAACACTTTGAATGACTACAACATGATTATTTATGAACATAGAGACAAGTTTAAGGGCTTCAGTTCGTACTCGGGAGAACGACCAACTGTACTACGATCATTACCACTGCATACCATTATGAAACACCACTGGAATACTGTCGAAATAACAGAATTTATTAAAAAAAATCTTCCACTCACTTCAATAATTATTATTCATGTTAATTTTTGCATTTAAAACTGTAAATATCCTGTGATAAACAAGATGTTCAGTAAAGAACATATAGCCTACTTTCTCCTAAATGTATGAGTATAGTTATAACTCGTTGTTATTATCAAAGAGTATAATAGAATCATTTCTTGGTTGAAGACCTTAGAAACTATTTACCTCTACCAAACGCCACAACCTAGAAAAAAACTACTACCATCATTGAAGTAAGATAGATAAGAAGTATCTCAAGAATGTTATGGATCTGGAGACATAATCGGCCAGATTGGCTGAGTGGCTCTGCGGTAACGTTCTCGCTTGCTGGGCCCTAGGTTGCAGGTTCGTATCCTGGCGCAGTCAGCTGGCATTTGAAGGTGCACAAATGTGAGGGAGCCGTGTCAGTAGATTTACTGGCACGTTAAAGATCCCCTTCGGGCCAAAATTCCGGCACCCCGGCGTATCTAAAAGCAGCAGTAGTTAAAAGGGTCGTAAAACAAATAACATTATTATTATTGTTATTATTACATAATCGACCTGCCGTGGGCAACATCCAACTTTGAGTTGAGGCATGTCTTTACACGTCTGGTTGTGCATGGCTTTCACAACCCTAATTGAATTAACAATTTTTTTCCGTGTCCCTACAGAGACGTGTGTATACAAATTATGTGGATATTTTCGATTGCTATTTGCCGGAAATAAAAGTATTAATAATCTGAACTAGTACCAGCGGCTAGAATTCAGTTACTATGTGAAATCGTTTTGTTCTTTACTTCAAATAACATTTTCAAATAACGCACAATAGGCTGTAACAAACCCTTTAAAATAAGAAGTAAAAATGTGTCATAGTATCATCCTGTCATTCTTCAAATTCGATGCGCATAGAATGCCAATGGTATACTATCAATGGAGTCCCATGTAGACCAGTCGTGAAATCTAGTGGAGAAATATCGAACAATATAATCCTAACAGGGCGAGTGCATTCTAGCGGCCATAAGAAGAAACTTTTCAATAAAATCTGGAAGTTAATAAGTAGGCCGGCGTGCAGTTACCTTTCTGGCTGCTAGATGTCTCGAGCAAATCTGCTGGCGAATTAAGTTTTAATTAAATATATGTTTTGCACGGTAATATGCACAATATAAGGCTTAATTTTAAAATGTCTGAGTCATTACAAAGCAACAAATATGTAAAATTTCAAGCAAAAAACCAAACTCTGATGTGGTTTGAACCAAAGGCATATGAATGACAGACTAACGCTTTACCACGGAGCCATTTGTGCCAACGAACATTGATCTATATAAAATGACTTACATAGAATTTGTTGGCAAATAATGATTTAGACCTAACGATTTCATCAGTGGAGTATATTATTTATGTACAAAGCATTTCATACTAAGTTTATTTATTTTGTATCAGTACGCTATATTGCATGCAATACTCAAATTAGTGAAATATAAGTCAGGCACAAGATATCTGCTGCCATCTTGTCTTCTTACCGAGACGGCTCAGCTTTTTAAAATCTCTTCTGCACTATAGTATTTCAAAATAAACTTTTAATTTCGGACGTGCCTCTTCCTTTAGAAAAGTTAAGTCGATTCTCGGCTCGATAATCGGAACTGGTGGGTCCCATGATATGGATTATAAAGTTTGCATAATTCGCACGGCCGCCATCCTGAAATGGTACGGCGGATGACCTTGTAGTTTGGTCACAAGACGCGTCCTATATAAAGGTATGTTATTACCAAATTTGGTAGAGATCGGATAATTTGGTTAGTCGCTATTTGATTTTACGTTTTGAACGTTTGAGTGGCCGCCATTCAGATTTGGTAAAGATGGCGGCGATATAAAACATGACACTGAGGTGCCCTTTGCTTGTTCTACCTCTGTACCAAATTTCGTTCAATTCGGTTTCACCGTGTTCGAATTGATACGGGGGGACAGACATTCAGAGTACACACACTCACTCACACACACACACACACACAGACTCACACACACACATACACACACACAGACAGACACACAATTTTTGGCCCTGTAGTGATCTCATAAGTCTACTTTCATGTTTTGCAAAAATCGAAAGTAGGCTAAAAAGGGCTTCAATTATAGAGGAGACATGTAATTAAAGAATCATGTTGGCAAATGTTCAAATTGATGACCGTCAGTATCCATACAAAGCTGATAACGCGAAGCAATGGATTCGCAAACGTTACGACAAAGTTCATTTGGAATTTCGTGTTGGAATATAGGATTTCCAGCGCAGACGCTTCATGATGCGATGGACGCTATCTTATGAGATGTGTGTCTCTCGAGACGTTTGTCGTAGTGATTTCGGTGGGGATCGAGTGAGGGCTTCCTGCACCTGTTCTTCTTTCCGAGGACTGGTGGATGTCCCTAGTCGTCCAGAACGTTTCTTGTTGACGTTATGAACGGTTCCGTCTGCTTCAAATTTATCTCTGATGCGAGCAATGGTCCGGTGCGTTGGTGGAGGTTTGTCGAACTCCTGGACACTGACGGTGATCAATTTGAACATTTGCGAACATGAGTCTTTATTTACATGTCTCTTCTATAATTGAAGCCCTTAAACTTGTCTGTATGTTCATAAATAATCATTTTATAGTCATTCAAAATATTAGTTTCATTTTTGATACACCCTGTATTATAATTGGTGGAAAATCTCGAATAAAATTGATCGACAAACAAGAAAGAAAACTCCTCAGGAAAATCTTAGGACCAAAGTGTGGAAATGGAATTTGGATGAAAAAGAAATCACAAGATATTTATCAAGTTACAGAAAAATCGCTGATACCATAAGGAAAAGGTGGTTGCAGTTTTACGGACTCCTATATAGAATGGATAATAACAGGCTCAGAAAGAAAATTTTCAACCTAGGCTTATCAATGCAAAATCAAAACAACCGACAAAAAGAAATCAGTGAAGACATAAATGAAATCGGCTGTCATGATGAAATCATTCAAGACAGAACAAAATTCAGAACTTCAATTCATAAACAAAAGTTTTCCGAGAAGCCTACCCGACAAAATATAGGATGGACAGAACAGCGCAAAAGGAAACACAGTGAGAGGAAGAAGATATATTGGAAAGGGAAGAAGAAACGACTGATTGAAAGACTAGACTTTATATCATTTTAAATGCTACAAATGCTGCGTGAACTCAAAGTCCGTTAGCAAGTGCAAACCAAGGTCAAAGGAGGTAGCTGGCTGGATGACGTCACGCTCACCGGAGCGCGCGGGCAAAGGAGGAAGCTCAAGCAGTACTTTGACGTCAAACACCTCAGTGCATTCCCGGTACATTTCGTCCCGTCACCGTAACGTAACGCCAGACCCCGGCGACAAGATCATTTAATATGATAAATTGTGATAATAAGTTCGAACGCGATCCTTAGTTGGACACAACGAATCAAAGAATTACAATTATAATCAGTGCTTTTTTTTTTTCTAAAAACAATTTAAGGGGTACTCTCAGTTGTAGTTGACAAACCATCACGATCTTGCAATTTGCAGAGCCCGGTTATTACTTTTAGGGCTGACATGTTAAATGATTTGTGGTCTAGTGGGTAATTGAACGCAGTATTTCTAATCATTTTACATTTTAAAATTAAGCGAAGCACTGTGTTAGTGTCTCATTTTGCTGTCCTGCTTACAGTAAGTTCCACACTGGTAAAGAGGCTGATCACTGCCATTTTCACGCTTTCTCTGCTTGCTTTCCGTGTCGGTCACCACTCGCACAAAATAACAACCTACCCCACCTCCAAACACTAGCTTGCGTGCTTATAAGAACGGAGTGGCCGACCAAAATAAACTGATTCGATAGATCGATTTCAATTGAGGATTACTTGAAATCTCCTCCAGCTGTTGTGAATAGCGCGTTGACGCCAAGTCGGAAGTTATATTAGCCGGACTAGATACAAATGTACCAATATTTTTTATCATTTTAAATGATCTAGTTGACTTCGTCGTTACCTTATGGCAACGTCACGAAATGTACCGAGAATGCACTGAGGTGTGTGACGTCATACTACCGCTTGGTGCATGTGTACTGAGTTCACTGGTGAGCTCTGGAGTTACGAGACGGCAACGACACGACGAGCGTGACGTCATCCAGCCAGCTCCCTCCTTTCACCGCGCGCTGCAGCTCCCTCATGACTTGGAACTTTCTAGCGTTCTGATTGTTTCTTGATCATCTAACATGTCAAGAGTCTTTGGCTTCCAGCGAAGCGAGACGCCTCCAGCCTTTCTAGCATTTTTCAGCATTTGTAGCATAAAAAATATATGAAGTCCAGTCTTTTAGACTGACTGTCGATTTTTCTTAAACAGTTTTCAAACGTTTAAGGGGTACGGGTACCCCCACGTTTCCCACTGAAAAAAAGCACGGATTATAATGATGCAAATATGGAAAAATCAATCGGGTCTCACACTTCAAGTGCCTCGGGGTGATCTTGGAGCCAACAGGTTTAGAAGAATATGCACAAAGTGTCCGGCTACAGAAACTGAAGGGACCGTACTGGAGAACACACGACATCTACAACAAAAAGTGCATGGCTTCACATACAAAGATCAGACATTACAACACTGTGATCAAACCAGAAGCTCTGTATGCAAGTGAAACTCTGATACATCACAGGAAATGTGACTTGGAAAATATTCTTAAGGAAGAAATAAAGATCCCGAGGAGAATTCTTGGCCCAGAAAGGACAGAAGTTGGATGCAAGTTTGAATCTCGTAAAGCAATTAAGAAATTATCGAATCTTGCAGCAGACATCTGAAAACGAAGATTGACATTTTCTGAACACGTTCAGAGACTTCCACGGACTAGACTTACACACCTACGCAGATAAATCGAAGAATATACCGTAGATTCAGTAAGTGAAACAGGACTTGGAGAAGCCCCATGTAAGAACAGCGGAAGTCATTGACAGGAACCTATTTCGATGTAGGGTAAATGAACGGATAGTAACACCAGAGAATGACACTCCAAACAGACCAGGAACCAAGTGGACTAAGGAAAGGAAGATGGCCCATGGAGAGAGAATAGGAGACACATGAAATATCAGAATGGTGAATCATAAAAGTACTGTGTAATCCATATGGGTTCATTCTCACATAATAATAATAATAATAGTAATAATAGAGGAAAATATTTGAACCAAAGTCATAGGATTGTATCTGGATGATGAATGATTCACCTCACTTGCACGGAAAAGACGCATGAAATTCTGCAGTCATAGAGCTCGAATGGACAACTCCCGACTGACCAAGAAAATCTTCCTCATAATCAATGGAACCCGACAAACCAAAGTACGCTGGCTAGCAGACACCCAAAAGGACCTCATTGAAATCAACATTGACCCACTAACAATGACACGGACTGCATTTAGACAGAAAGTAAATTCATATGAGTCCCCACCCAAGTTCTCTACGGGACGGAATTTGAAACACAAAGTTGCATGGACACAAGAAAGAAGACAGATACATAGCGAAAGGATGAAGATGATTTGGGAAGATAAGAAGAACAGAAGACCAAAGCAAAATAATGTTTCTTCGTGCTCCTTAGAGGCCCAAACGCATTATACACCCTCTGTCTGAAAAGTTTGGTGAATGGGTCTCTATTACGAACGGGTTGTTGGCTTTCCTGAAACAGCCGTTACTATCCTTCGAATTAATTCTCTTGGATGGTTATGCACTTCTTAGAACGGCTGTACAAGTCCTGCAAATTCTTCCTGAGGGATAGCATTCAGTTGCGTCATCACATTTCGTTGGATGTCCGAAATGTCCGAAAACCTCTGGCCCTTCAGGGCTTTTCGGTGACCCTAGAGCCCGATACTCCATACATTGACGCTGAGGTCGTTCCTCAGACACCAGGTCTCGTCACCCGTGACGATGGTTTCCAGGACCATTCCATTCCACGGAACATTCACCCTTCTCACTGCCACCCGTCGAACAGGTGTGCACGTTAGGTTGTATACATTCACCCTTCTCACTGCCACCCGTCGAACAGGTGTGCACGTTAGGTTGTATACATTCACCCTTCTCACTGCCGCCCGTAATATAGCTCATTCACCGATTTTTTTTTAATTTTTTTTACGTATTAATAACTTTACACACACAGAGGATAATTGTCAGTGCACCATTTGAAAAGTCATAAGCACTGATAAGTAGTAAACACTCCAGGAAGTCTATAAGCACTCGTGGCGGTGACACGGTGAAAGGGCTTTCCAAATCAAAAGATACATAAAGCCGGCCAAACGCTGCAGTCAGGGTTCCATGTTTGGCCGTTTTCCATCTCTCCCTGCGGAGGTGGTCCAAGAACCCCACCAGTGTGTGGTCCCGATACCTGTGTTGGGAGAAGATAAAATGAATCGCTCCCGCAGTGAACCAGAGGACTAAGTTACGCTTTTCCCTCGTGGAATGGTGTACTGCAATTCGTTGCACCTTCATGCCATCGGACACGTCCAGCGTCGGACCGCATGTTCTTGCTACTATATGGAGGGTCCAAGTCCAGACGACTGTCGCACTCCCATACGTAGTGACTCGACGGTCTAATGTGTCAGTGCGACCACAGGCGTCACACAGGTTGACATCACTCTGCCCATGCCGAGACAGTTTTTCCCTGGTCGGCACAATTTCATTGAGGTACTCATACAACTTCGAGCGCCATTCCAGTGGAATCCAGGGATTCCACAGGTTCTCCCAGATAGTCGACCAGGCTCGCGTAGGATATTTCAGCTGTATATAGGGGGTGAAGAGTCTTTCGGTGATCAGAAACCGATAAATCACCTTGGTAGGGAGTTCGGTGATGGGTGTGGAGACACTGGATTTCAGACGGTGAATAATTGCTAGTTCCTTCTTGAAAACATTGGCTGGGATGGGCAACTGGGGCAAGTGACTGTGTGCAGACTGCGTCTCCCATCATTTGTTGGGCTCGACAAAGCTGTGCGGCCAGCAAGGCGTCACATTTGTGTTCAACTGCCACAAGTTTCAGTCCGCCTCTTCGAAGTGGCAGGTTCAGTTGATCGCGCCAAATCCGAAAGCGGTATCCGGACCAGAGGAAATATCCAATGGTCATTTCCATTCGTTGGCAGAGCACGTGCGGAGCTGGAATTGCTTGTGCCAGAAACCATACTTTGGACAGTGCAAAGGTATTAATATACCACACTTTCTGTATCAGGTTCAATCTTCTCGTCAGGTCTTCCTTTAATTGAAATCTCATCGTATTTAGACGTCGGTTCCAGTTGTATCTGACAGTTTCTACAAAATCTGGGAATAAGATGATCCCCAAGATTGTACACTTGTCAACTATGGGAATGGCTAGGTCGTGCGGAGGCCTGATTTTTGTAGGCAAGAAGATGGGCATGAGCGATGACTTCGAAGCATTGATGCGTGCACCTGAGGCTAGGGCGTTGGTGTCCAGGATGATCTTCGTAGACGCAAGTTCGCACTCATCATTGATAAGGACAGTCACGTCATCGGCATATGACCTCAGGGTGATATGGGCACCATGCAGATCGATACCGTGTAGTTTCTTGTCCAGACTGCGGATCAGGGGTTCAATAGCCAAAACAAAGAGCACTATCGACAATGGGCAGCCCTGCCTGATGGATTTATGGACGGGAATTGGATGGGATAAAAATCCATTTATCAAAACTCTGGATGAAGCGGAGTCGTTGAGTCGTTGGAGGCAGTGGATGACGCCCAGAGGAATGTGAAAGTGACGCAAAGTTTGTGTGCGACTCTATCAAAGGCTTTGTTCAGGTCAATATTGAGCAAGACAGCCGCGCTATTCCATGGCCGGACGCATAATGAATGAGGTCTCGGATAGCAAGAATGCTGTGCAGAGTGTTCTTCTGGGGTATCGTGCAGGTTTGACCAGGGTCTATCAAGCTGTGCAGCACATTTTTAAGCCGAAGTGCGAGGACTTTTGCCAGAAACTTGTAATCCGTGTTGAGAATAGTTATTTGTCTGTAGTCAGCAATACCACGACCACCAATAAGCTTGGGAATCAAAAGGATAACGCCTTCTTTAAAGCCGGGGTTACTTCATGTGTGTAGAGGTAGTTGAGTACGTGGGTTACATCATCCCCAACAAGGTGCCAGAAGTGTTTGTACCATTCATACAGCAGAGCATCTATGCTAGGGGTCTTGTTATTAGCTGTGGTTCGGGGAGCATATTCGATCTCTGCCTTCATGATCGGTGCGCCGATTTGACGCATGCAGTCGTTGTCCAGGGGCCGGTACGAAGACGTCAAGAGTTGGTTACCTGCCAATTCCGAGTCGGGTTCCTCGGCCAGTATCGCTCGAAAATAGCGCTCACCTTCTGCAAGTAGTTCCTCACGGGTTGTTAATATGCCCCCCTCCGGTCCCGTCCTCTGACGCCCTTGCGAGTGGCGTAGACGGCCAAGCTGATAAACAGACATCTTTTCCCTTTCAATCAAGGAGTACTTCTTGACATGCTGATGCAGGGTGGCTAAATTGCTTTCTCGGACATGACAGATGGTTTTCTTAATCGTGCGTAGTGCCACCGATACATTTTCCCCAAGTTGTTCACGATGGTGGAGGTCCTGTAACACGGTGCCATAGAAGTCCAGTTTCCGATAGAAAAGTTGGTTACGTTCAAAAGTTATGGCTTTGCGACTGCCCGAATGGCCGGCCTCACCTTTTCTAACCACCAGACAGCCACATTTTTGTAACGGTGTTTCAGCCGTTGACACGGCCGATACACAGCCACAAAACGCTGTGTATCCTCCTCCCTTTCAAAGCAGTTGGTATTCAGTTTCCACGTGCCTCTCCCTTTTATTGTGTGTGCACTTCGCGCCGTAAATAAAAGGCTATAGTGGTCACTAAAGGCGACAGAGATGATCCGACAGCTGCGTACGAGTGAGGCGAGCTTACTAGAAATATACGCCCGATCAATTCTGGATTTACAGGCCCCACGGCAAAATGTATATTGGATTTGGTTGCCATGTATGTGTGTCCATATATCTATTAGTTGCATGCTCTGGGTGAGTCCCTGTAAACCAGGACAGAAATTGAACGAACCAGTCTGATCCTGGGGGCGTAAAGTGTAGTTGAAATCCCCCATCAAGAGAATGGGGAGATTCGTTACCAGGTGAGTTAAGATGTCTTGTCTAAATAAAACGTTTCTCTCAGATTTATAATTGGAGCCAGATGGACTGTAAACATTTATGATCCTGACACCCTGTACAGTAGCAGACTTTATGCGCCCGGAAGGACCCATCACCACATCAGTTACGAGGGTGCCTTTACGGTAGATAATGGCCGTAGCCCTAGCAGTGGTGCCCATGTTAACTATATTGTCATGGTCATACAGGAAGCCAATGTTTCATTCGCTGACCTCTTGCAGAAGAAGAATGTCAACAACATATTCACGCAGAAAACGACTTAACAGCGCCTGAGTGGCCGGATTCCTCAAGCCAGGAATATTTACTGTGGCATAGGTCCTCAAATGTGAATTATTGTCCATAGTTGATGTCGGCTAAGAGGGGAGCTAGCTGTAAATCCAAATCCCGCAGTGCCTGCCGGGACTGCTCACGATATTTAGCCCGCATCTTGCTAACGAACTCGTGGACTCCCACATGCTGACCCATTTGAGAGCACTTGCGTAGAAGTGAAATAATGGGTCCTGGCTAGAAATGGTTGCCATATGACACAGGTCCGACATCATTTGCTGAACCTCTAGTGCTTTGCTGGTAGTAGGGCTCTCTGAAGGTGAGGCCTCTGTTAGACAACTTCTGGGGGTTGCCGGCACTCGGAAACGGGGGTCTAACTCACTGACACGTATTTCACCTTTCTTCAGTTGCTTAGGCTTGTTCTGCTCTTTACGGGGTTTAACAAGTTTGGTTGCGAGCTAAGCATCTGAGTCATCGGAAGTAGGGTTAACCTTGCGCTTAAGTTTACGGTTTTTAACGACTGCGGTTGCGAGCGAGGGATCCGAGTCATCGGAAGTAGGCCCATGGCTAACGAGCATGTCTTCCGCAATTTCCTCAGATCAGTTGGGCGTTTTTCGTATCCCCGCATTTTCCTGTGCCGAGTTTTCTCCATGGAGGTGACTATTGGGTAGGATTGGCAACTGGAGGGGGTGACAAGGCAGCGTCCAAGTTGTTCTGTGAAGTTTCTGCCTGGTGCATGACCACAGACTCTGGAAACCTGTCAGGAACACCTGTGCTGCCAGACAGGGTGACTGGCACCGCCTCCGTGGGAGGCGGGCTGTCTAGCGGGGGAAAGCCTGTATCGTATTGGGCATGAGTATCGCCTGGGCTGTGAAGCGAGGAGTCGTCTATACGGCAGCTGGAACTCGGGGTGACCATAGCTGCAAGGCTACTTTTCAGGCAGAGGGTGTACTGTACCCGGATCGTTCACACGTTCGTGACATTGCTGACATCATTATTATAAAGTAGAGATGTTGATTTATTTGTGTGAGGGAATGGCTGATATTTGAATAGCGCGCGGAGGAGACTCAGAGTACTGAGGGAAGCATTCATCGCAGGAGCGAGCCCGCATACATCACGATAATTTTTTTTTCTGGAATTTCTTTTAGGAGAAGAGATGGACGCTAGGAAAGTAGTACAGTTTACCGGCAATTACAAGAGAAGGAATTTGAGCTATCAAGCATTATAATCGGTCCAGTAGAAGCCGAGATACGAGATGGAAGTTTCTGGAAGTTTTGACGATTCGACTATATAAGGAGCGAGGATTTCAAGACAGATTGTATTCCAACGGAGCATTTGCTCAGGTGCGGAGCTACGCAACGTGAAAGTACGAGTATACACGCCGAGATTCTGACCGTCGAAGGACTTAGTCGCTGAACTAGTGGTCAGTAGGACTTTCTGTTCGGGTGAACGAACATAGCTTGTGGCAGCGAAAGGACTTAGAATATCAACTGACTTTCAGGTCAAATATTCTAACCGGTCAGGTGATGGTAGTGTCGAAAAAACCATTCACGGAAGTTAGCCTACAGAGCGATGTATTTTTGTGGTAACGATACATCAGGCACTTCGAATTTCATCAGGAATAATTTATTCATCAGTTCGTTCTATGCTGCTAATAGGTGTTCCTATCTTAGCGTGCACACGAAACCGCATTTTTCGAATATGAGAATTATTCTCAATGTTACAAGAGTACTGTATCAGTCTATGACTGCACAACATTTCATCATGTTATACTGTACTGATGATGACGGGAGTTGTTTCGAACGAGTGACTTTGTTTATCAACATGCGCCGTTAAATTACTCGAAGGATAGGTAGGACATGGAGACGGATGAAGTTATACGGATACAGCAGATGGCCATGGAAGGACACTATTGGGATAGTGTACACCAAAGGACACGCTCTTCCTACACATCACGAATGAAGTAAGACAACCACTCATGTACTATCCACTATCCTGTAGTATTAGAGAATTCCTTATTTAACACAGTCACGAGAATAAATCAACATAATTATCAACACAATTTTCATCGTAACTAGAACGTGTATTGTATTTGTCATGATGACAAATGAAGCATGCTGTCTGTCAACTTATTATTCTTTTTTCGATTTTTGTCAGGACAGAGAGTTAATTCATGTGTTCCGACATGAAATGTTTCAGTTATTTCAAGGGATAGTAGTATTTTTTCTTTAACTCTTATTATGAGAGGAGAAGTAATTACAACTTGAATTATTTAAATAATTTGATTTATTGAATAATAATAATAATAATAATAAACAACTGTGAAGTAAATAAGTTATTAATATTATAAATATAACTACAACATTTAACGTTATAAATACATAATTTAGGGAGTGATAGCACCAAACATTAGGAATTAAATTAAATTGTTAATTGTTAATTGTAATTAAATAGCAATGCTTTAATAATCAGAAAGTGAGATGTTATTAATAATCATTTGCAGATAGGATTTAAATATTATTTATTGGGGAAATAGGGCGATAATAATCATTCTGACGTTGATGATGCCTAAATATTTTTCAGTAATAATAATAATAATTTATTGGAAGAATTTAAATAATTTGTGGAAAAATAATAATAATTTGTGGATGAATTTAATTAATTGGAAGGATTTAAATAAAATAACTTTATTTGTTTTTGGAATAAAAGTTTGGATTTAAAAATAAATTTAAATGAGTTTATGGATGAAGAAAGTGTAAATGGTAAGATTTTGAGCTCAGAAATATTTTCCAAAAGCACTTAAAAATATTCAGATGAAGAGAAAGGAAGCGGCAGGTATTAAATGTATAAATTAGGGCGAGAGTATGTAGATGGGAGGCAAGGAAAGATTGACCAGATTTAAATACATCTTTTTATTGGTAAAATATAACTGAAGAATACAGTATAGTAA
Source organism: Meconema thalassinum (assembly GCA_946902985.2). NCBI lineage: Eukaryota > Metazoa > Arthropoda > Insecta > Orthoptera > Tettigoniidae > Meconema > Meconema thalassinum. The sequence goes on from OX336399.1 coordinate 173,983,017, forward strand.
TTATGACAGAATATCACAGAAAAAAATATATCATAAAAAAATTAATATGATGTTGTGTGGTGAAGTTTATTTGGAGTCAAATAATAATGTGGTGATTTTAGTGTGCGTTTGGCGACACTTAAAGTTGTGGAGACCTAGGGGGACGTTCAAGGGGGCATTTGTTCCCATAGTTGTGGACAAACAAGGACGTGCGTGTGTTATTAAAGAGCATGTGGACTCAATTTTAAAAGAAGGGTTAGGCAATGAGGACCGCCCCATATTCTTGTCAGATTTCATTTTACTGTCAATTCAAATATTTAATATATTTTTTCTGGATGAACTCGAATTTCAAATAGTATGCCTAAATAATTGAAGAACATGAGTCTAGATTTGTTGAACCTGACCTAGAAAAAGAAATCAAATGAGAAGTGCAAATGCAATAAAATAAAATAAAATAAATAATTAGTGAAATTATCATTTTATTGCTTGGAATAATAATAATAATAATAAGAAGAAGAATGGAAATGAGCAAATTAAAATATTCACAATATGAGAGAGTGAGAAACTTGTTACAAATAAAGTGATGAGAAATTTTGAAATTAATTAATGAAATTTTGAAATTAATTAATTAATAATAATAATAATACATTTTATGATAAACATTTTTTTGTGTGAGATAATATGAAAATTTTGATTGATAGAAAATTTTTTGGTAAAAGAGATAATGATTTAATCCACCGATAGTGGATAGCCACAATTTATATTGATAACAAAAAAATATTGTTTACAACAATTTTTGCTAACAAACATGACAGATGAATAAAATTTAAATGTTGATGAGATTGAAACAAATGAATGTGAGAAAATAAAAGATTAATTTTTCAAATTATTATGAAAAGTTTATAAACAATTTTTTTTGGAATTGAAAATCTTTACAAACAAATATTAACATTCGACTTTAAGTCAGCCGAATATTGATATTTTTATTATGCTACAACGAAACAGTGATTTAATAATTTTTCCAAATAATTCAAATTTTGGAACATCATCGAAATAATCAAGTGACTATTTTTTCGAAATATCTTACAACAAATACTTGAAGAATCAAATGCAATTCTTCGAAAAGTGAACTACAAACATGTAAATAAAAGGGATCACTCGGAACTCTTTATTGAACAGAGATTACTCAGTGTAAATATTTGAAAATTATTTTTTTCGTTTGATATCAGAATGGACTAATGAATTTTCTGATTATCAAGTCTGCGACGTTAGAATATAATTTTAGGGACTGTCGATTTCTCATGTGTGATGTGTTTTATGTGTGTTGGAAGTTTTTGCCAGTCAGATTAATATTTTATCTATAAATAAATTGAGATTTTAAGAAATGTGCTACTTTCAAAATAATTTCTTTCCTTACCTTACTTGTGAATTACCGTGATCAGGGATTCCAGATTAGACCCAAGTATTCACCTAGATAGACCCTGAGATATATTTTCTCGTGCTAATCTGATTTCGGTATTTTACAAAATGTGGTCTTTGGATTTCGGTCCTAACGGCACAGTACCAGGTGAAACAACTGCCCCCAATAATATGGTTTTGTGTATCCCAACTAATGCATGTTGTCAGGAAGGTCGATATTATTTTATCTGCTTGTATCCCGTTTGATACTAATGCACTGCAGCATATCCAGAAAACTATATTGAACATTAATGTTGTTCCCTCGTATTAGTCTGTGGTCATATCGAGGAAAAAGTAATAGTGTTCAGTTTCGTTTGTAGGATATCCTAACAGTGCGTTAGGCCTAGTACCATTACGGGATGCACTTCCTGACAACACACGTTAGTTGGGGAGCATAAAACAGTATTACTAGGGGCAGCTGAATCACCTGGCATATAATAATGCACTTACTCTCCTGGCTCCACAATCACAGCCGGTTCTTGGCCTCGTCAAGTAGCCTCCTCCATCTCGTTCTGTCCTTGGCTACCTGGTATCTCCATCTCATTTTTGGTCTGCCGTTAGGTCTTCGTCCGTCTGGCTTTTTCTCACACACTTCTCGCAGACTAGATCCCTCTTCTCTTCCACACACGAGGCCAGCCCAGCTCAGCCTTCTTGTCTTAGCTTCCGCAACAACATCGGGTTCTTTATACAACTCCTCTAGATCCTTGTTCTTTCTCCTTCGCCACTCACCTGCTTCACAAATTGGTCCAAAAATCTATCTGAGGATTTTATTTTAAAAAAACTTTATCTTTCTCTGTGTGCATTTGCTTAATCTCTATGTGTCTGCACCATACAGTAAAACTGGCCTAATTATAGTTTTATATATTTGTAATTTGATCCCTCTTGATAATAATTTTTGATGTGAGTTAAAATAATAATAATAATATTAATAATATATTGAACCCTTATTAATCTGCGATAAATAAGTATTCATGATTTATTATTATTATTACTGCGGCCCAGGCAGTACTTATGGATGGTGACAAAGAGGAAGGCAAGTTAGCGTGTTGCAATGATTGCCACAGAAACAGAGCTTGGTAGCTATTCTTGAAAACGGCCGGGTAAGCTGAGTTCAAGGCCAAATTGTGTAACAACATGCACCAGAATTGGAGTCATAAAGGGATGGTCACGAGTTTCTTGCAACCGACCTACGATTTAATCACCCAATCAGGAGAGACCAAGCCTAAACCACGCGATGGGTGGCGTCACTGGTAAAAAGCGCGTGGAATTGATTATCTAAATAACCGCCGATCCGAATTATCTCCGCATGAGTGCGATGAGACGTTTGAATTAATTGATGAAGATTGACACTAGTCCCGTGTGTGTGAGATGAAAACTCTAGAAAAATTTTCTTAATTCACCACTACACTTCACTCTGTCAGTTTCCAATAAATTGATCAACGAGACGCTGTTTCGAAGTCTATCTGTTTGCAGCTCTGGTGAGCCAACTTCACGCCAGTTTGCGTAGTGATTTTTAAAGCTCTAATATTATTTGAAGTCTATCTGTTTGGAGCTCTGGTGAGCTAACTTCACGCCAGTTTGCGTAGTGATTTTTAAAGCTATAATATTATTTGAAGTCTAACGTTTTGAGCTCTGGTGAGCTAACTTCACGCCAGTTTGCGTGGCGATTTTAGTACTCTAATATTATCTTGAAGACAACTATTGTCTGCTCTTAGGGGCAAGACTTGAGTAACATTCCAATTAGCGCTCAACCCGACCGAAGGTCCACGCAGAGCAGTAGAGATTACCGAGCGAGATAACGACTGCGAGACAGGCAGATTTAAAACTTGTATTGTCAAGCCAGTGACGATGGGTATGAAGTGTACATTTCATGTAATTTTTTATTATATTTTCAAGTGTTGTATTGTGCGTGTGTAAGCGAGAGCTAGGGAAAGTCTTCGTTGATTGATCGCATAGGACTATCGTGGGCGAAATTAGTAACTCACAAGCGATTATAGCCAGGTCAATTATAATAATATTGAACTTTTCTTCCAAAGAGACTACACCAAGATATCCGACGTGTGGTCAGGAGCCGGAGTGATGTCCAACGCTTCTACGAAGACAACGATGGAGGGTTAATTTCCCGTAGGGAAATGGGCCGAGATGCAAGTCATATGTTCTACAAGCTGATACGGTGATGTACAAAAATTGATTATTCAATATGTAGTTAGATTGGCGGGGGAACTTTGTAAATAGTTCATTTTAGTCTTTTTCTTGTTTTAGATTGTTTTTCTTGTGCCGACACTAAATGTTTTAAATGTACGTGGGCGCGTGGCCAAAGTTGTTTGTTGTGTATTTATTTTTCTTTGGAGTCATATTTAAGGTACACGGCGCGTGTACGTGATTTTTATCCATGCGAATGCGAAACCCGTTACATTCGATAAGTGGTGCTTTATGAAAGTTCATAGTTTTTTTGATAGGAAAGGGAGGTAATTACTGTAAGATGTTTGCTGAACAGGTTATTATTCATATTACGGTTGCCGAGCGCAACAAATTAAGATGTAATTGTAGAACACCTTAGTTCAATTTTTTTTAGATTTTTTTTGAGTCCTTTTCAGGTTCGATAGTCACTGGCATAGGACGGCGGCGCCAGCTGGTGGAATATATTTTTCATTTTATTTCAGGGTCTGTCAAACCCATACGTGTGATTCTGTGTGTGTTATTGTGTCAGGTGTGTGTTTTGATTCTACGTGAAGAGGGGTAGAGGTCCCACCGCCCTCATATTTTGTTGTTGTTGTATTTTGATGGAAAGGCAGGGTGCTCTGAGGAGACCGCTGTTCCTTGTCCATATGCTGATTCTTGGATTTCCTAGGGGAAATGCTGAGATATATTTTGTTCTGACACACACACATGTATTATTGTGCTTTGGGGCACACTTCTTCGAGACTGGATCCCATGCCTTGGGAGGTCGAGGTTATTTTGACAGGTGGGTTGACAGATATGCAGATTTCCACGAATCGCCCGTCTAGCCTGGTGACTTATTTTGTTAGGCAGTCCTATTTTCCGACTGGCCCCTTTAAGCTTTCATTTAGCAAACCTGTTTCTTTTGTGATGGTTATTTTGAACCATAATTAATTGGGGAGTTCGCCATGTTTGTGACGGAATATTGCATATCGTATGGATGGAATATTGTGTTAATGATGTAAATGTTGGCTTTGAGCCTCGTGATTTGTCTATGACTCAGTTCATGTTATTTTGTATGTGACAGTCGCGTGGTGTAGTGGTAGTATACTTGTAAAAATGACGGCGGTCATTTGTGTATTTCTGTTTTGTTGGTCACGTGTTAACTTACTTGTGTTGATTTGTGTGAGAAGTCCTAATTTTTAGGCAGTAATGTTTTGCTACGGCAGTTTTGATTCCAATTTCATGCGGAAATTATTGTGTTGTTTCCTTTAAATATAGGAAGTGTCGGTTTAGTTTTAAGTGTTGTATAGTTGTTCCCCGCGTCTGTCTAGCTCTAAGTAATGCGGATTCGTCTTCTGAAAGTTTATTCCGGATGATGACGAATCAAGCATTCAATTGTACTCATCGTGAAGCATGTAGAACAGCACTCGCGCATACATTGTCATTATTTGTTGATATTCTTGGGACACTTGGTCCGAGTAATAATCTCTCCTGAGATTTGGCCTAGTTTTGGAAAATTTAATTTATTCAGTGGGAGTCATTATGGGAGTTTTGTTTGTTAATTCTTTTTGTAAATAGCTGATCTGTTATTAAATTCATTTGTTATAACCCTGGCTTCACTTTTTCCTGCATGTTATTTTGTTATATGTTACCCTGCATGTTAATGAAGCGCTTTAACAACAACTTACGATATGGACTGTTACACCCCCCGAAACTGAGTCTCATAAGCTTCTTTGCAAGGGTTCATAAAACAATAATGGCTGCCCAAGTGTGGATTGTTGTTGTTGTTGCTTCGCTGATCTCATATTTATTTCGCTGAGAAATGATGCCAGTTCAAGCGGGCAAAGTAAATTCAGTAAATTGAGGCGATGTTGTACCGCCATGTGCATTAGTAAAATCACTGAGTTCCTAAAGTTAGAAATATTGAACAAGGTTAGAATTTGATATTGTATTTCTTATAAACTTGTTCTGGCGCCCGGCATTAAAATTAGAAAATTTGCATATTATTGAACTCAGTCAAAGCAGGAAGGTGTTGCCTTATATTTGACATTTAATTAACCTCGGTTAATTGGTGTTGTTCGTAAATTCTGTTGGTTAGGAATTTAAAAGCAGATCACTAGGGAGTTATTTTGTTGTTTGGAAATAAGAGTAATTTTTTCAGTAAATTTTGATTACTGAAATTTTTATTAAATTAGAATCAGTAATATTTAAATATCATGACATGTATGCGTGTGTATGACTGAAATCTCGGTGCATGACCCTGTTTTTCTCTGATTATATGTGTGTATTGTGCAATGGCGAGTGTTGAAGAAATTAAGGGATTGTTAGAACAGATGTCCGCGAAAACGGAAAAACAATTAGAGCAGATGTCGATGATGATGTCCGCGAAAACGGAAGAACAGTTAGTGCAGATGTCCGCGAAAACGGAAGAACAATTAAATAAACAATTAGAAATTCAGAGCGAGCATAATGATAAACAATTAAATAAACAGTTAAATGACATTACGGTCCAATTACAGGCTCAGAAGTTAGACAGTGAAAAGCAGTTACACGACATGAGCGGTAACATTACGGTCCAATTACAGGTCCAGAAATTGGACAATGATAATCAATTAAACGAATTGAATCATAAACCATCAGAACAGGCGGTAACACAAACAGAGCAATTAGAAATGATCACTCACGACATAAATCAAAGTGTTAGGGAGGTAGAGAAACTGGCAGATGAGGTCGCGGAGAATAACGCCAATCAATTAGGTGAGATTAAAAAGTTGGAGTCGAAATTTGACAATAAACTCATACAATTTGATGAAATGGTGGCCGATAAATTAAAGCAAATCGAGGCAGCATGCGTCAACAACACAGCGGGAATAAAGAGCACACAGGATAAATTACAGCAACAGATTAATTCAGTAGACAGCAACGTACTTGAATTAATAAAGGAAATCGATAAACTTGAGATCAAAACCGAAACAGAACGTATGCACTTGCGTGAAAATTTAGAGGACCAATTAATTAAAACCCAGCAGGTCATAAGAGAAGAGGTCGGAGAACAATTAGTTAAAACAGAAGAGGTAATACGAGAAGAGGTAGGAGAACAGCTCAATAAAAATCGGGATAATTTGGAAGACCAAATAATTAAAACCCAGCAGGTTATAAGAAAAGAGGTTGGAGAACAATTAGTCAAAACACAGCAGCAGATACAAGAAATAGGGGAACAGCTGGAGAAGAGTCAGGAAAGGAACGAAGAGAAAATTAGCAGTATGAAGAACAGGATCCGAAGAGATTGGGAGCAGCAGGTCAACGAAACGAAAGAAGACAGGCTGACAATTTTAAAGCGCTTAGGTGAATACAATTCGAGAGTACAGGCTTTGGAGGAAAACGTCAAATCCAAACTCCAAGAACACACAGATCTCATAATTAAAAATGAAATCAGATCATTAGAGAACGCAACACTATTTTCGGCAGAAAATGTAGTAGGCAAGCAGGGAAGCATTGGAAGTCCCGGCGGCTTGAAGTTGGCTGAGGATAACAGCCGGGGTCAAAGTCCTAAATTAACGAGCAACGCGTTCCAACAGTACAGGGGAGAGACGTCCACACCGCAACCCGACTTGGCACCTGCCCATGTAATTCAGGTCATTAGGGGGAATTATTTCAAACCCGATAAATTCAGGGAGCACACAGGAAATACTCCCAAAGCTTTTTACGTCAGTTGGATGACTATTTTAATGATCAACATATCAGTCCCGCAATACAGTTGCGACTAGTGGAAAAGTTTTTAGAGGGCCCAAGCTCAATCTGGTACTTGAGCTTTAAATATACATTCACCGACATGGCACAATTCAGAGAAGCGTTCTTAAAGAAGTTCTGGAGTCCTTCTTTGCAGCAGGGAAATTAAGAATGGATCTGTACACTAGAAAATATCACAGCACGCATCCGACCAGATTTTCAGAATTCTTTAGCCAACAGCTGGTTACATTCCGAGATTTTGACGACCACCCTAGTGAAGAAAACATGGTTCTAACCATCGGGAAACAACTTCCTATGAACATTCAACAGCTGTTAGTAGCCGGAAATATTAAGACCGCAGTGCAAGCTGAAGAGTTACTCCGCCATCTAGACGAGACAAGTATGGTTAGTCCACAGACAGGGAGGAGAAACATGGAATGTGTCAACACGGCAGAAGTGGTTCAGGGACACCAAACTAGTCACAACCAGGGGAACCAAATAAAAACCCAATCTACGGGAACGCAGTTTTCACCGAGACGGCAAGACTATGATGGCCGAAATCAATTCAACCAGAATAATCGAAATTTTCAGAATCGCAGAGATAACTATAACCAAAACAATCAAAACCAGCAAAATCAATGGACGTACCAGCGGGAATACACCAATTGGAGGGGAAACCAAAGGCAGGGTAGACCTTACCAAAGGAATGGAGATGGCAGGTGGAACAACACGAGGAACTATCGCCAAGATAATCGGGGAGACTATCGCAACAATTGGGATGAGCGGTACGTCGAATCGCAGAAGTATTTAGATCAGTTAAACGCCGAAGAGACGGAGAAAGAGAAGTGGGGGCGTGCAATGGGGAATAGACAGAGCCCGGATAATCACCAAGGAGAGGGGGCGGAAAGTTTATTACGGCAGCAGGAGAGGCGCGATGACAACCGGCGGAACTCAACGAATGGGTCCCGGGATTTAAAAAAAAACTCAAATGAACCAAAACCTGATAGCCTGAAAATGGAGGACGCCAGGGAGCGGGAAGAGCTGATTGTTGCTAATATAGAAGAGTGGGTAGCATTCCCGGACGATTGCCTGGAGGAAGTGGTGAAGGACCGAGGAAATGTCATCAGACAATTGCCGATTATTTACGCACATATTGGAGGTATGAGGGTGAGATGCTTAATTGACACAGGTAGCCAGGTGAGCCTAGTCACAGAGGTATTGTTAAAAGAAATCAGAAGTAAACAAACTGTTCCAATTATGCCTGTCCCGTTAATGAAAGTCAGAGAGGTCATTCCTGACAAGACCATAAGTTGTAAGCAGCAAGCATATTTAGATCTGGAAATATTGAACTACACATTTTCGCAAACATTCATTGTCATACCGAAGATGAATTATAACATCATTTTGGGAGCCAACTTTATCTGTGATTTTCATGCTGTAATTGACTTACATAACAACACTGTAAGTTTCAAACAAGTTGAGGGGTTGAATCATGTGGGTTTAAACATGGAAGAGAGTCCACTAGAGAGAGAGGCGAATACTTGGGTCATTGAAGAATGCACTAATGAGGTGATTAGAGATAAGAACTTGACGGAGGAACGAGTAAACCAGACAGCGGTGGTTGAAATTGACAGTCGAGATATTTCGCAGGAACTTTGGGTACATTTGGCGGAAGAAGAAATTAGCGGATCCAAATTTGAAATTCTACTTCAAGAGCGGCTTAAGGAGGCAATAGTAGGGGAACCCGATAGAAGAAAACTGGAAGAAATTTTGAGATTTCATAAAGGAGCTTTCGACACCATCCCTGGAACAGTTTTGAATTTCCAATATGCCATGCAAGTTACTGACTGGACCCCATTTAAAAGTAAATTGTACCCGATCCCAGAGAAACATTTTGCTCAGGTGAAGGACATCATTAATAATTTATTAGATTCTGGCATGATAAGGAAAGCAGCAACCCCGTACCTAAACGCAATATTGGCTGTGGCCAAGCCAAATGGATCAATTAGGTTATGCCTAGACGCGCGAGTTTTGAACAGTTAACTGCTAGTTGAGCATGACCAAGCACCTAGGATCAAGGATGTTTTGAAGGGCTTCCGTGGGAAGAAGATTTATTCGAGTGTCGACTTGACAAATAATTTCCACCATCTTGAACTTGAAGAAAAATCCCAACTATTGACGGGGATTTTATTCGATAACCAAAGTTATATCTGGTCTCGGATGCCCTTTGGTGTAAAAACAGCTGGATGTGCACTGATAAGAGCACTAGATAGGAATCTGACTGAGGAGGTCAAGAGCTTCACTACGAGATTTGTTGACGACATATTAATTGCATCTGAAACAATGGAGGAACACTTGGTAAACTTAAACAAACTTCTGGATAACTTGAGAACTATGAACTTCAAAATTAATCTAAAGAAATCACACTTTTGCCAGAGCGAGATTCTGTATTTGGGGCATATAATTGATGTTGAGGGCGTGAGACCAAATCCAGCGAAAATTGATGCAATCAAGAAATTTCCCACACCAACTAAAGTCAAACATGTAAGAGCGTTTTTAGGAGTGACAGGTTTCTTCAAAGAGAATTGTCCTGGATACACGGAAACAGTAGCACCTATGCAAGAGTTGTTAAAGAAGGCAAATCGATGGTCGTGGAATGAGGAGTGCGACAGGTCCTTTAGAGCTACGAAAGACTTACTGGAGAACTGTTTGAAGCTAGGGTATCCGGACTTCGAGAAGAAATTTATTATTCAATCAGATGCTTCATTGATTGGAATCGGTGCTATGCTGTACCAAGAGGACGCTGAAGAACCCAAGAAGAGATCGTATTTGGCATTTACGAGTCGTAAATTGAGGAAGCACGAGAGGAACTACACTGTGACGGAGCTTGAGCTGCTAGCGATTTTATATTCTCTCCAACAATGGCGCAAGATGATTTTCGGTTATGCCATTATTGTCAGAAACGACCACCATGCACTGACATTTCTATTCAAGACGACGATGGCAAGTGAGAAAGTTACGCGTTGGTCCATCTACATACAGCAGTTTGACATTACAATAGAGCATTGCCCTGGAAGGATGAACATCATACCAGATGCCTTGAGCAGGAATCCTGAAGATGAGAACGAGGTAACAGCGGAAGTTCACCAAATAACACTAACACCGAAGGCTCGTGAGTTTTTGGAGAAACTAAAGGAAATTCGGAAGGAACAAGAAGCAGACCCGTGGATGATGATGATGATCAAGTTCTACAGGAAGGAATTACAACCTGATTCACCTGAATACCGAGAAGCCCGTGCTAATGAAGCGAGATTTCATTACTTAAATAACCTTTTGCATAAGTACGTGGATGAGCATCATACCAAACTGCGAATCCTAGTTCCAGCATCACTACAGAGAGGATTGACGTGGCATGTCCACGAGAGCCTAGCACATATCGGCACGGACAAGACAGAAGCTACAATAGGGGAGACTTTTACTTGGCCTAAGATGCGATTCACCATTGTGGAAGTAATAAGAACTTGTGACGCGTGCCAGCGCACGAAACCAAACAACTTCATTATGAAACAACCTCCAAGACCACTATTACCTCAAAAACCATGCGAGATGCTCGCTATCGACTGTTTTGGCCCTCTGGTTACAGGGAAACGTGGATGCCGACACCTTCTGGTGTGTGTCGATGTATTTTCAAAGATGGTAGTGTTATGTCCAATCCAGAAGACGACATCAAAACAAGTCCTGAGTAGAATTCAGAACAAAGTTATTCCGATGCTTGGGAAGCCGGAATCCATTTTATCAGACCATGGTACTTATTTCACGAGCAATGTCTTTAGGCAAGGTCTAGAGAGCCTGGGGATAAAACATATATTTTCGAGCATTCGTCATCCTTGTGGGAATCCGAGCGAGAGAACGATTCGCAGTGTTGCCAAGTACTACAGAGTAATGATTCCTAACGATCATAATAAGTGGGTTGACAAAGTAGGAGATATTGAGATGTGCATGAACACCACTAAGCACGAGTCGACGGGACAAGTTCCACTAATTGTACACCACAACAGGTTGCCAGAGAGATCTTGGGACAAGATTATTCCATGTCCAAGGGATCCACTATTAGCGCATGAGTTGCGAATTCAGCGAACGAGAGAGCACATGAGGAACCAAGCGGACCGAAGACTGAGAAGATACAGAGGAAAGAAGTTTCACCGGGAATTAAAGGAACAAGAGCTAGTGCTTGTCGGCAGACCACCGATATCTGATCCCAAAAACAAAGTGTTTGCAAAATTCTGTCCAAAATTTATTGGCCCGTTCCGTGTCATTAAGAATCTGGGTATCAATGCTTACAGACTTGAAGAGGTGAGCACTGGTGCTAAATCTGTCTTCAATAGCGCCAACATAAAACCATATTACAGAAGAGAACCATTTGATGATTAAGCAGGATTATGTGTGCAGAATCATTATTGCAGAATTTTATTTTGAGAGCCAACACTCAAATGTACGTGGCCGTGGAGCACCTGGGGAGAGAGCGTGCTTTGTTTGTAAACAACAAGCAGCTGAGACGACAGGAGTGGTAATCACGTGAGGAGAAGGGGAGGTCTGGCGAGACGTATGAATGACATTCCGGCGAGGAGCGCGCACACTAATTGGGTCAGTGGAGTGTACACTCAAGCAGCTGAGCGAGATATTAAAGAGATGTTGTTGTTACAAATGAGGATTTTGTTTTTGAAATCCAAATCAATCACTCGCTTCGAATTTCAAAACCTTGCTGAGGATAAATGAACCCTTATTAATCTGCGATAAATAAGTATTCATGATTTATTATTATTATTACTGCGGCCCAGGCAGTACTTATGGATGGTGACACAGAGGAAGGCAAGTTAGCGTGTTGCAATGATTGCCACAGAAACAGAGCTTGGTAGCTATTCTTGAAAACGGCCTGGTAAACTGAGTTCAAGGCCAAATTGTGTAACAACATGCACCAGAATTGGAGTCATAAAGGGATGGTCACGAGTTTCTTGCAACCGGCCTACGATTGAATCACCCAATCAGGAGAGACCAAGCCTAAACCACGCGATGGGTGGCGTCACTGGTAAAAAGCGCGCGGAATTGATTATCTAAAGAACCGCCGATCCGAATTATCTCCGCAAGAGTGCGATGAGACGTTTGAATTAATTGATGAAGATTGACACTAGTCCCGTGTGTGTGAGATGAAAACTCTAGAAAATTTTTCTTAATTCACCACTCCACCTCACTGTGTCAGTTTCCAATAAATTGATCAACGAGACGCTGTTTCGAAGTCTATCTGTTTGGAGCTCTGGTGAGCCAACTTCACGCCAGTTTGCGTAGTGATTTTTAAAGCTCTAATATTATTTGAATTCTATCTGTTTGGAGCTCTGGTGAGCTAACTTCACGCCAGTTTGCGTAGTGATTTTTAAAGCTATAATATTATTTGAAGTCTAACGTTTTGAGCTCTGGTGAGCTAACTTCACGCCAGTTTGCGTGGCGACTTTGGTACTCTAATATTATCTTGAAGACAACTATTTTCAGCTCTTAGGGGCATGACTTGAGTAACATTCCAATTAGCGCTCAACCCGAACGAAGGTCCACGCAGAGCAGTAGAGATTACCGAGCGAGATAACGACTGCGAGACAGGCAGATTTAAAACTTGTATTGTCAAGCCAGTGACGATGGGTTTGAAGTGTACATTTCATGTAAATTTTTATTGTATTTTCAAGTGTTGTATTGTGCGTGTGTAAGCGAGAGCTAGGGAAAGTCTTCGTTGATTAATCGCATAGGACTATCGTGGGCGAAATTAGTAACTCACAAGCGATTATAGCCAGGTCAATTATAATAATATTGTACTTTTCTTCCAAAGAGACTACACCAAGATGTCCAACGTGTGGTCAGGAGCCGGAGTGATGTCCAACGCTTCTACGAAGACAACGATGGAGGGTTAATTTCCCGTAGGGAAATGGGCCGAGATGCAAGTCATATGTTCTACAAGCTGATACGGTGATGTACAAAAATTGATTATTCAATATGTACACACATCAAAAAAAGTTTTGCATCACCTCGGTTCCCAGATCTCTGGCATATAGACGTTGACTATGTATATTGTATCCAAGATACAGTCCCTTTGACTGTTCATAGATGTCACTAAAACTGCTCAAAGATGTAAACAACCATGCATGAGCAGGGCCTATTAGACGGAGGGGGTACGACAGCCGATCAGTTCCAGTCATTCCACCAGGACGAAGGTACGCTGCTCATGTTGTCTGTAGTTCTACCATGCCTAGAAGGTCAATACCGCAGTTCGATCGCGTCCACATTGTTACTTTGTGTCAAGAAGGACTCTCAACAAGGGAAGTTTCCAGGCGTCTCAGAGTGAACCAAAGCGATGTTGTTCGGACATGGAGGAGGTACAGAGATACAGGAACTGTCGATGACAGGCCTCGCTCAGGCCGCCCAAGGGCTACTACTGTAGTGGATGACCGCTACTTACGGATTGCCGCTCGGAGGAACCCTGACAGCAATGCCACCATGTTGAATAATGCGTTTCGTTCAGCCACAGGACGTCATGTTTCAACTCAAACTGTGCGCAATAGGCTGCATGATGCGCAACTTCACTCCCGACGTCCATGGCGAGGTCCAGCTTTGCAACCCCGACACCATGCAGCGCGGTACAGATGGGCCCAACAACATGCTGAATGGACCCCACGGAATTGGCATCACGTTCTCTTCACCAATGAGTGTCGCATATGCCTTCAACCAGACAATCGTCGGAGACGTGTTTGGAGGCACCCTGGTCAGGCTGAACGTCTTAGACACACTGTCCAGCGAGTGCAGCAAGGTGGTGGTTCCCTGATGTTTTGGGGTGGCATTATGTGGGGCCGACGTACGCCACTGGTGGTCATGGAAGGCTCCGAAACGGCTTTACGATACCTGAATGACATCCTCCGACCCATAGTGCAACCATATCGGCAGAATATTGGAGAGGCATTTGTCTTCATGGACGACAATTCTCGACCTCATCGTGCACATCTTGTGAATGCGTTCCTTCAAGATAACGACATCGCTCGACTACAGTGGCCAGCATGTTCGCCAGACATGAACCCTATCGAACATGCCTGGGATATGTTGAAAAGGGCTGTTTATGGACGTCTTGACCCACCAACCACTCTGAGAGATTTACGCCGAATTGTCGTTGAGGAGTGAGACAATTTGGACCAACAGTGTCTTGATGAACTTGTGGATAGTATGCCACGGCGAATACAGGCATGCATCAATGCAAGAGGACGTGCTACTGGGAATTAGAGGTAGTGGTGTGTACTGCAATCTGGACCACAAATGCTGAAAGTCTAGCTGTATGATGGTACAACATGCAATGTGTGGGTCTCATGAGCAATTAAACGAGCTGAAATGTTGTTTGTGTTGATCTCTATTCCCTTTGTATTTAACGGTTCCGGAACTCTTGGAACCGAGGTGATGCAAAACTTTTTTTGATGTGTGTAGTTAGATTGGCGGGGGAACTTTGTAAATAGTTCATTTTAGTCTTTTTCTTGTTTTAGATTGTTTTTCTTGTACCGACACTAAATGTTTTAAATGTACGTTGGCGCGTGGCCAAAGTTGTTTGTTGTGTATTTATTTTTCTTTGGAGTCATATTTAAGGTACACGGCGCGTGTACGTGATTTTTATCCATGCGAATGCGAAACCCGTTACATTCGATAAGTGGTGCTTTATTAAAGTTCATAGTTTTTTTTGATAGGAAAGGGAGGTAATTACTGTAAGATGTTTTCTGAACAGGTTATTATTCATATTAGGGTTGCCGAGAGCAACAAATTAAGATGTAATTGTAGAACACCTTAGTTCTAATTTTTTTTAGTTTTTTTTTAGTCCTTTTTCAGGTTCGATAGTCACTGCCATAGGACGGCGGCGCCAGCTGGTGGAATATATTTATGTCATTTTATTTCAGGGTCTGTCAAACCCATACGTGTGATTCTGTGTGTGTTATTGTGTCAGGTGTGTGTTTTGATTCTACGTGAAGAGGGGTAGAGGTCCTACCGCCCTCATATTTTGTTGTTGTTGTATTTTGATAGAAAGGCAGGGTGCTCTGAGGAGACCGCTGTTCCTTGTCCATATGCTGATTCTTGGATTTCCTAGGGGAAATGCTGAGATATATTTTGTTCTGACACACACACACACGTATTATTGTGCTTTGGGGCACGCTTCTTCGAGACTGGATCCCATGCCTTGGGAGGTCGAGGTTATTTTGACACGTGGGTTGACAGTTATGCAGATTTCCACGAATCGCCCGTCTAGCCTGGTGACTTATTTTGTTAGGCAGTCCTGTTGTCCGACTGGCCCCTTTAAGCTTTCATTTAGCAAACCTGTTCTTTTGTGATGGTTATTTTGAACCATAATTAATTGGGGAGTTCGCCATATATGTGACGGAATATTGCATATCGTATGGATGGAATATTGTGTTAATGATGTAAATATTGGCTTTGAGCCTCGTGATTTGTCTATGACTCAGTTCATGTAATTTTGTATGTGACACCCGCGTGGTGTAGTGGTAGTATGCTTGTAAAATGACGGCGGTCATTTGTGTATTTCTGTTTTGTTGGTCACGTGTTAACTTACTTGTGTAGATTTGTGTGAGAAGTCCTAATTTTTAGGCAGTGATGTTTTGCTACGGCAGTCTTGATTCCAATTTCATGCGGAAATTATTTTGTTGTTTATTTTAAGTATAGGAAGTGT
Source organism: Meconema thalassinum (assembly GCA_946902985.2). Lineage (NCBI taxonomy): Eukaryota > Metazoa > Arthropoda > Insecta > Orthoptera > Tettigoniidae > Meconema > Meconema thalassinum. Next base: position 173,999,101 of record OX336399.1, read on the forward strand.
CGGTTTAGTTTTAAGTGTTGTATAGTTGTTCCCCGCGTCTGTCTAGCTCTAAGTAATGCGGATTCGTCTTCTGAAAGTTTATTCCGGATGATGACGAATCATGCATTCAATTGTACTCATCGTGAAGCATGTAGAACAGCACTCGCGCATACATTGTCATTATTGTTGATTTCTTGGGACACTTGGTCCGAGTAATAATCTCTCCTGAGATTTGGCCTAGTTTTGGCAAATTTAATTTATTCAGTGGGAGTCATTATTGGAGTTTTGTTTGTTAATTCTTTTTGTAAATAGCTGATCTGTTATTAAATTCATTTGTTATAACCCTGGCTTCACTTTTTCCTGCATGTTATTTTGTTATATGTTACCCTGCATGTTAATGAAGCGCTTTAACAACAACTTACGATATGGACTGTTACACCCCCCGAAACTGAGTCTCATAAGCTTCTTTGCAAGGGTTCAATAAATATATATAAATATTTTGTCGTTTACCCTCCAGGTTGGTGGAACCCACGGACTCAGCGAGGGAACTCACCACTACCGCCTCTACGGGCAGTGTCCTAGAGCTGGGAACATCGAATCGGAAGGGATACAACTGGTGAGGTGGGATTGGCACCTCGCCCAGGCGACCTCACCTGCAATGCGAACAGGGGCCTCATGAGGGAAGGTACGGGATGATTAGGATGGATAGACAAGGAAGAGGGAAGGAGGCGGCCGTGGCCTTGAAGACGGTACCATCCCGGCATTTTCCCGAAGACGAAGTGGGAAACCACGGAAAACCACTTCGAGGATGGCTGAGGTGGAATCGAACCCCCTCTACTCATTTGGGCCACCCGAGGCTGAGTAGACCCCGTTCCAGTCCTCGTACCACTTTTCAAATTTCGTGGCAGAGCCGGGAATCGAACCCAGGACCTCCGGGGCGGCAGCTAACCATGCTGACCACTACGCTACGGAGGCGACTTAATAATAATAATTAACTGAATAAAAATTTCGAAAAACAAGAAACGAAAATCCCCAGTTTGCATAGAAGATCTTTGGATGAAAAGGAGGTCTCGCAACATATAAATCACCAGATATCTAAGTAATTACAAGAGCTCTTCTTTTTCGTGTAGTTTTAACCGCTAGATGAGACTTCAAAACTATGAAATTCCTACTAACACTCAGTTGAAATCCTAGGGAGAGATTTTTAATTGCTTTCCGACGCCGGATGGTGATCATGTCTCAGGCTAAATGCGGAAAGGATGAGCGCTATCAAACGGAGATGGTGCTGACGGCTAAGAGGCTGTCTGGACGTCAGCGTTTGCGTCCCCTATTTAATCAATCATCCTGCCACTTGCGCTCCCCTACCAGGCTGCTGTATCTGCAACTTCTTCTTCTTCATGTACATCAGCACTTCGAATGCCCCTTTCCTTCCGCTATCCCGCAGAGTAGCCAAGAGCGTTAGGACACGCACGCAAAGGGGTGCTGGACCTCCAGAAATTGAAGGTTCGAATCTCGGCAAGACAGTGCTAGGATTTTTACTTCTCATCCCGGAAGTCCAGTATCGATTCCCGCCTCTGCCAAGATATTAAATTCTGGTCAGAGGGCTGGAATGTGGTACACAAAGCCTTGTGAGGTAAAACTGAGAAGTGGTGGGTTTGATTACCAACTCAGCCTTCTAGAAAGTGGTTTTCCGTGGTTACTCAATTCTACTACAGGCAAAAGCCTGGATAGTAGGTTTAGGTGCTGCGACGACGTGGTAATGTGGTCTAGTGTACTTTTTGTGTGTGTAGAATCTGTCTGAAAATCGGAGTTAATTGTGATGGCTGTATTAGTGTGTGTTATCTGTAATTCAGGTAAGGACTGCAGACGATAATTTTCAAGTAGTTCCCATTTGCTACCAAATGCTACGGTCAACGACACCTAGCTGCGAACTTTGCTATTAGATGCCACTGCAACCGGCACCTTACGGCAAACGTGGACATTAATAGAGCGTTGATCAAATATAACCTACAAATTTAGCTTCACACAACTAAATGTAGTTAGAGGAAGCTTCTTTTACATACCATAAATCTATGTCATGGGCCCGCCAGCTTTACTTCCCCATCCGACTTCAGCTGGGTTTAAACCCGCGACCTTGGGCATAGAAGCTCAGCATGCTACGCCACCGTAGCCCAATTTACAAAAAATACACTCACTACTACCTTCACCACAATAGCACAGGTTATCACACAAATTACGCCCAACTACACGGGACTAAATGACCATAAATTCGCAAACCCCCAAATGCATTAGCAAAGGTTGGTTGGTTCCTCAGTTTAGGGGCTGCTAAAACGCGGTCATTTAGCCCCGTGTACTTTGGGTGTGTGTAGAATGTGTCTAGCGGCTTCGGTGGCGTCGTCGGTAGCATGCTGAGCTCCTATGCCCAAGATAGCGGGTTCAAACCCGGCCGAAGCCGTCGGATTTTTAAGAGCGTTAAAATCCCTCAGTATGCCTTCCTTCGGAGGGGAAGTAAAGCCGGCGGTCCCTTGTCATAGATTTATGGCATGTTAATGAACCTTCCACTAATTGCACCTGCGTGAAGCTAAATTGGATAGGTTAAGAATGTAAACAACGCTCTTAGGTTTCTACGTTCGTTGCCAAGAGCCGACTGCGGTGGTGTCTAGTAGCTAAGTTCTAAACTAGGCCTATTAGTCGTTGATGGTGGCACTTGGCGTAAAAAATAGGAACTATTTGAAAAATTCTAAGTTGCAGTACTTAGATTAAAAAACAGATAACTCACACTAATACAGTCATCACAATTAACACCGGTTATCAGACAGATTCTACACACACACAAAGTACACGGGGCTACATGACCGCGTTGTCGCAGCCCCTAAACTTAAGAACCAACCAACCACCAGAATCTGTCTGATAACCGGTGTTAATTGTGATGACTGTATTAGTGTGTGTTATCTGTTTTCAATTCAAGCAAGGACTGCAGACATTGAATTTTTTCAAGAAGTTCCTACTTTCGCCGCCAAACACCACCGTCAACGACTACTAATTCACAGCTTGGTTACCAGATGCCACCGCAGTCGGCTCCTGGCAACAAACGTCGGAACCTAAGAGCGTTTGTCAAATGTTTAACCCAAAATTTAGCTTCACACAGGTGTAATTAGTGGAAGGTTCCCTAACATGCCATAAATCTATGACATGGGACCGCCGGCTCTACTACCCCTCCAAAGGAAGACATACTGAGGGATTTTTAACGCTCTTAAAATTCCGACGATTTCGGCCGGATTTAAACCCACGATCTTGGGCATAGAATCTCAGCATGCTACCTACTACGCCACCGAAGCCACCAATTAGCAAAGGAATAGATACTGCATCTCCTAATCAAGGAAGCAATATGGAATGGAAGGAAGTAAAAGTCTGCTTGAACTCCCGAGAGAAGTACAGTTTGTTGGATTAAGATCTTAATTACTGAAGTGGAACACTTGAGCAGCATCTTTGGAATAATTTAAGAGGGTAATAGCACAACACATCAGCTCCCCCACCAGAGGACGCACCGTATCTTAACAGCTGGAGCCAGAAAATTAAACCATGTTCCTGTTAGGGCGCTGTTGTCGTGAGGGAGATTGTTAGGGGATGTTTTGGAATCTTAAGATACACTTCTATACCTATGAGAATTAATTTTAAATTAATCGATAATTGTTCAGTCGACTGGCATTTGAGGGTGCACAAATGCGAGGGAGAAGTGTCAGTAAATTTACTGACACGATAGAGATCCCCTTCGGGGCAAAATTTCAGCACTCCGTCTCTAACAGCCGCAAAAGTTAAAAGGGACGTAAGATCAATAAAATTACCATTATTAAAACTCAGCAATATTTCTAGGTTTATGCCGTGTCTTGTGTGGGGATTCACCTAGGACACCAAGCTGGCTCATCAGCGGGCTCTTGGTATCTCCGCTCGGACCTCCACAGGAGTAGCGAACTGCACACTACCTCCCTTTTAATGAAGAGCACCTGCGCCTCCTTAATGCGTGAATTGAAACCTCAAGCAGCCATAACCTCGCTATGAAGGCGTTCAAAAATATGTTACATTGGCTTTCACGGCCAGTGAATTAAAACTCAGCAATTCTTCTGGGTGTGTACCGTGTCGCAGTAAAGAGGCGCAGGTGTGCTTCATAAAAAGGAAGGTAGCGCGCAGTTCGCGACTCCTTTGGGGTGCGGGTGGGGACACCAAGAGCCCTCTGATGAGCCAGCTTGGTGTCCTAGGCAAAACCCCATACAAGGCACAGCACAATCTAGAAAAGTTCCTGAGTTTTAATTCCCTGGCCATGAAAGCAAGTGTACCATTATTATTATTATTATACCGGGTGAGTTAGCCGTGGTCGTTACGGCATGACTGCTTGCAGTCACTCACATCCGGGCCAGATGAGGAGGTTCGAATCCCCCTGCCGGCATCCTTGAAGATGGTCTTCTGTGGTTTCCCATCTTCCTTCCAGGCAAATACCGGGGTTGGTCCCTAACTATAAGCCACAGCCGCTACCTTCCAACTCCTCGTCCTTACCTTTCAACTTCTCTCCCCAACGGTACTTGTAGCTCACCCATTGGGTGTCCGTCTCGAAGCAGCTACAAAACTGGCGAGTCGAACATGTCCTCGGACACTCCTGGTACTAAAAAAAGCCATTCACTAAATATATATATATATATATATATATATATATATATATATATATATATATATATAATTTTCTTGTCTAAGCTGGGAACCGAACCCAGGTCTCCAAGTGACAGCCAATAGTGCAAATTATATTATTATTTTCCCCTTGTGAGGGAGACTACAGCACCTATAAAGCCCATTTAATACTGGAGAATTTGAGGTAGGCCTTTAAAGCCAGCCTGTCCCCTGATGGATAGTCCGCATTGCGTGACAAGGTGTGGCGACTACTGCGGTCCAATATATCTCAATGGAAGTCACGCGGCTTGCCAGCTCAGCGTCCAGCTCTTTACAGATCACCAAGTGCGACGAAGGGAAAGAAACAGGGATGGTGACCGTTCACTTCCAATCCTGTGACCATAAGGATATTACTTTTGGTGCTAATTCAGTTAGGGGCTTTGCGACATCGAGGTCATCTATGTAGATTTAGTAGCAACTTCGGTGGCGTAGTTGATAGCATGTAGAGTTTCTATGCCCAAGATCACGGGTTCAAACCCAAACGAAGTCGTCGTTTTTTTAAGAGTGTTAAAAATCCCTCAGTATGCCTTCCATCGGAGGGCAAGTACAGCCGGCGCATAGTGGGTCAAAACCAAAATCTAGGGGGACAAAATTATATTTACGTTTTAATCATTAATTTAGAGAGAAAGCAACGTTAGGTATAATTTGTTTACTTCATAATAAACATCAGTTAAGCCCTTTTTTAAGCTACGTCTACACATCCAAGAAATTGTCTATGACTAGGGGTTGGATAGAGCATTCTGTTACCTCTTCAGGACAATTTTCTACCCCTAATTTACTTTTAACAAAGTCACAAAGTTCAACTTTTGACATAATCGTCAAACCCAGTGCTTCAAACAGTTGTGAACATGTGAGAACTGGTTGCGCGGCATCTTCTAAAACGTAAAATAACTATGTAAGTTGCAAAAAGATGCAAAAAATCTTATAACAGGCGTAAACTACAAGACTTTATCAACATGTTAACATTAAGTAGAAAGTGACGCAGAGTGACGCGACATACTAAAATTCTAAGTGAAAATATATTTTAAAAATAATAGTTAAATATTATATAATGCAAATATAGCTAAAATTACGTAACAATTACGCCCATTAATAACTGAAACACGTTACAAAGATCATACCTTCAGCTGCATGCTCCATCTTAAAGCATCACACTAACCACAAAGACAACCAAATCACAGCCACTTACATTCAACCTCCAATTCAGACTGCTCGAACAGTCGTGACAGATTTACACTAAGATGCGTTTATATCCCAGAATAGTGAACGGCAATTATATGAGAATGCTGTAGAAGTAATACATTTTGTTTTTTTAATTATGAAAATAAATAATGTTGTACTCCTAGATTTCGATTCTGACCCACCGTGCGGCGGTCCCATATCATAGATTTATGGCATGATAAAGAACCTTCCAATAATTACACCTGCGTGAAGGTAAATTATAGGTTATATTTGACTAACGCTCTTAGGTTCCAACGTTCGTCGCAAGGAGCCGATTGCGGTGGCTTCTAGTAACAAAGTTCGGAACTGGTTGGTCGTTGACTGTGGCGTTTGGTAAAAAAAAAGTTAGAACTACTTGAAAATCGAATGTTTGCAGTCCTTACATTAATTAAAACACATAACACACACTAATACAGCCATCACAATTAACATCGTTTATCAGACAGATTATACACACACCTAAAGTACACGGGGCTACACGACCGCGTTTTGCAGCCCCTAAACTGAGGATCTAACCAACCAAACTACGTAGATTTATGTTTATGCAGATAGGATTTTTCTGATAATCTGTGTTATTATGAAGTCTGTCTTAGTGTGTGTGTGCATTTGTCAGACTAGGATTTGGAAGGACGCGTTAGAGGCCTTAAATTAGGAACCATCCCGGCATTTACCTGGAATAAAAGCGGAAAACCACGGAAAACCACTTCTAGGATGGTCGAAGTGAGAATCGAACCCACCGTTTTTAGCTTTGCCTCACTAGGCTGAGTGTACCCCGTTACAGCCCTCAGACCAGAATAAATATCTTGGCGGACACAGCCAAGTATTATTATACTAATCGCAATGATAATAATATTACTAATAACAGTATTAATAGTAACGAGAGGTGGAATCGAACCAGGGCTCTTGTGGTATGTAGTCCCTTACCATAAAGAAATCACTATCGGTGATCACATTTTGCGTACCTACTCACTACCTCGATCACCTGATGTCTGGATAACAAGAAAATAAAGATTGAACATTCGTATATATACAAACTGTTAATTGTGTTTTATCGTCATTATAGATTTGGTTGATGACCGTCTTTAAATACACGAAAGCGGTATGAAAGGGCGTGTACAGTTATTTGTTGGGTAGTGGCTCGCCGTGGTTAAATGGCAACACTCAAAGATTTATGCGCGTGGGGGAAGTATTTAATCTTGAAAAAACATTTCCTCTAACTTAAAAAGAAATGCAAGAATTTTCCTGTGCTACTGAGACGATTTGGAAGATTTTGGTACAAACCGCACCTTTTAACATCCTCTGGTTTAAGAGCTTGAGTTTTATGAAACGTACACCTTAGCGTTTTATATATAAAATGATAATAATAACAATCATCGAGTGGCCTCTGGAGAGGCCGAGTGCAGGTCTTTCGAGTTGTCACCCGTGGACAACCCGCGCGTCGTTATGAGGATAAAGTGATGATGAAGACGTCACATAAGCCCAGTCCTCGAGCAACGGGAATTAACCCCAGAGATTAATATCTCTGATGGGTCGGCCAGGAATCGAACCCGGGGCACTTCGGGTCAAAGCCTAACGTGCTAACCATTTAGCCACGGACCCGAACTACATGATGATGATAATGTTAATAATAATATCAGTAAGTTTCTGACGCCGTTTTGGAAAATGTTACTCACGAGATGTTATAATAGAGACCAGTTAGGCTATTTCTAATAAAACCATACCAGCAAACCGGCCAGATAAGATATTATTCTTGTGGTCTAAGTGCGGAAAAAACCGTTCTCACAGACATCGCAGCGTCCAATTCCCATAACCCGCAATAAACCTGTTGTGAGAATATCACCAATTTCTGCTCTTGGCTGAGAAAATACGGCAAATGTGGAGGCAGGGATGTGTAATAGAGATGCTCATAGTCATCTGTTTTACCAGCGTCAACCCGAATGGAGAAGGAACTTTTTAGGAATGTTGATGGGTCTAAACAGCACATACCTTTGGAGCAGAGACGTCTAAATATTTCAAATATCATGCAATATTCAACTTCTCTTCTTTGTATGTCAGTTAGGAGGAGTAGACTTTCTGACGGTTTGAGGCATTCACTGTGCCTGTCTAGTATATATTCTGTTATTGAGAACATGGACTTGGAAAAGATTGTGTTATGGCGTACAATCTGTTTTAATATCCTGCTTGCGACTTTTTAAATTTACTCTCGTATATACTGTACAGTAGCGTGCTTGTAGCTGCGAGTCTGCTCATTGTCGGGCATTCGAGAGCCTTTCCAATATCTTTCAACATAGGATGTAACAATGCTCCTGTATGCCGACGATGTGATACTCCTAGAAAAATATAGAAACACTCTGCAGCGAGGACTCAGCAGGCTACACGAATGGGCAATGAGGAACGACATGGAGATAAACACAAGCAAAACAAAAATCGTGAATTTCACGCGAGGAAAGATGTGGCAGCGACAAACTAGATACAGTAAGAGTCCTGCGTGGTTAAACAAATTGTTATCCGCATCCGCCCCGCATCCGCACGATTGTTATCCGCCCCGCAACCGCACGACTGTTATCCGCATCCGCCCCACATCCGCACGCCTGTTATCCGCATCCGCCCCGCATCCGCCCAACTGTTATCCGCATCCGCCCCGCATCCGCCCAACTGTTATCCGCATCCGCCCCGCATCCGCCCAACTGTTATCCGCATCCGCCCTTTCCCGCCCAGCATCTGACCGCATCCACCCCGCATCCGCCCCGCACCCGCCCCGCATCTGACCGCATCCGCCCCGCATCCACCCCGCATCCACCCAGCATCGGCCCCGCATCCCCCCCGCATCCGCCCAACTGTTATCCGCATCCGCCATTTCCCGCCCCGCAACTGACCGCATCCACCCCGCATCCGCCCCGCATCCGCCCCGCATCCGCCCCGCATCCGCCCCGCATCCACCCCGCATCCGCCCCGCACCAGCCCCTCATCTGACCGCATCCGCCCCGCATCCGCCCCGCATCCGCCCCGCATCCACCCCGCATCCGCCCCGCACCAGCCCCTCATCTGACCGCATCCGCCCCGCATCCGCCCCGCATCCGCCCCACACCCGCCCCACATCTGACCGCATCCGCCCCCCATCCACACGATTTTTTCCGCATTCGCACGTTTGTTATCCTAATGTACTGGCATTACAATAATATGTTTATGTTCGACGATGTCATAATATAAATATTATATGTCAGAAAACTGTACTATAATGAGTCTCATTATAGTACAAGTTTTCATTATGGGACAGTTTCTCCCACCAATCAGAGCTCAAGATACAGTTGTTTGACCAATTAGGTAAAGATAGCATCGCTCCTGCGCTGAGTTCCAAGGCCTTCTAATATAAATTTCACTGCGTGGCCTAGTGTCATAGTGGGGTAATCGAGGAGGCCATGGTCAAATACAAGGTATTCTCTGCGTCCCATGCGCTCTGTTCTGTACATAAAACAGGCGAAATCTCGACAGATATTTATGAATATTTATGTTCGAACATAAAATAGTTATAATAATTATCGTCGAACATAAACAGTCGTATGTAACTCGCCTATATTGGTAATTAAGACACCCGTATGGAAATTATAAAACTCGCATATGCTCGTTTTATAAACATACTCGTGTCTTAATTATTGCCATTATAGTCTCGTTGCATAATCTATGTATTTAAAACACTAAGGTGATTTTTGTTAACACGAGATTGAGAGAACAAGAGAACCGATTTACTTCATAGAGCACTCTAACGAAAGCTCTTGGCCTGTAGATTTGCCAAGTGTCTCTAAAATAAACAAATATGTTACAGCATATTTTTTTATTTTTTATTTTTAGCCTACTTTTCACATTTTGCAAAAATGAGGAAAAAGTAGACATGAGATCGATCCGGGAAAATGTGTGTCTGTCTGTCTGTGTGTCTGTCTGTCCGTCTGTCTGTCTGTCTGTCTGTCTGGCTGTGTGTGTGTGTCCCCCTATCAACTCCTAAACGGCTGCAGCAATCAAAACCAAATTTAGTATCAGTAAAGATGTGAACCGGAATATCTCTCGTCCATATTTGAAAATGATGTCAGTTCTACCAACTGCTGAAAAAACGCACTAGAAATTTGAGCTCCATGTTGGATATCTCGCAAGGTATGCATGGGAGCTATTCCAAAATTCGTACACATGCAGATAATACTATTTCAGTTTAATTTCCAGGAGGCCAACAATGACAGTGTTGCCAAAATAATGTTAAGCCTTCTGATAGGTACAATGTTTAAATGCATATAACGTCTACACTATCAATTGGATTTCAACCAAATATTGTATGTAATATCTGTACATAAACAGATATGATTGAGCGTATTTTAAAAGCCACCAGGGCTGCCAACTGTTAATAATTGCTCTCTCTATTTTTTAATCCAAATACCAATATATCAGAAAGTATGCAAGCCAACAGCTTTAAACTATGCACACGTATATTATGACATTTTAGATTAATTTGGAGTAACTTATATACGTCAGTTCTACCAACATGATTATAAGCCTGCTGATAGTACCAATTTTTAAATACATGTAACTTCTATACTATCAGTTCGATTTCAACCAAATTTCGTGTGTGCTATGTGTACCATAACAGATATGACTGTATGTAATGTTAAGAGCAATCAGGGCTGCCAACTGTTAATAAATGCTGTCTATATTTTTTTACCCTAATATCAATATATCAGAAAGTATGCAAGCCAACAGCTCTATACTTTGCACACGTATAGCACCTGACTTTGTAGATTAATTTGGAGTAATTAATGCAAGGCAGTGCTGCCAACATGATTCTATGCCTGCTGATATGTCCAATTTTAAAATACATGTAACTTCTATACTAACGAATGGATTTCATCCAAAATTGGCACAACAAGATATCATAATATTTCAGATTATTTCTGACTAGCACACGCATGGTATTGTTGGCAACATGCTTTTACGCGTGCTGATAGATCCAGTGACTAACTGCATGTAACGTCCATTGGACTTCGACCTAATTTTGTATTCTGTACCTTAAGAGATGGAACTAAGAATATATTCAGTCACCAGGGCTGCCAATTGTAGTGCTCTATTAGGCTACATTATACCAGGTATATTTTGAACTAATCAGATATTTCGATATTACCAACTTAATTTCGTCATTATTCTAGATAGGTTCATATAGTGTAGAATAATCATTGGCATGAAAAGTAGGCTGTATAGTTCTTCACAGAACTTCTTGTTTATTTTTATTTTATTTTTATTTAGTCAATTTACCCTATAGGTTGTTGGTTCCCACGGACTCAGCGAGGGAACTCACCACTACCGCCTCTATGGGCAGTGTCCTGGAGCTTGGAACATCTGGTCGGGAGGGATACAACTGGGGAGATGTGATCAGCACTTCGCCCAGGCGGCCTCACCTGCAAAGCGAACAGGGGCCTCATGAGGGATTGGAAGGGATGGATGATTGGGATGGATAGGCTAGGAAGAGGGAAGGAGGCGGCGGTGGCCTTAGAGTAGGTACCATCCCGGCATTTGCCCGAAGACGATGTGGGAAACCACGGAAAACCACTTCGAGAATGGCTGAGGTGGAAATCGAACCCCCTCTACTCATGTGGGCCACCCGAGGCTGAGTAGACCCCGTTCCAGTCCTCATACCACTTTTCAAAGTTCGTGGCAGAGCCGGGAATCGAACCCAGGACCTCCGGGGCGGCAGCTAACCATGCTGACCGCTACGCTACGGAGGCGACATATTTTTAAATTAATATAGAAAATAGCAGAAATCTTTCCCCTCACGCATGCGCACAATCCGCCTTGGCTCATGACAAAATGGCGGTGAGAAATCTATTAAAATGTAATATTATTTAATAACTCTACGTGCCCTTGTATAATGCTTCCATGTAATTAAAAACATACATTAATCAAGTTCCGACAATAAAATATAGTAACAGTATGAACGTATACGAATGTGCATTTTTTGTTGTTGTTAATGAAATGGATTATTTTCTTCAGACAACTGGTTTTGAAGATAGTGAATGGTTGCGTCTGCTACTGAACGAGATTGCGCGAATAGCTATTTGGTTAATGTGACTGACTGTGGATCCAAGGAGCACAGGTTCGATCACTCCTCTCGCCATTTTTTTTTACCACTGAAATATTGTTTTATCAAGGAGTATTAGTAACTGTTGGAGAGCGCTTGCCACAAGTTTCGGATACTCCAAGCTGGTTGCCGAGAGCGCTGGCTTAGCCTGATCACCATGGATTTCAAGGCAGTGTGTAGTCGTGTGAGTACACTCTGTGGACACAAACTCTACCATCTCCAATGCTTGTGGTGGGCTTAGAGTACATGTTATATTGTTAGAATGTAGGCTATGTCAAATAACAGCACTCAAGTGTTACAGTTAATCGATCGTTGTTATTTATAATAAGCTGCTAATTCATCAGGTTATGGGCAACCTGCGCGTAAGTGGATTACAAGTCTGTTTAACGAACGTGTGCTTTGAGTGTGTGCGGTAACAAGATGGCTCAAGAAAGTGTCAAGTTCAATATTCCAATGTAAAATGGTGGAAATTTTATATTTTGGAAAACAAAGTTGCGAGCCGTATTAGTGCATGATGATTTGTGGGAAGTTGTCAGTGAACCAAAGCCTGAAGTAATTAACGCGGTGTGGCAGAAGAAAAAAAACAAAGCCTTAGCGTACATTACATTGAGTGTTGAGGACAGTCAACTCATTCATTTTGCACATTTGAACGATGCGTGTGATGCATGGCAGGCTCTGTCGAGAAAGTACGAGAGATCCACGTACGGAAGCATGTTATATTTACGACGTAAACTGTACGGCATACATTATCGTGGTGGACCAATGAGCAGTCACATCGACGCAATTATGGAAGTAGTGGGTTTGCTGCGTGGATCTGGTAGGCCACTTGAAAACGACGAGATTGTTGCGGTTTTGCTGGTGAGTCTTCCAGAATCTTATTCAGGACTTGTCACAGCACTCGAGGGCCGTGACGAGGCAGATTTAACGGTGGAATATGTAACTGGGAAAATGCTTGACGAATACCAAAGGCGTGCCGAAGCTGGTGTGCCTGGAAATTGTGATTCAGAGGTTGCACTACAGTCGGCGGTCGCAGACTCAAGTAAGGTTAGTCGTGCTCATCAAAGTGGAACAATTAAAAATTCAAGCGAGAAACCAAATAAGGGTGGCAAAGAGACACGGGCATGTTACTTCTGTAATTAACTTGGCCATTTAAAGGCAGATTGCTATCGATTCAAAGAAAGTCAACAGCAGAGATCAGCAGGTTCAGAATCGGCAAGATCATCAGTTGAGGTTAAGGTATGCAACACACTGAACTATGCCACATTTAGGACACTGGATCAACAGCATGCTGCAAGTAGGCCTACTGAAGGATGGTGCATAGATTCCGGGGCAACCAGTCATATGACGAATGATGGGCAATTTTTCATGTCTATTCGTGACACAAGTGCTACAGTCTTTCTTGCTGATGGTTCATCCGTGGTAGCTGCTGGAATCGGAAATGGACAATTTTACTGTGAGGTACCAGGCGGGCACCTCCAAGAAGTACTGTTGAAAAATGTGCTGTTTATTCCACAATTGGATGATAGTCTACTTTCGGTGAGGCGCATAACAGAGCAAGGTCACCGATTAACGTTCGAGAGTGACACGTGCAGCATCTACAAAGAACATCAGGTCACCGCAGAAGCAAGGAACGAATGGAATTTATTCAGACTTCAGACTGTGGTACCAAGTTCGTCAGTTCATGTAGCGAGAGAAGCTGTATGCCTATACCAGTGCCATCGTCGATTGGGACATCGGGATCCGGTTGCAATCCATCGTCTGATCAATGAGGAATTGGCTACAGGAATCCAAGTGTCGAAATGTTCGGAGAAGGTGGTATGCGAAGACTGCATCAAGGGAAAACTAACCGAAGCAAAATTTTCTGAGAGTACATCCAGAGAGAAGGAGCCCATGCGACTCATTCATTCTGATCTTTGTGGGTCCATGCAGACTGCAACGCCAAGTGGAAATAGGTATTTTCTATCTCTCATTGACGATTACTCCCGTTTTACTGTGGTGAGGCTGATAAAATCCAAAGATGAGGTGGAAGGCGTCGTAGAAGACTACATTGCTGCAATGCATACTGGATTTGGAAGGAAGCCGATTGCCATTCGTACAGACAATGACAAGGAATACGTTTCACAAAAACTGGAGAACTTTCTGCGGAAGGAGGGGATCCAACAACAGCTCACAGTCCCCTACACTACACAACAAAACGGCGTAGCAGAGAGGAAGAATCGGTCATTGACAGAATCTGCTAAGTGCATGTTGTTGGATGCTGATCTGAACAACCGCTTCTGGGGAGAAGCAGTTTTGACCGCAGCTTATTTGCAGAATCGATCAACGAGCCAGAGTATCAACAAAACTCCAGTTGAATTGTTTACAGGAGTGAAGCCAGATCTGGGTCTTTTACGTGTGTTTGGATCTAAGGTCTATTCGCTTGTACCCAAACAAAAGCGAAAGAAATGGGACAAGCAATAGAGGGCGTCCTGATTGGCTATGATGGAAACACCAAAGGCTATCGGATTCTGGATCCAAAGACAGCCAAGGTTTGGATCAGCAGATCGGTGCGGGTAATTGAGAGTGTTGCCAAACATCAAGCTTCGGTAGGCAGTGCACCGAAAGAAGGGGATAATGAAAACACACCGTCGCATGTAGGGACATTGGAACATGTTTCGACATAGACGGAATCAGCTGACAACTCGACACTGAATTCCAGAGGTACCAACACGGTGACTTTCAACAGAGGAGAGACTGCAAGCAGCATAGGAGATGAATGTGAGACTGAAACAGATACTCCACAATTTCCACGAAGAGATTCTGAACGGAAAAATAAGGGTGTACCAGCAAAGAAGCTAACGTACAAGGTGCAGACGAATCACACCAGGGAGCCAGCCTCATGGAACGAAATGCTCAAAATGTCACCTCGTGAACAAAAATTATGGATTGCTGCTGCGGAAGAAGAAATAAGCTGTCTCAATCAACATAGTGTATGGGAAATAACGAAGCTTCCACCAGGGAAGAAGACTCTTTCTTGTAAGGGGGTATTTATGGCAAAATTAGATGGTAACGGTCAAATCCACACTTACAAGGCCCGATTGGTAGCCAGAGGATTTTCTCAACGATATGGTGAGGATTACGATGAAACTTTTGCGCCAGTGGTGAAGCATGCCACTATTCGAGTTTTATTCATTGTAGCTGCACAGAGGGGACTTCATGTTCGGCATCTTGATGTGAGAAGTGCTTATTTGAACGGTAAATTAAAAGAGGAACTATATATTGTGACCGTTAGAGGTGGTGATATGGTCCACCACCGATCGTGTGTAGCTTTCCAGATAATCACGTCCTTGAACACATGTGGCCTAAGAGGATTGGAGTACACTCCTCGGGGATATTCCGGCACAAGACTCCTCGTCATAATAGGGATCAGGTTCCCATCATAGCATAGTCATAGACCCCGCAAGGAAATGCACCCCCTTAAAAACTATTAAATTAAAATCCAGGCTTAAGTAAATTTCACAAAATGATTTATTAAAATCATAAGCCCCTATCCTACAATCGGGGGTATCAGTCGGCTAATCCGTTAACTAAACACAGGTAAAGAAATAAAAATAAACTATTACTTTCTAAGTAAAAATCACCCCTCGATTGGTCCTAAATACAATCAGAAAAAATAGCAAAGCTAGGGAAGTGGTTCAAATGATTTTAAATTGTAATTATAAATTAATAAGACATGACGTCTCCAAGCGAAACGACATGATGGCAAAATGTCATACATGACAGGAAAAACAACAAAGTAAGCTGTGACCATCCCGTATTTACATTTAATTTTTAATTAATCTAAACTCATCCTAAGTTAAACTAATCTAAACAAAAATCTAAAGTGATTTACAGTCATCCTTTACAACACAAATCAAGGTTACAATCAACTGTACAACAAAATATCTACAAGTAGCAGAAGAAAGATGGGAATATGGGTTTACACAACAATTAATAAATAAGTATCACACACGAGAGTATTCTTATTAAACCTTCCTACCACATGATGGTTACTGTTTGTTTCCATCGGTCATCTATCATGTGTAAGCTAGGAAATCATAGTACTGTTCGTTAACAGTAGAACAATAAGTTACATGGTTCACGACCCACGAGTTGAAAACTCTGGGGTAGACCAAATCCCTGTCAGTCGCATGTGTCAGCTGTCTAAAGCTTAAGCTAACGAAGAAATAAAACGACAGCTCAGTGCAATGGTCAGCGAGTTAATAAACCATGATCAAAGTTAAACAGGTGTTTAGTGATTAACGATAATTATTGCTTTCGTTTAAATTCATTACTCAATTTTTATTTAATGAGTGATTATTAGTTGTCTTTGTTTTAATATTTGTTAATTATACGGATTGACCATCTGCACGGCTTCCTAACTGGTGGATAAAACCACTGGTGTACACCCAAGTACACGCGAACAAGCATACACCGAGCTATCAAAAAGCTCAAAAAACCATCCTAAAGTAACAGAGTGTCCCGCTGGATCACATCTTCAACCTCGGTCTGTCAAGCGCATGAGCTTTGAAACAAGGCCGGCAACCTCAAAAACTATGGGAAACCACCCCTTCATCGTGTATAAACACACGGCATAAACCTTCACAACATGTGAGAAAAATAACAGCCTCAAATTAGTCTATCAGTTTCACAAGACAATTCTAAAATCTTAAACAATAATGGTTGTTCAAATGGGCTTCGCTCACAACATATGCGAAGATCGTAAACATTATCGGTGACCTCCTGTCACAATATCATTGCATTCTTAATAACGCTGTTAACTTGACCTAGTTTTATACAGCTTAATAAACACTGGCCTCTGTAGATCACATCATTTAGAAAAGCATTAGCATTAAATCTGTCAGAAGTCTAGTCTCACCTGGGATTATGGGTTGGCACTACTGCGCGTAACCTTGGAAACACTTGTCTCCCAAAGTGACTTACATTTTGTTCATTCCCAAACTGTTACGAGTTGCATGGGCTAACGGTACAGTTTCAAGTGTTCGTTTCTTTAGCATATCGGATCCATAAAACTGTTCAGATTGTGATCCTACACTTGCAGTTCATAAGATAATATTCGTTGTAGTGTTCGTGATACATTTATAATAGACAAAAAATGATTAACAATGATGTGTCTGCATGGGCAAAGCAAAACATACAAAACGCGAGATATTCCACTCGCACTAACGTGTTTGGAAGATATAACGCTCCCAGCAAGTTTGTTACAAATCAAACATGTGCACTCATAGGCACTTCCAATGCATGAAATAAACATTCACACCATATAAAACGGTGGCGTTAATTTTAAATTATACTTGAACAAGACTTGGAGGACAAACAGAAAGATAAAGCACTCCTTCACACTGTTAATCGATTCCTCTCGAATCTAGTGGTAGACTTTCCACTCAAATAAAAATGTATACCCAAAAATAGGTAATAAAAATAACCTCTCCCATTGGAGTATACGCCTGCTCAGTGGCGTGCTTTACGTATCACAAAATAGGGGCTCAAAATACAGACTTCAGTAACAGCTGATTTAAATTACTTAATTACAGCCCCGTTTAAATTACACATACAATTGGTTCGTTCATAGTGAAAATAAAAATGACATTAATTGCACCGTGTGGTAAAAACACACACATATTTAACCAGGTGACTAACTCACGATTAGGAAATGCAATGGAGACGTGCGCTGCGATGTGCATTGAAACATGAAAGATTACCATAGTCGGTTTTAATTGGTATTCTGCCCGAAGGCAGGTCCGAGCCTCCGAAGAGGCTATCCCCAGCCGGAGTTTACTTGCGGTAGGGTGGCCAGGGCCTTTCCGCTCTTCCTTATGTTGGCCAACAGCGCGCAGTACCTAGAACCGGCATACCATCCAAGTTCCGACTGCGCCCAATGTCGCTTAACTGCGGAGTTATCATGGGATACGGTGTTTCAACAAGGCTAGGCCGTTGGCCATAGTCGGTAAGCTAAAAGAAAAACCCACTAAAACAAAACCTAACTAGATGACTGTGAATCGAAGTACGATCGTTAAAACTACTCCACCAAAGACCATCACCTTACAAGAGACATTCATTAGACTTACGAAGAACATTGTAGCTCACCTCATTCCTACAGAAATAATAGAGGGGTATTTCCTTCCATTTCGAGCGTGGGCCATACTTCCAACGCTCGGATAGGCACATTGTAATCCGTTCTTGAGCCTCCATTTGATTATGCTGTTGTGGTGCTGGGTATCTCTCTCATGATGTGTCTACGGCATTATCACGCACATGGTGAACGGTGGTAAAGCTCTTCTTTTCTGGTGGATCTGGTACATCGTGGTAACGTTAATATGTTACATAAAAAATTTACTGCTTCTAGTGTGATTCGATAACTAACACAGCATCTACACTTGGTGATTTTGCAGACCCTATTCAACAAATGGCCATGTCTGCTCCACAGATTATACTCAACACAATCACGTGTTGGCTCACTTTTTCCACTATCACACATGGTGAAAATTTTTATCTGATGAAAAGTGCGACATCGGTCGTTCAAGAAAATTACGGTTTCACACAACGTGGATTATTTTATGCAATTCTCACTGGTGTGAAATATGACACTGGCACTTTCGAAATCACAGTTACTCACACTTCTGAATGGCACACACATCGGCCATGCTTTCGGTTAAATCACCGTAATATTTCACTGATTTCGAATGCTTACAAAGCAACACTTTCACGGAGTTTTCTGCTGCGCACATCTCGTGCGTTATCATATAAACTGGCTTACGTTTTCAACGGATTTATTCCTTCACTTACTGACGTCTCATCGGCCACTTGACCGGACTATTACAACTGCGTGTCACACACATGCGGTGCTGAACTTAGACAATCAACGAGTGCTTTCCTCCCGGAAGCGGGTTGTACTGGCTTAGAGACTAGTCGAGTCGTTGAACGTCTCTAGACATTATTCCTGCACTTCCGCAGTGTCATTCCTTAGTCTCAAGTACTAAATAGTTAATGTTAGGCCACTTCTCTTTGGCAAATTATACAGATACTTGATGTGGTAAATTCAAAGGTGCACATTAAAGAATACCTTCTCTAATCATGGTAAAATAAATATTGACAGTCTTCCAACGAAGTCAAAAGTACAACTGCATCTCTCTGGATGCATTCAGAGATTCTTTCTCTCGTGTTACCAACTTTGGCATATAAAAATACTCACCAGCATGAGCGGATACGGGCTCAATACGGAACAGCCACAGGGTTTTGAGAAACCCGGCCAAGAGAGCAAAGTTCTGAAATTGCGGAAAAGTCTCTATGGTTTAAAGCAGTCGGCACATGTTTGGAACAAGACAGCTACAGGGACATTATCCAAGTTAGGCTTTCAACAAGGAAATGCAGATCAGTGTCTTTATTCAAGAAAGGAAGAAGATGGAAACTTTACTTACATTCTGTTGTATGTCGATGATCTGCTGGTAGCCGGTCAGTCTGCAAAATTAACTGAGCAATTTGGTACAGAATTGCAGAATTATTTTGACATCAAAGACTTGGGTGATGTTAGTTACTATTTGGGAATTCAAGTGGAACGACAGGAAAATGGAACATTTTTGCTAAACCAAAAGGCAAAGATCGCAGCATTGTTGGAGGATCATGGCTTATCGGATCCAAAACAAGCTGCGACTCCAATGGAAACCAATTTCTTGTCTGGTGAAGTGACTGCAAGTGCAGAGTTATCAAATAACACTATGTACAGGAAAGCCATAGGGTCTCTACTATACATAGCCACAGTATCCAGACCAGACATCGCAGTCGCAGTGAGTCTACTTAGTCGTCGAGTGGAGAAGCCTAATCAACAGGACTGGAATGCTGTAAAACGAGTGATGCGGTATCTCGCATTTACAATACACAAGACACTTCGTTTATCTTCAACTAAAGACACAGAGCTCAAATGTTATGTGGATGCTGACTGGGCTGGTGACAAGACCAACAGGAAATCTACAAGTGGTTATGTTTTCTTTCTTGGCGAAGGAGTTGTAGCATGGTCAAGCCGGAAGCAAACGTCAGTTGCCATGTCGTCTACGGAGGCGGAATACATTGCAGCATCATTTGCCAGTCGGGAGCTGCTGTGGCACAGACAATTACTTATGGACATGAGTTTACCGATTGTTAGTCCAACATCCATGTATGAAGATAACCAAGGTTGTATTAAATTAATTGAGTCAAATCGGTTTGGGGCTCGCACCAAACACATTGATGTATGTCATCACCAGCTTCGGGAACTTCGAGAAAAGGACATCATAAAAGTGCTGTATTGTCCATCCAACAAGATGCTGGCTGATGTATTCACGAAGCCTTTGGCTAGAGAACCATTCCAGAACACTGTGGAACAACTGGGTCTAAAATGATACGAACCTATGACAGCGAGAAGGGGTGTTGGAGAGCGCTTGCCACAAGGTTCGGATACTCCAAGCTGGTTTCCGAGAGCGCTGGCATAGCCTGATCACCATGGATTGCAAGGCAGTGTGTAGTCGTGTGTGTACACTCTGTGGATACAAACTCTACCATCTCCAATGCTTGTGGTGGGCTTAGAGTACATGTTATATTGTTAGAATGTAGGCTATGTCAAATAAAAGCGCTCAAGTGTTACAGTTAATCGATCGTTGATATTTATAATAAGCTGCTAATTCATCAGTAACGTTTTATGTCAGTTAAAGATACATATTTCTACATTCCCTCTCAATGCGTTTTATTTCCGTTTTACCATTGCATTACAGCATGTGATCAGCTAACTGTTGTCCTCAATACGCTGTGTGAATATCTGCAATCAGTTCCAGTAACTGACCACAGATGGCAGTACCTCACCCATATAGTTCTAGTAACTGACAACAGATGGCAGCACCATTGCGTTGATATACAAAACACAAGACATGGAGCGTTTTGACGTGATAGTTATTTATGAGAATTATAAAGGAGGGGAATATTTTCTATGATGTTTCCACGATATGTATAGGCTACTGGAATAGAGTTATAATAATAACGTTTAATTGCGCACAAGTTGTGCAAAATTACAAATAATATGCAAGGTAAGGTGCACTTCAGCCAATGCAGTAATCTATGATGGTCTTCCCTCTATTCCTACAATGAAGAACGTGATAACGTTCACAGATTCCGTCTCTCAGCTCACAGACACAGGTCGGGTCCGGATCATGGAATGTCTTTGTCTTGCACATTCTATGGTAGAAGCCGTGCACTGCCAAAGAGGTCACAAAGTGCCGCAAGTCCTGGTTCGGTTCCATCCATGCTCTGTTGATCATAGCCTCGGTCGAGTAGAATTCTTCCCGATTTCAATTCTTTTCAACGTTCTTTCTGCTAGAACCCTCTTCCAGCAGGTCGTAGTATGCAAAGCGAACTTGAATCTGAAATCCTCCATCAAGGAGGGTTCCCAAGAGTTATAAAAGAAGGGAAATGTTGAAGAACATTAACTGACAATTGAATGTGTAGGCTATGTTGTTTATGTACCTTAATAATGCAATTTCTTCCCAATGCTTCGGTGGCCAAATTGGTAGCGTCCTAGACTAAAAGTTATAGGGGAAGGTACCCCAGTATCGGACGGAACTCAATATCGGACATTGTCAGTTTCTGATGTTCAGCACAATGTTGTGGAAACTTTTGTGATGGTAGTACTGACCCTTCACGAGGTACGTTGGAGGGTGACCATTGTGTGTCCGTGAACAAAGAAGTAAGCACGTGGTGAGATGCTCTCTCTTTTGTGACTCTTTCTTGCTGCACCAAGATAATTTTGTGAACCTGTTCGGCACCTTAATACTGATGAGTGAAATATTTTAAGGGTTGTTTATTGTTAACCATACGTTAATGAAGAAATGTGGATGATGGCGTAGCTTTTGTTTAAATGTGTTACGTATGATGACCCGTTCAAGTTTTACGTGTTGGGCACCCAATATCGGACAAGCTTCCGGCACACAGTATCGGACAAACGTACCCGAAGTTTTCTTACCAATTCTTACAATATCTTCGTTTGTTTCAGACAAATATGGGAGTATAAAGGTGAATCTGGGTGATGGAAAACACAAAATTAGCAATTGATGAATTAAGAGGGGCTAAAATGAGCATTAGGTACGCAAGTGAGCAGTTCTGTGTCCCTAGAAGTACATTAGGTGACAGATTGAAATTAATTTCTCCAGCGAAAGAGAGACAAATGAAAACTGCCATGGGTGCATTTAAAAGCACGTTTTCTGATGAGCAAGACGCTGATATAAACATGTTTAGACAAATTTGTCACAATTATGTAATAATTCAATTTCTATGTTAATTTTTGGAAATCCTTTCCCTAAGTTTATTGTATTATATACAAAGCGTAATGTGAACTCAAGTCGTGTTGACCTGAATTTACAATCTTTGGCGTAATTGGGGAAAAAAGCTAGCAAGGCACTGAATTTTGATTGAGAAACAACCCACTGCATAATTTGTAGTGAGAATTTCAGTGAGGACTGGATCCAGTGCAACATATGCAAAGGTTTCCTTGAAGGGACACTTCGTTATTATCAATGTGACATATGTGCTAAAAAGTAATATGGATATAATGTACATACATGAGCATAATAATAGAATAATCTTACAATATTGAGACTGTCCGATACTGTGTGCCTCGTTTTTGAATTGTGAAAAATGTGAGATTTATAAATGTTTTAAATTCTTTTATATCAGTATATAATGTAGAAAGATGATTTGCTACAATGAAAGAGAATCAAATCAAGTTTTCAAAAATAATTTTTAATTTTAATTTGACCCTTTCCTTAAGTTATTATACAAAAGGAACCTTAAGTGTCCGATACTGGGGGACCTTCCCCTAATTATGCATCGTCGATATACTCGTAAATTATTAAAGAAGAAAGTAGTTTTCCAGGCACTCGCGCGTGTCCGTAATTGCTTTCCCCATGAGAGACACTTGGCAAACATAATTCGTTTGAAGGGCTCCGAAATCGTGGTCACTCAGCCCCGTGTACTTTGGTGTGTATATGTAAAATGTTCTCTGATAATCTGTGTTATTGTGATGGCTGCATTAATGTGTGTATTAGTAATTAAGGTGGGGTATGGCAAGGAGACGGCCGAGGCCTTAAGTTAGGAACCATCCCGGTATTTGCCATGAGTAGAAGTGGGAAAACACGGAAAACTACATCCAAGATTGTCGAGGTGGGAATCAAACCTTCCTCTTCTTAGTTATACCTCAAGAGACTGAATGTGCCCCGTTATTGCCCTCAGACCAGAATTAAATTTCTTGGCAGAGCAGGAAATAAAACCCGGGTCTCCAGGGCTATATCCAAGAATGAAAAGGAAGCTTGTAGTTTAACGTGACCGTTAATCTCGCGATCATAAGCCACGGGACCTCCATTTTACGTGGAATCCGAACCACAGGACATGGCATTTCACATCGAAAAGCCAAGAATGGGTGGGCTTCCATGTGTTAATACGATTTTTGACATGCACGGGACATAGAATTCTAAAACTGCCTCCATTAGGGTGACTGCCGAAGTGAGTATTGAATATAGGCCTACGCTCATTCCAGTAGTTGGCGAAGTGATTCCATGTTCCCCTGCAAAATGTACTGCCATAACCTATAACAGGTGATGGAAATTGCTTATTCAGAGCCGGTTTGTACTGTTTATAACAAAATGAAGAATGTCATTCTGAGCTGCGTTTTCAAGCTATTGCAAAACATTTCGCTGGCAGGAACAATTATAAGGAATTTATTTTAAGCGTTCAGTCTCATCGCATTCTCCTCACCAACCAACTTGAGTATGAAAGTCTCTGGACGTACATATTGAACTTCATTGTATAAGACAATTGTTTAATGATTATTTGTTAAGAGTACTGAGTCTAACTACGCAGTTGATTTCGGCAAAGGAAGTATTATTTGCCTTTTAATATTTAGCGGCTTCGTTGATGCAGGTCACTACAGTGTTATCGAATAATACGAAGCCTCATTTAAAATCCAATATAAATAGGCCATTTCAGAAACAATTCCAGATATTATGCAGTACAGTGTACGGTCTTTGACGATCAAATGTAAACATTGTTCTACATTGTATTTCCCTTGCGTAAAATCTACGCGTGGTTACTTTGGCCTTTACTGTTGTGATGGAAAAATTGATCTGCTGTGGATTATAAAATATTTTCCTAGCTGCAACAACGTAATTATATCAATTTGAAAGTCATTGAACTTATATCCAGTAGTTCAAATACATACATCAGTGTTAACAGATAAGATACAGTACTGAAGATGAAAGCCAGCTACTTCATTTCCCTACTATAGAATTCTTCAATTCCTTGGAATTAAGTGATTCGCCTCCACATACTTCGAATGTTTGAACCATAGTTATACTCCTTAGAAATCTGAAGGTTTCCCAAGGACTCCTATATGGAAACATATTAATTGTAAGAAATGTGTAAGAAATTGCTTGGATTCGGATATGATAGGTGCAGTAATATTAGGCAGAGAGCTCAAATCATACGACTTGATTTAACACCTTCCGATAAAACACTTGCAGGTACAGTACATTTTCTTTTAATAGGCAACAATTTCCTATTCGCTCGGCCTACTTTATCACAATCAATCAAGCTCAAGGAGAAACCCTAGAACGAATTGGGCTATTTACCACATCACGTTTTCAGTCATGACCAGCATTATGTTGCAATGTTGAGAGTGCTATCCTTTGACGCCCTTTAAGGTGCAATAGTGCTAAAAAGTAATCGTACATAAGAAGCTTCTTCAGTAAATATTTTTTCCATTGTCCGTCATGTTTTGACGCGTTTCAACTAGTGTACTATTAACTAGATAAAGTATAACTAACTGAACCGACATATTTAGACAATTGATGAAAAGTTCCCTTAGCTATGTATGTCAAGTACTATATTTAAAATGAATGTTATACTGCCAGAATTTCACCATTTCCTGTCCGGAGTGTTAATTATGCTTAGTGCCATAATTTGAATGAGATTACCTTAAATCATCATCTTACATAATTTTGTCATGAAAAACAAGATGTTCAGTAAAGAACATATAGCCTACTTTCTCCTAAATGCATGGGTATTGTTATAACTCTTTGTCCTTTTCAAGGAGTATAATTGAATGTTGGTTGTAGTAGCTTGTTGAAATACAACGTGCTATAGGGATATTAAACATGAATATGAGGTGCCCTTTGCTAGTGCTACCTCTGTAAAAAAATTCATTCAATTCGGGTTCACCGTGTTTGAATTGATTTGGGGAATGGATTTGCACACATACATGGCCGCTATTTGCAAACTATTGGGCTGATGACCTTGTAGTCAGTCATAAGATGCTTTACACAAAAAGGCATGTTGTTGCAAAATCCGGTAGAGATCAAATTATTAGGATGGTCGAAATTTGATTTAAGCTTTTAACATTTGGGTGGCCGTCATTCCGTTTCCGTCAAGATGGCGGCGATATAAAACATGACACTGAGGTGCCTTTTGCTAGTGCTACCTCTGTACCAAATTTCGTTCAATTCGGTTTCACCGTGTTTGAATTGATAGGGGGAATCGATTTGCACACATACTTGGCCACCATCTGCAAACTATTGGGCTGATGATCTAGCAGTTTGGTCTGAATATGCTTCCCACATAAAGATTTGTTGTTGCAAAATTTGGTAGAGACTAGATTATTAGGTTGGTCGTAATTACATTTTAGCCTTTAACATTTGGGTGGCCGCGATTACATTTCCGTCAAGATGGCGGTGATATAAAACATGACACTGAGGTGGCCTTTTCTAGTGCTACCCCTGTACCAAATTTCGTTCCATTTGGTTTCACCGTGTTCGAATTAATAGGGGGAATCGATTTTCACAGAAAGATGGCCACCATCCGCAAAATATTAGGCTAATGACCTATTAGTTTGGTCAAAGGATGCTCCCTCCATAATGGTATGTTGATGCAAAATTTGGTAGAGATCGGATGATTAGCTTAATCGTAATTTGATTTAAGCTTTGAATATTTGTGTGGCCGCCATTACGTTTCCGTCAAGATGGCGGCGATATAAAACATGACACTGAGGTGCCCTTTGCTAGTGCTACCTCTGTACCAAATTTCATTCCATTCGGTTTCACCGAATTAATAGGGGTAACCGATTTTGACACAAAGATGGCCGCCATCCGCAAAATATTAGACTAATGACCTATTAGATTTGTCAGAGGATGCTTCCTCCATAAAGGTATGTTGTTGCAAAATTTGGTAGAGATCGTATGATTAGGTTAGTCGTAATTTGATTTAAGCTTTGAACATTTGTGTGGCCGCCATTACGTTTCCGTCAAGATGGCGGTGATATAAAACATGACACTGAGGTGCCCTTTGCTAGTGCTACCTCTGTACCAAATTTCATTCCATTCGGTTTCACCGTGTTCGAATTAATAGGGGTAATCGATTTTCACACAAAGATGGCCGCCATCCGCAAACTATTAGGCTAATGACCTATTAGATTTGTCAAAGGATGCTCCCTTTATAAGGGTATGTTGTTGCAAAATTTGGTAGAGATCGGATGATTAGGTTAGTCGTAATTTGATTTAAGCTTTGAACATTTGGGTGGCCGCCATTACGTTTCCGTCAAGATGGCGACGATATAAAACATAACACTGGGTTTCCCTTTGCTAGTGCTACCTCTGTACCAAATTTCATTCCATTCGGTTTCACCGTGTTCGAATTAATAGGGGTAATCGATTTTGACACAAAGATGGCCGCCATCCGCAAACTATTAGGCTAATGACCTATTAGATTTGTCAAAGGATGCTCCCTTCATAAGGGTATGTTGTTGCAAAATTTGGTAGAGATCGGATGATTAAGTTAATCGTAATTTGATTTAAGCTTTGAACATTTGTGTGGCCGCCATTACGTTTCCGTCAAGATGGCGGCGATATAAAACATGACACTGAGGTGTCCTTTGCTAGTGCTACCTTTGTACCAAATTTCGTTCAATTTGCGCTCACCGTGTTCGAATTGATAGGGGGGGACAGACATTCAGAGTACACACACTCTCATACACACACACACACACAGACTCACACACATACACACACACAGACAGACACACGTTTTTTCGCCCTGTAGTGATCTCATAAGTCTACTTTCATTTTTTGCAAATATCGAAAGTAGGCTAATAAAATCATTAGGGAAAAATATGATATGTCATAAACATCTGGGTTCTAGTAATTATATTAAACAAGTTCGGATTGTATTCTAAAAACTATCCGCTAATTTTCTCCAAACATTATCTGCAGCTTATCCGCTATCCGCAAAGACATGCAAACTATATCCGCATGATGAAAGATTTTTCGGATACCCGCGGGTTCATCCGTACAAGGCTTTAGATATAGTCAACTGGGGTGACCCTGCAAGTAACGGGAAAGGCGTTCACAAGACACATAGAAGACAGACACACGACAGCGATTAAATCAATATTCCAGATGAAAAATATCAGGAAGAACTGCCCTCAACCTTTCCCAAATCAAGATAGTACCTATAGAATCCTACGCTGTCACCCAGGTATGGGCACACCTCACGAGAACCAATCTAAGGAGACTAGAACAAGTGAAAACCACCTACATAAGAAGAGCATAACGGTTACCGGGCACGGCACAGACGAGGCTAGTATACTAACTAGTAGACACTGACTTCTTCATCACGGAGCTAAATTCAAACAACCACCTCGAAAATACCGCGGCGGGCGATGCCCACATCGAAGAACGAGATCAAAAAGCTGCTGAAATGGGCCCAGACTTCTACGAAACAGGCAGGAATAGAGTGCTGCATCAAACCAGTCAAATGACTGATAACTCGAGCAACAACAACAACAACAACCCTAAGCTGTATGATCTGGGCTGATGGACACAATAAAACAAAATTCGTTATTAAATAACAAAAATAGTGTAGGCACCACAATGACACAGGTTACCACAGTGCACCATGATGTTCAAGCCCTTAAATTAAACTACTTGTCATTGTCCCGAGGCTAAAGGACTGAGAAATGTCCACAGTGTCAGTGAGAGTGTGTGGAACTACTTGGAGGTAATCTTGGGCAATCAAGGTATATAAATGACGTCATTTGTCATTACTGTGTTTCAAGACGTCGCGACGCCCGGAGAGTACTTAGGTGTTGTGCACAATATGGATGACACTCCTCCATCGTGCTTCTTCTCGGCGCACTGTGCGAGGCTTTAATCAAGATCACACACATCGCTTACTTCCGTGGGTAAGTGGTTACACGCTAGACCATAGCCATGAGGATGTTGTTGTTGTTGTTTCTTTGGAGGAGCTTGGGCATCGTGGACATTTAGCCCCGTGTCCTTTGGGTGTGTAGAATCTGTCTGTTAACCGGTGTTCATTGTGATGTCTGTATTAGTGTGTGTTATCTGTAATTCAGGTAAGGACTGCAGACATTCAATTTTCAAGTAGTTCCTACTTTTGCTACCAAACGTCACCATCAACGACAACTAGTTCTGAACTTGGTTACTAGATGCCACCACAGTCAGCTCCTGGTGACGATCGTTGGAACCTAAGAGCGTTAGTCAAATCTAACCTATAATTTTGCTTCACACAAGTGGGAGGTTCTTTTACATGCCATAAATCTATGACATGGGCCCGTCAGCTTTACTTCCCCTCCGAAGGAAGGCATACTGAGGGATTTTAACGCTCTTAAAAATACCCGACGACTTCAGCCGGGTTTGAACCCGCGATCTTGGGTATAGAAGCTCAGCATGCTTCTAACTACGTCACCGAAGCTGCCCTATCGCTTAATTCCATGGGTAAGTGGTTTGACGCTAGACTTTAACCTGAAGGTTGTTGTTGTTTATTTGGAGGAGCTTTGACATCGTGGTCATTTAGCCCCGTGTACTAAAGCGTGTGTGAAATATCGTCTGATAACCTGTGTTATTGTGATGGCTGTGTTAGTAACTGAGTTGAGGATTGGGAAGGAAGCAGCCGTGTTCTTAAGGGGGCACATACATCGCATGTGGGAGATTTTCCACACAGTTAAGAATTAAATCATAGCTTCCCTAATTTATAACATAGAATTATGAGAACTTACAAGTTATAGTCAATACATAGGGCTTTAATTTAATATACACCGGTTAACCGTATATAGAGTATTGCGTGATTTATTGGTACGGAAATATTTGTGATTCTTTAAACGTCATGAATCACAAAAATCACGACTTAACAAGAAATACCAGTCTGATTGGAATGATTTCTTTTCCTGTAAAGAAAACGCATGAATACGGAGGATGAACCTCATAATGAAATTATATTAAAAATAATTAAGATGTAGCCTACTTGGAAATTTTAACAAAAAACCATTTTTGAAAGACAAATTAAATATTTTATTTAAAATATACTATTGACAATATAACATTTATGGTGGTTCATCATTGGTATTTATGTGTTTTCTTTAAATGAAAGAAGAATAATTCCATTGAGACTGGTATTGCTTGTGAAATCGTGTTATTTGTGATTCATGACATTTAAAAAATCACAAATATTGCCCCATCAATAAATCACGTAATACGTTATATACTGTTCACCTTTATATATGACATAAAAGCCCTATGTAGTGACTACAGTATAATTCCATGTTACATAGTAGTGAAGGTAGGACTTCATTCTCAACTGTTTGGAAAAGCTCCGACTCGTGGTGTATGTGCCCCCTTAAGTTGGGTACCATCCCGGCATTCGCCTGGAGTAGAAGTGGGGAAACCACAGAAAAAACACCACAAGAATGACTAAGGGGGGAATCGAACCCACCTCTTCTAAGATTTGCCTCAGGAGGCTAAGTGTACCCCGTTCCAGCCCTCCAGCCCTCTCGTCAGTGCCGGGAATTGAACCAGGACCTCCGAAATGACAGCTATAAATGCTAGCTGCTGGAACACGAGGTGGTCAGACGAATTAAATTCGAGGGACTTATACCTTCTTCTTCCATTTATTCACACTTTTGTGGCGGTATTAGGCCACTCGAATGGAGCCTCCTTGGCTTATGTGGTAGCACGCTGGCCTCTAACCGCTGGGTCCGTTGCTCAAATCCCGGTCATTCCATATGAGATCTGTGCTGGACAAAACTGAGGCAGACAGGTTTTTCTCCGGGTACTCCGGTTTTACCTGTCAAAAATTGCATCCAGCAACACTCTCCACTATCATTTCATTTCATCTGTCATTCATTTAATCATTGCCCCAGTGGAGTGTGACAGGCTTCGGCAGCCCGCACAGTTCATATCCTCGCCACTAGATGGGGGCTTCATTCATTCCATCCCTGGCCCGGTCGGTCGACTGGAAGCAGGCTGTGTTTTCATTTTCATTAGGCCACTCGAATATTGCACTTACCCTGGTAAATTTAATGATAATGACAAGTCCTCCTTAGATCATATTGGTAGACACGTCGAAAGCGTATGTCCGGCAGTTTGCATTCCACCTCACTCGCAGGAGGAAAGTTATTGTGTTACAGAACCATAGAATACAATCATGGATGGGTCATTATTGGTCTGTTCGTATTATAATTGTCACGCACGTCCAACGAGTGAGAAATAAGGGCATTTGCACTTGTTGCCATGGTAACTACGTGACAGAAATTTGTCAACGCTAACTCCAGATAGATCTCCAGCCCTTGTTAAATACCCCATTGGTATTGGTTGTCTTTGGAACCATCAATTCCAGTCCTCAGTCAGTTGAGTAACTACCAGCTGGGCCATTTCTCACTCATTATATCCAGCTGGTAGATATCCAGTTGAATCCGTCCTATCCCGAATATGATATTCCAAAACCTGTTGTTCTCTGGCTTTGTCAGGAGTTTCTTCTAGTATCGTTCTTGCTCTGTATAAACTCTTCGTATAGCTTACTTCAATCTGAAATGAGGTGGTTGATATAGTTATTCTCTGGCTTTGGCAAGAGATTCTTCTAGTATATTCGCTGTTCTGTATAAACTCTTCGTGGACTTCAGTCTGGACTGACATGGCTGATATAGTTGTTCTCTAGCATTGGCAGGAGATTCTTCTTGTACAGTTTCTTTATTGCTCCGTAGAAACTCTTATGCTCGTTGCTCACGGTAAAATTTTCCTTCAAATTTATTGTACAATAATTTAATTTTATAAAATTTCTGTTGCTCACGGTCAAATTCAAGTTTTATAAAACCTTTGATAAAACTTTCCATAAAATAGGACATGTTCTATTCCGTAAAATTAATTTTGCGAAACGAACCAATCAGGGAGCTGACATGACGATGATGCAGGTGCCACGTGATGAGAAGATAGTGAAGCTCGCTTGTAAGCAGACACTTCGAAAATGGCAGGCTCCGGCTGGAATAAGGAAGCTGTTAGTGTTTTACTGGTCGAGTACCAGAAATATCCGTGTTTGTATGAGGTTAAAACGCCCATATACCACAATAGAAATACAAGAAGGAAGGCAGAAATCTCCTCCATTCTTAGAAAATTCCTATATGAATTCTGATCTAACCTCAACTCATTTTCGACCAAGGAGCGCGTTCCTCTACCTTCTTCTCTTCTTTTTATCCATTACCGAGTCCAGCACTTCCTAGAATTTCTTTTCTTCCTTTTTACCACCGTATAATTGTAGCTAAAGCAGCAATTTTTGCTTTGTTTGTTGGAGCCATACTCTCAAACCAATGTGTGTTGAACAGCTGATTCTTGGTTCAGAAGTTTATCGGTAGATGGCGATCCTGGTACATCCACGGATTTTATAAAATAATTTTACCGTGAACAACACAGCTTGCTTTCGTCAAATTTTTATAAAATTAGTTGTACAATACATTTTAAGAAACATTTTACCGTGAGTAACGGGCATTAAGTTTTATTCTGGACTGAGATGGCCGATGTCTATGTAAAGTTTCAATGTCACTTCGTTAAACATATCATAACCAGCTTCAACTTCACGTCGAATATCAGGCGGGAAATACTAGTGAAGATGTAGATTTCATTCATAAACATCCCGTTAGAGGTCATATCTACTTAAAACATTAATCTGCTAGTTAACAATTTTCACTTAGAAGTCTACATTACTACAATTTTGTCCATCAGGAGGAATTAACTTCCTCCGTTTCATGCCAGCCGTTCTATTAACTCAGTGTAAGGAGTGCGGGCCCGAGTAAATAAAGGCAAGTGAAGAGGTAAGTCAAGTCTCTTTATCGAACAGTGGCAGCAAAGGTAAATATATGTGTATGCTTTTAGAAAAAATACACGTAAAACACGCAGTCAAGAACCGAAGAGAAGAAACAGGGTAATCCTAGCTGTACACAACAAGCTTCAGGAATCACAATCCTTGCATTTCGAGAAGTAAATGAAGGGGTCTGCCCCTTGAAAAACCCACGGGAACTAATTTTTCCGTGGAATTCGACTCCCAGGTGTGACCAATTTGGGGGCCTTGTTGAGAGGTAAGAAGTTTGAGCATTGCGACATTCACTGCCTATTCAATTTTCCATCGGTCCACT
The DNA here is from genome assembly GCA_946902985.2 of Meconema thalassinum. NCBI lineage: Eukaryota > Metazoa > Arthropoda > Insecta > Orthoptera > Tettigoniidae > Meconema > Meconema thalassinum. The sequence goes on from OX336399.1 coordinate 174,031,656, forward strand.
TAGAATACAATACATTTAGACTTTTCTGAGACCCATGGGGATCATACCTATATTACTATCATAGGAGGGGATAAAGCGGGGAGGTGTTGGACACATTATTTATTTATTTATTTAATTTAATTTATTTATTTATTTATTTAATTAATTAATTTATTTATTTATTTACTTATTTATTTGGCAAATAGAGTTTACTTACTTACTTACATACAATGTTTGATGCTATAGGGAGAAATTTGGCTCACATAAATTCTGGGAGCCAGAGACTTGTCACCCGAGCGAAGACAGGTACAGTTGCCAGAATAAAACATTACTCATAAATCTAAATCCGAGTGCTATTTAATTAAATTATTCCATCGCTATAACGGGTTAGACCTAAAAGTAATTTACAGGTACCGGTAGTTATCATATTCTTTATGTTCGACGCTAACTATTATTTGTCAGAAAACTGTATCATAATGAGGCTCATTATAACACTATTTTTCATTATGAAACAGTTTCTCCCACCAATCAGAGCTCAAGAAACAGTTGTGTGACCAATTAGATAAGGATACCTTCACGCAAGCGCTCAAAATCCAACATGTCTATATAAATTACTCTTTTCTAACAGAAAACATCGATATAACAGGCTTTTATTCGGAACACGCAATGGCGACGAAAAAACAAGCATGAAGACCAGCGGGAGGCATCTCGTGCTTTCTTAATCCACACGTAGGGAAAATAAAAAACACTTACAGGGAAGACAACCTGATCATAGTAAGCACGGACACCATAACCATAGCAGGGATGTACTTTCCCCCACAGACTCACACCGTAGAAATCATAGACGCAGTTATGAACACTCTACGTCATATCAATCCACGAAACACTATAATTCTAGCGGGAGATTTCAACTGCAGGATTGACATTAAGACACAGAAAGGCGAAGAACTACTCAATTTGATGAGGGAAGAAGGTTTTATCCTCATAAACGATCCCAAAGAGAAAACCTACTTTGCTTACAATGGCAGCAGCACAATCGATCTCATCTTCTACAGGGGTCCACAAATCCAAATCAAAGGACTCGATATAGGCTATTTCCATACAGTAACACCTCTCAGGAAACACTGTCCACTAGTAACAGAGTTAAAAATACCCCAGGAAGTACAAACCCCAATAAAAGAAAACTCTAAGAAAGTTAAAAGAGTACTGAATATGGACACCCTTGCCGAAAACACGAACTATTTACAGGAGATCGAAAACCACATCAACAGTAGTCAGTTACAAGAAGCGGCGGAGAAAATGAAGGAGTTCATCCTAACAGGTAGTGTCCCCCAGATACATCGCTTCGCGAAGCCATGGTTTGATGCAGAGTGCTACCATGCAAGACAAAGAACTCTGCAAGCTCTAAGAGTGGCAAGAGATTCAAATACAAAGAACGACCTTGCAGCGTACTCTTTGCATAGAAAAACATATAAGAACATTTTAAAGACAAAGCGAAATGCATACACAGAAGCGGAAGGAGAAAAAATGGCTATGGAAGCATTGAAAGACCCTTTCAAAGCACTGAGGCCAAGAAAATTCAACATAGCAGGGAAAATACCCATGGATACCTGGGCAAGCCACTTCAACGGTATACTTAACAAGAACGATGATCAACAAGCTTACCCCAACACAAGTGGAAGCACAAAGATTACAGGTCGGCATTACTTCACTAAAGAAGAGGTAGAGTCAACTATTTCAGCACTCAAGAATGGGAAAGCCGCTGGTCCAGACGGAGTGTTCAACGAACATATAAAACAGACATCAGATATATTACTGGATACATGGACGGACTTATTAAATAAATGCATAGAACTGGAAACAATACCAGAGAGCTGGAGAAGATCGACTATTAAAGTATTCTACAAGGGAAAAGGAGACTTCTCTGATCCCAACTCGTATAGGGGCATTGCACTCGAAAACAACATGTTTAAAGTACTGACAAGACTTATCACTGAACGCCTAACCATCGAGATCGACCATCTGATCCCAGAGGAGCTATTCGGATTCCGGAGAGGAAGAAGCACACTACATGCTGTAAAGAACCTCCTGGATGACATAGACGATACCTTACGGTTACCAAGAGGAAAGCTCCATTGTGTTTTCGTTGATTACTCCAAAGCCTTTGACATGATCGACAGAAAACTCCTAGTGTCAAAATTAGAACAGCTCACCGGAGAAGAACACCCGCTGACCAATATAATAAAGGACATCTTAACTTACAACAAGTTCTCGATTGATGACTCCGTATCTACAACATACGACCTAATCCAGACCAATGGCGTACTACAAGGGGACCCCCTCAGCCCGCTTTTATTCAACGTAGCTACAATCGACATCATTAAGACAATAAAACAGGCAACGAAGTCTACTTCACTTTATATGTATGCCGACGATATGGTTCTCGCATCGACCAACATTCAGGACATCCAGCTTTCCCTCAACGCGTTAGCACTATGGACAAATGAAAACAGCTTCACAGTAAACGAGAAGAAAACCCAACAAATGACCTTCCGAAAAGGGGGAAAACTCGCAGAGGAAGACATACTTTACTACAAGGACACTCCATTGGAAAGAGTAAATGCGTTCCGGTACTTAGGCATCACACTTCAGACTACGACGACATCGTTTCGGCTACATATAAAGGAAAGAGTGACGGCAGCAATAAAAGCTTTTTATGGAATCAAAGACGTAAGAAGTTTATCCATACATACAGCAATGGCTCTCTTCAAAGCAAAGATTATACCAATCTTAACCTATGGTTTGGACCTCATTTGGCTTAAACTGACGATAAAAGACCTATCAACAATAGAAAAGGTGAAAGCCCGCTACTTGAAAGCAGCCTTAGGGTTATCAAGGTTCACGCTCTCAAGGCTCGTCTATGTGCTGGCAAGAGAGTCTTTCCTTATAGAGGACTTACGTCTACACTACGAACTTCAATCAACCGATGCGACCAGGAATTTAATGGAGGAGAGAGAGAAGAAACGACGAGAAATATGGCCGGAGTTCTTCTCTACAGATGCCATGCTAGACCGAACGTGGATGGGACCCAACCAAAAACTACGACACGTGCTGACCCGGTTGGCGGTGCACGGCTACCACCACTTGATCTGCGTAAAGACTCACTTTCATGAGCCAGACGATACTTGCGTGTGCAGCCTGTGCCATTCAGTGTGTGATAGATACCATATCACCTTATGCAAGCAAAGACAAATTTCTCTCACTGAGTATAGTGAAATGTGAACTAAATTACAGGGTTTATGATATTTATGTATTTATGTATTTTGTGAATGCACTTTCGTGCGCAATTATACTATTATTATTATATAAATTACTGAAAGTGCACCGTCCATATTGAACCCTTATTGATCTTCGATAAATAAGTATTCATATTTATTATTATTATTACTACGGCCCAGGCAGCACTTAAGGAAGTCGACTTGGATATAAGGGAGGCCAGCATTTCGTAATGATTGCAACAGGAGGTGAGCTGGTAGTTACTCTTGGGGAACGACCAGAATTAGTCGAGTTCAAGGCCAAATTGTGCAACTACTGTACCAAAATTGGAGACATAAAGGGAAGATCACGAGGTACTCGCAACGAACATACGATTGAATCAGCCAATCGCAAGAGACCAAGCCATGACCACGAGGTGGACAGCGTCAGTAGTGAAAAGCCCGCGGAAGTGTGTATCTAAAGAACCGCCGAACGGATTAATCTCCGCTCGAGTAATTTGAGTCGATTTATTTGGAGAAGAATGACACTAGTCCCATCTTTGTGAGACGAAAACTCTGGAAGTTTTTATCCGACTCCGCCCCACTCCTCCGCCCCTGTCAGTTTCTAATAAATAGTGTGGCCTGACGCCACTCGAAGTCTATTCTTTGTGGAACCTTCCGAGGCTTACTCCACGCCAGTTTATATTGTGATTTTTTGACGCTCGAAATTATCTAAGTCGTATTGTGTGGAGCCTTCAGAGGCTGACTCCACGCCAGTTTGTATCGTGATTTTTACGCTCTAAATTAGTGAAGTTAATTTATTTTGTGAGCTCCGATGAGCTAAAGTCGCAGCGATTGCAGTATCGAATTTTAAAAGCTGTAATACATTTTGTTTTGTTCTAAAATCAGCTTTGTTGTGTGAGCTAAATATTTCACGCCTGTGCGTGATAACTTGTAACATTCAGTTAAAGACGACGAGTTCAGCTCTAAGGGGGAAGTATTGTATCACCCTAGTTAGCGCTCACCGGAGCCGAAGTCCAGAGTACAGGACAGAAATACCGAACGAGATAGCGACTGCTAGTGCAGCCAGGATTTTGAACTTGTTAACGAGCCAGTGGCGCGGACTCGAGATGTATATTTTATGTATAAATTGCAGTGTATTTTATATGTGTTTTTATGGTGCGTGTGTGCGAGTTATTTAGGGCCAGTCTTCGCTATTAATCGCATTAGGACTATTGTGGGTGAATTGAGTAGCCTGCAAGCGATTATAGATAGGCAAATATTTAACATTGAACTTTTCTGCCAAGGAGTCGATACCAAGATGATCAGCACGTGGTTTGAAGTTGGGATGAGCTTCAACAAATCAACGCAGACGACTACTATGGAGTGCTAATTTGTCCATAGGGCGATGGGTTGAGGAGGATGTCCTTAGTTCTACAAGCAGAAGCGGTGATGTACTAAAATTGGATTATTTCAATTATGTAGTTAGATTTGGCCGGGGAACTTTGTAAATAGTCATGTTTTCTTTTCTTGTTGTTTTAGAGTTTTTCTTGCACCGACACTATATGTTTAAATGTCCGTTGGCGCGTGGCCAAAGTGTTTGTTTGATATTTTGTTTTTCCTTGAGTCATACGTAATGTTCGCGGCGTGCGTGCGTGATTTTTATCCTTGCAAATGCGGAACCCGTTACATTCGATAAATGGTGCTTTATTAACGTTAATATTTGAATTAGGAATGGGAGGAAATTATTGTAAGATTTTTGCTGAACAGGTTATTATTCATATTAGGGTTGCCAAGTGCACCAACTTAAAAGTAATTTGTAGAACACCTTCGTTCTAATTTTGATAGATTTTTCTTGAGTCCTTTTCAGGTGACTAGTCACGGCATAGAACGGTGGCATCAGCATGTGGATATTATTTGTGTCTTTTTATTTCAGGGTCTGTCAAAACCCATACGTGTGATTCTCTGTGTGTTGATGTGTCTAGTGTGTGTTGATTCTACGTGAGGAGGGGGTAGTTGTCCTACCGCTCTCATATTTTTGCTGCTGTTGTATCTTAGATGGAAAGACAGAGTGCTCTTGGGAGACTGCTGATTCTTGTCCATATATTTTTCTGACACACACATGTATTGTTGTGCTTTGGGGCACACTTCTTCGAGATTCGACCCCATGTCCTGGGAGGTCGAGGTTATTTCACACGTGGGTTGACAGACATGCAGAGTTCCACAAACCGCCCGTTTTGCCTGTGACTTATTTTTGATAGGCAGTCCTGTTTGTCCGGCTGGTCCCTGTAAGCTTTCATGTAGCAAACCTGTTCATTGTGATGGTGATATTTTTAAGCCATAATTAATTGGGGAGTTCGCCATGTGTGTGACGGCTTGTTGTACGTTGTATGGGTAAAATATTGTAATTAACGTAAATGTTGGCTGTTTGCCTATTGCTTTGTTGATGACTCGATTCATGTAATTTTTGTGTGTCACACCCGTGTGGTGTAGTGGTAGAGTATTTGTAAATTTTGACAGCGGTCATTTGTGTATTTTTCTATTGGTCACGTGTTAATGTACTTGTGTTGATTTGTGTGAGAAGTCCTAAGTTTTTAGGCAGTAAATGTTGCTACGGCAATTTGATTCCAATTTCACTCGGAAATTTTGTGTTTGTTTATAGTAGATTTAGGAAGTGTCGGTTTAATTTTAAGTATTGTAGTTGTGTTCCCCCGTGTCAGTCTAGCTCTAAGAAATGTGGATTCGTTGTCTGAAGGATTATTCTGGATGATATCGAATCACGCATTCAAAGTACACATCGTGATGCATGTAGAACGGCATACGCACTTATATGGTCACTTTTGTAATTTTATTTTAAGGACACTTGGTCCAGGTAATTAATCTCTCCAGAGATATCGCCTAGTGTTGGCATTTTATTAAGCGGGAGTCAGTTGGGAGTTTTTGTTGTTAATTGTTTATTTGTAAATATGGTGATTTGTTATTAAATTCAGTTGTTTTTAACCCTGGCTTCACTCTTTCCTGCATGTTATTTTGTTATATGTTACCCTGCAAGTTAATGAAGCGCCCTGACAGCAACTTACAAATATGAACCGTTACACCCCCCGAAACTGAGTCTCATATGCTTCTTTGCAAGGGTTCAATATGTTCGAGTAAATAAATATGAGACAAGAAATAGCACTGTACGGGTACCTTAATATCCCCAAAACCAATTTCTACACAGCTCGTGGTTTTGAAACGACTTCGGTGACAGTTTTACTGAATACTGGTGCAAAATCTGCACATATGGCATTGAAGCACACAGAGCGCATGCGTCGGTTGTCCAGAGAGCTTGGAGAACAGAGATATACTACCCACCGCAGCACCCGCTCACAACATTCTAGTGACTGAACAGATATTTATGAATATTTATGTTAAAACATATAATAAAGTTATAATTATCGTCAAACATAAACAGTCGTATGCAACTCGCCTATAATGGTAATTAAGACACTCGTATGGAAATTATAAAACTCGCATACGCTCGTTTTATAAAAATACTCGTGTCTTAATTATAGCCATTATAGGCTCGTTGCATAATGTACTATTATGAGTAGGCCTAATAATGGTTAAGATTTTCTTATTCTGAAGAACTGGTGTATATTTTCTTTGGAGAGATCTGTACATCTATCACTCTAACAGGATGAAGTTGGTTTCTAAATCTGCTGAAGGAAACTATTTATTTTAAAGCTGTGCAGTAGTTCATGAATTTTAACTAACTCGCACATGACGGCCAGACACAGCGCTGGCAGCCCACAATTCCGTTTGTGTTTGCATTCCTCTCAAATAACAATCCATCCAGCAGTGTCTACAGTAAACATGTTAGATTTAAATACACAGTGCAACATAAATGGAGATACAGGGGTGACCTTATAGCGACACAATGAGATTCAAATTAATTAATGTGGCTTTCTTGAGCAATCAGTAGCAACGAATCAGTCTCCTCATCTCAGGAAGTTGGATATTCCAAGGAACTCTGAACTGTACGATGTAGGTCCATAAAAGATCACTCAAATGAAATTTAGTGATTGCATGATCGATAATAAATCAACAAACCTTCAAAGATTTAGTTTAGTCGCTAAGCGGCATTGTAATTGCAACATCAAAATTATTGGCATTGCTTAAATGATCCCAATTCAAGAGATTTGTGCTAGATACTTAAGACCTTTTACAGAAAAGGATGTTTTTTAAAATAATTATATTTATTTGTCCCTGTTTATTTGTAGCCTATTTTTATTTACGAAAAAATAGGTTTATGAGATCACCTTTTGTGCGCCTGTGTGTATGTGTGTGTATGCGTCCGTATGTGTATCAGCTCCCTAATAACGTCTAAACGCCTGGAGCGATTTCAATTAAACTCGGTAAGATCATAATACTATTTTGGCCGACTGCGACCTGCCGTTCAAATTTTATCGCGTGTCACCAATCCAACATGGCGGCTGTGCGATATATTTCACCGTCATTCAATATCTCCGAAAATTTTACCCATATCACCCTAAAGTTTTGTACGGTGATAAAGGGCACTACTAGAAGTTCACGTATGTGGCTTTCAAAAACCTGTTAACTAAAAACGACCATGGCAGCCAAGCAAATTTTAAATATTTAAATGGACTTTTCTCGAGATTTAACCATCAAAACGCAGTGAAACTTGGTACATCTAATAACTATACAAATTACAACGCACTGATGTCTAATTTAGTTCAATTCTTTACATAACCTCAAGATGGCAGCTGTGCGAAGTTTTAAAATAATGTTTTAATTTCTTGTGTTCTAATCATGCGATCGAAATCATCGTTTGAATAGTGAACGTACACAATAATCTTCATCTAATAGTACATAACTCAATGACCTACATATATAAAATTCCAACATGGCGACCATCCGAATTATTTAGACGGTTCTCAATATCTATTTATTCATGACAGCAATCAAACTGGAATTTTGTATGTTAATAGAGGCTAAAATCATTAGTTCACCTATGGGACGTTCAATAACTTGGTGACCACAAATCCAACATGGCAGCGACGCGAAATTTAATATTCAAATGGATGTTTCTCACGATTTAACAATCTGAGCGCAGTGAAACTTTGTACGTTATATGCTTATATAAATTGTAATGCACTGACATCTAATTCATTTAAATTATATTCATAACCACAAGATGGCGGACGAGCGAAATTTTAAAATCTCGTTTTTATTTCTTTTGTGCTAATTGCGTGATTGAAGTTTGAATAAGAAACCTATACAATTATCTGCATGTAATAGTGCATAACTCTAAGGCCTATAATATAAAAATCCAACATGGTGACCATCCGAAATATTTAGGTGGATCTCAATATCTACAAGTCTATTACAATTGCCGTAATTTGAACATTAGAAAATTTGTTTGTTGATAGAGGCAATTTATATAAGTAGGATATAAGGAAATTGGATATTTAGTTCTTCACGGAACTACTTGTTTATTTTTATTTCAATAACTGAAATAATATTTTTTTAATTATTATTTTTATTTATTATTTTATTTTTTATTTTAATTTCCTTTTTATTCGTATTTTTATTTTTATTTTTATATTTTATTTATTTTTTATTTTTATAAATTTTTCATTTTGCTGTTTATATCGATATTTATAATTTTAATTTTATATGCTCACTTTTCCATATTTATATTTCATTTTATTTTATTTCTTAAGTAAATATTTACATGTTTATAAACTTTTATCCAGCTAGACCTAATTATTTCACAAATATCCGAACAAATTTTGGCTTTTGAAACATATGAACACTTCCACACGAAGCTTCCTTAAAATAAAATGGAAAGATTCAACTATCAGTACATTTGATAACATAAATTGTCCATATGACAGGTCATCAGTATGTAGAGCCTCATCCTATAAGGGCCAAAATCATCAATATATTATACGAATTTCAATCGTTTCTCTACGCACGCACAACTCAAGCTTCACTTCAAAATTTCCAAGAGGATGCGTGGAACCACCTATGAAACAGTTCAGATTTTGCACCGCATAATTTGAATGTGTACTCGGCTAGTTAAAATAATATCTAGGTGAAAAAACAAATTGTCAACAAGTTTAAATAGTAGACTAGACATGAGCTAAGGACCAAGTAGTGGATTTCTATCGTCAGGTATTTGAATCGTTGGTAAAACTTTGAAATACGAAGACTGGGAGAATAGTTTGAAAAATAGAATAATAATTGATCTCCTTCACCTTGCAGTGTAGAGACTCACTCAAAAAGGTGAATTGACCAGACATAAAACATGTCTAAGTTACTTTTTAATAGCCTACTTCAATTGAAGTTCATGAATAATAATTGTATTAGTTCTGTTTCGTTCATTTTAACTACTGTGGTTTTAGAGACGCCAAGATGCCGGAATTATGCCCCGAAGGGGATCTTTAATGCGGCATTAAATCTACTTACATGGCTCCCAGTTAATTGCGCACCCTAAATTATTAACTGACTGCGCCAGGATTCAATCCTGAAAACTTGGACAGCAGGCAAGAACATTACCGCTGAGCCACGCAGCCAATCAATATTGAAGTTCAAGATCATAGCGAGATTATTCTAGGACCCGGTATGCAATACGTCACACGGATTCAAACAAAGTCACAGGCATAGTTCACCTTAGAATCTACGTCACACCATGTCCATACAGAGTGGTTCACCAGCCCCTTATTATTTAGTTTTATGAAACCCAACTAACATTACATTTCTCCCGATGGTCGATATTACTCTGCACTCTGCCTGTGTGACAGCAATGTAATTGAGACATGGGTCTAGCAAAGAAAAACCTACCGTAAATATTTCCTCGCCAAATACTAAGGACCATTTTACTAACATGTTACTTATTGCTCCTTGAAATAATACACGTACACGGAATACGATCGAATTATTATGTTACGCCACGTGATCTGTAATAGTAGAATGTTAAATCAACACCGTAAACCATTATGGAAGATATTAACATGGATAATAAAGTTTGAGGTGGGACAGCCACAATAACTAGTGCATGTGCAGCACGCGGAAGCTACATTGTATTGGTGGCTGAATCGGTTCAAGTCCGGCCGTACATGGTGGGCGATAACGGGTAGAATGGTGCTTCGAATCCAAGGGTAGGCGGAGCCTACTTTTTTGAACGACAGCCCATCCTCCATTTTAGTGTGAATGTAACTACATTGCCACATTCATTCACTTACGATGTATTCCTGTAAAGAGTAAGTTGAATTTTGCTAATTTATAAAGAGATTACGATCGAATCACCAGGTGACCTGTAATGGCAGAAATTTAAAAATCTGACATGGATATTAACATAACATCTCGAAGTGTCGTTCCGAGGGGCCACGATCGATTCCCGGCTCTGCCAAGAAATGTAATTCTGATCTGAGGACTGAAACAGGATACACTCAGCATCGCGAGGCAAAACTGAGAAGAGGTGGGTTCGATTCCCTACTCAACCACCCTGGAAGTGGTTTTCCTTGGATTCCTACTTCTATTCCGGGAAAATGCTGGGACAGTTTCTAACTTAGGCAATGGTCGCCTCCTTCCAAATCCTCACCTTAATTGCAAATACACACATTAATACAGACGCCGCAATGACTCAGGTTATCAGACAAATTCTAGACATACACCCAAGTACACGGGGCTGAATGACCATGATATTTCAACCCCTCAAATGAAACAACATAATATCGAATGAGATTCTGATCGCCAGTGCTCGTATCGAAAAATACCAATTCCCTAGAATGTCCCTTTGTATTATTTTGTTATTATATCTTTAGTGAGAAAAGTCATATTAATAGTCTAATGAACTGAATAAACAACGGTATTTCTCAAAAGTGAATCAATTAATTATTTTTTATATTTGTCAAACGTAAGAATGAGGAATGGTTTATATCCCGGGGTTACACAGGGCTTTGACTCGACACAGCTTAAGAATTAGGAATGGTTTACAACCCATGTGTTGCAGAGGGCTTTGAATTCACACGCGCGGTGGCCTGAGGGACTCGGAGCTTTCCTTGAAACCAAGGTGGTCAATATTTAGAACACTTGCTAACCTGAATATATAGAGTACCCTGCTTTCTTTCTACAGATCATTATGTCGTCGTCCAACCTGGCCACGTACCATTGGATAGTATGGTCCTTTTCAAGGCCAAGCAAAATCACTCGTTGGAACAGGTAGATATGCGTCCCCCATTATAAACGACATCAAGCAAATGAATAAGCACTAGCTCGGAGTTCATACCTGCTACCAGGCAGCTTGGCTGACGCTACTCAATCAATGCTTAATTTAGCCACCTTAGCTACTGAGAGCCATAGTGTATTGCTGGCACGGTTTGAATCTATTCGTAGACACTTTCTATCCAAGCGTAAGGTGGAGTTATTCGGAGCTGTGCTCGTTTTAATCATGTATTGTATGAGGTCATTAAAATAACACTGCCACTCATGATTTCTACTATATTCGCGAGCATTAACTGACGGTAAAGTTGTACTCAGGCCGTAAAGGAGCAGGCACTATTGATTTTAGGACGACAATGGTATACGCGTTAGTAAGGTTGCCTTCCTCCAAAGAAATAACGGGCTGGTGAACCACTGTCTAGTAGGTGCAGGTTACCGTGTCACAGCCGTGTCGTAGCAGTTGCCTGACCAATCTACGGAACGGCGCATTGCCACGCATGGCCTTTGATGAGAGCATTCAATGCCAGGTTAAATATTCAGCAAGACATTGATGTAGTATTAGTTGCCAGCACGATCTACGTAATGGGGCATTGCCAAGCGTTCCTTTTGTTGTGGGAAGACAAGAGTAGGTCAGCCATTCCTTTGCACAGTGATGTAGTATTAGTTGCCTTAACGATCTACGTTACGGTTCATTGTTCTGAGTGTACAGGTCAGGTCAGACAATCCGCTGCATAGCGATGTAGCATTAGTTGCCTAGTCAATCTAGGCCCCATTGCTTTCTCTTTAGAGTGATCATACAGGAGTATGTTAGACAGCGATGTATGGCAGTAGAATATACAATGTACGTTAGTGTTTCTCAGTCTTAATTCAACTGGAAGTACAAGGGATCCAACATTACACGTCTTTGAAATGAACCCTTTACTATGAATGTTATTAAAAACACATTACCCGAGATACAAATTCTATAATACTACAACATTTTGATGTAAACGTTTTAAATGTTGAAGGCTCTGAAGTTTCAAAAATAATCCTAAATAGTTAAAACTTATCACTTTTTGATATGTACATTTATTTTAGTATTTGAAAGGTTCATGCTGGTTCCGTATTGATGAACTAATTATTAATAATTGTGGAAAAAGTTCCGCCTAATCAATACCTTTATTTTGATATGTACAACACGTATACAAATCAACCAGCATGGGGTGAGCTTAGCAAACGATTGGGAAAGCCCACTTACATGGGTAGGAGCGATCATCCTTTCAAAGTTAAGGGCCGACCACAGCGAACAAATTATGGTAAATATTCTTTTGTAAACCGTGCCATTGATAACTGGAACTCTCTACCTGCCGCAGTCTTAGAGCCTTTTCCCAAACATATAGGTGTGTTAAAGAAAAGACTGACTATTTGTGTAAATACTCCAGTTTAATTGTTGTATAATTGTTATTGAATTGTTATGTATAATTATTTATTTGTTATGTGTATCCAATTTGCCACCGGGGGACACTCCCCCCATTGCAAATAAATGAATGAATGAATGAATGAATGAATGAATGAATGAATGAATGAATCTTTAAGGTTACCTGAGAGGTGTAGCATAATGCTACATAGCATAAACTATACCTCTTGAATCAGGCTATCATATACAAAAATAATGTTTCGAATCCGACTGGTAGTTCCATAGATTAGCGCGTTTAAACACATAAACAAACACCCAAACTCTTCAGCTTTATTATATTACTATAGATTACGAGTACTCTCCTGCCATTGATCCCATCTATTTATCCAAGCAATCATCCATGCTACCCTTATATCACTGAACTATAGCTTACTTATCAGATATCCTGAATCTACCCAGCTTTCACTTCCATACAGCAAGGTCGATCTAAATACTGAGCGATGTTGGGAGAGTTTCTTCGCTACACTAACTACTTTCTTACAGAATGCTGTACATCGCAACTGAGAACTCACTGCATTGGCTTTCCTACATCTCGACTCTATTGCCTTCCTCATACTACCATCCTGAGGAAATATATTTGATGCTTTTACGGAATGTATACGAGTCCTACATCTGATAGATGATTCCTCCATTTACCTGCTTCTTCATGCTAAATACATTTTTTAAATAATAACCCACATTTTTCGCAGAGTATATTATTTTGCTTCCTTCATTGTACGTCTTCCGTCTGATGTTTAAACACGTTCCTTGAGTTACTGCTGTACTTAGTCTTCTTGTTTAATTTAAGGCATCAGACTTAGTTAAAAGTGTTCCCCATTCTTAATACAAGGCCCTGTCTCCACTTAGTTAAAGTGTCTTGACAGCAGGAGCAAGTCCTGAGAAGGAGCAGGGTACATCATATCACCCCTCATCAGAGGTTAACATTCTAGGAACACAGTATAATGAAAAGAATATTATTGGTTTTACGTCCCTTTTAATGACTGTGGATTTTTAAGACGCCAGGGTGCCGGAGTTTTGCACCCAAGTAATTCTGTATTACTTTAAAATGAACCTTCAGAAAAACAACCGAGAGGATATCATTCACCCTAAATAAATAAATAAATAAATAAATAAATAAATAAATAAATAAATAAATAAATAAATAAATAAATAAATAAATAAATAAATAAAATAAATAAATAAATAAATAAATAAATATATAAATAAATAAATAAATAAATAAATAAATTAATTAACAACCAAATAAATAAACAAATAACTAAATAAACAAACAAATAAATATATAAATAAATAAATAAATAAAAATCAAAGGGATAAATAAATAAATAAATAAATAAATAAAAGAAAACAAATAAGTAAATGAATCAATTAAATAAACAATAAACAAACAAATAAATAAGTAAATAAACAAATAAATTAACAAATACATAAATAAATACATAAATAAACAAACAAACAAATAAACAACAATCAAACAAACAAATAAATAGGCAATCAAAGAGATAAATCTATAAATAAATAACCAAATAAATAAAAAAAAGTGACAGTCAGTCTGAAAGACTCGACTTTGTATCATTTTAAATGCTACAAATGCTGAAAAATGCTTGAAAGACTCTTGACATGTTAGAAAATTATCAGTAAAATACTTATCTTGAGTATCTTTTTTAAATTACTCGCGAACGGCAAGTGCAAACCAAGGGCAAAGCAAGGTCAAGCGCACGGGATGCCGTCACGCTCACCAGAGCGCGCGGGGACGTGCCCTCTCCATCTAGTCTAAAAACACTTATAGTGGGCAATGTATTGAAGATAGAGATATGCTCTCGCGGACTTTTTTGTAGAACTTTTCATGCTGACCAATTCTTTAACGGTTTGCCCAGCGTAAGCTTAAGAAGCGCACGGACGCCAAGTTTGTTTTCGACTTTTTCACTGAAATAGTTACTGCTTGGCTTCCTTTGATCATACATAAGTTATTTTCTACAGAATCTTTCCTGGAGGTAACCTTTACAGAATGGTGAAAACCGCATCAAAATCCATCCAGTGGTTCTCAAGATTGTCAGTGACATCCAAGAATCGGGGAATTTTGTCTTATACTAACGAAGTAGAGATTGTCGGGGAACACATGCACCAAGCAGTACTGACGTCACACATCTCAGTGCATCTGGGTACATTTCGTCCCGTCACCGTAACGTAACGCCAGACCCCAGCGTAACGACGAAGTCGACAAGATCTTTTAAAATGATAATACACAAACAAATAAATAAATAAACAAATAAATAAACAAATAATTAAACAAACAAATTAAAAGTAAACAAAGAAATATAAAAATAAATAAATAAACAAATATAGAAAGAAGCAAATTAGTAAATAAAGGGCTATTAAATGGCGAAGAACCACTTGCGAGACTAGACGCCAAAACACAAATTCACGAGAACCCAGATTCCCCACCACCAGTGCTTGATGAGGTCGAATTTGTAATCAAGGAGCTCAAGGATAATAAAGCACCAGGGGAAGATGGCATTTTGGCTGTAATGTGGAAGATTGGTGGAGAGATCACTGCAGGAAAAATTCATCACCTTATAGAAGAAATGTGGAAAACTGAACCGATTCCAAAGGACTGGAAATGTGCGCTCATTCATCCCTCTTCATAAAAAAGGCACTCGAACAGACCTAAATAATTACAGGGGGATTTCTCTACTTCCAATCGCATATCTAAGATTTTGTTCAGCAGAATTGAAGAACAAGTTGATCACCTCATTGGAGAAAACCAACCTGGTTTCCGAAAAGGCAAATTTTCAACTTGAAAAGTATTCTGCGAACAAGAGCTTAAAGGAGCCTAAACACTGTGGTCATCTTTGTCGACTTTCGAAAGGCCTACGACTCGATTGACAGACAAACTTTATTTAATACATTAAAAGAGTGTGGAATTGGCAAAAAGAAAACCATACAGGGAAATCATTAAACAAACCATCTCTAAAGTAAGGTTCTTCGGAGAAATTTTTGATCCATTTAAAATTAGGACTGGGGTCAGACAGGGGGATGGATTATCTCCAATTCTCTTCAGCATCGTCTTGGAAAAAATAATGAAAACTTGGGAAGAGGATTTGAATATGAGAGGAATTGTAGGAATACACATGGAGAGGGGAAAACAGAATATTGAAGTCACGTGTTTAGCTTTTGCTGGTGACCTTTCTCTCTTAGCCAGCAACTGAGAAGATGCTCGAAAAATGCTTGACAGTCTTCATGGAATAGCTCGAAGAACACGTCTTCAAATCTCCTATGAAAAAACGGAATATATGGAGTGAAGACACCAAAATGAGAAATATATGGAAGTAAATCATGGGAAGATTAAGAGGACAGAGAAGTTAAATACCTGGGGGAATAGATCCAGCCCAACGGACTGGATAAGGAAGCAATCGAAGGAAGAACCAGAAAACTGGATCTGGCCTACAAACTAACCCAGAATAAATACAACAAACGAGCTTTACCATACAAGGCCAAAATCAGACAATACAAATCGTTATTACAACCTGAAGGATTGTGCGCTTCAGAGTGTCTTATTTGAACTAAAAAGGGAGAACTTCAAGTGCGAGAAAAGAAAGAAAGGAAGATTCTGAGAAAAATACTTGGACAACAGAAGACTTCTGATGGGACATGGAAGAAGAGGAGAAATGAAGAACTTTACAAATGTCCTGAAAAGATCACAGACGTAATGAAGAAGCGGAGGCTAAAGTTCCACGGACATTAACTACGAATGGATGAAGGCAGGCTGACCAAAAGGATCTTCAGCTACATCATGGGGTTAAAATGTCACATCTAAATGGGTAGATGAGGTGAAGAGGGATGCAGCGGAAGTTGGAATTACTCCACCGATGGCCTACGATAGAAGAGAGTTCTGCAGTCGAGTTGACGGAGTAAAATCATTTCAGGAGAAACCAGCAAGCAGGAGGCCCAAACGGATCATTTCCGAGGAGGAGAGAAAACAAAGAAGTGACAGTATGAATAAGTTCTGGGAAGAGAAGAGAAAGAAAGCCAATAAGTCTTGAGTTCCTTGCGGTCCATAGTTGGCCAAATTCGATAATTAAAAATAACAAACAAATAGATAAATCAATAAATAAACAAATAAATACATAAAAATAAATACATAAAAAATTACAGTCAGTCTGAAAGACTAGACGTTATATAATTTCAAATGACGCATGCTACAAATGCTACACATGTTAGAAAGGCTCAGGAGGGCTTCTCGCTTCGCTCGAAGCCCCAGGACTCTTTCAACAGGCTGCAAAACCCATTAACTTAGGCTTCCCGCGCGGGCCCCTCGTAAAGTGTCACCCTGTTATTTGCTCTGACATCCTGCACACGTCTTTAGGAGTCACCCTGTATTCTTGTGTGACATCTTGTACATCTCTTTAGGAGTCACCCTGTATTCTTATCTGCCCTCTAGTAAACCTCTTTAAGAGTCACATTGTATTCCTATCTGACATCTTGTATATCTCTTTAGAAGTCACCCTGTATTCTTGTGTTCGCTTCGCTCAAAGCCCCAGGTCCCTCGACGCCGCAGGACTCTTTCAACAGACTCCAATAACCATTAGCTTCTGTTTCCCGCGTGGCTGCTTGACGTCCCGCACTCAGTTCCCGCGCGGCTGCATGACGTCACTTCCCGCGCGGCTGCATGACATCACTTCCGTCTCCGTCTCCGTAACGCATAACGTTGGACCCAGGCATAACGATGGAGTCGACAAGATCATTTGAAATGATAAAACAAATAAACTAATAAATAAACTGATAAACAAATAAATAAATAAATAAATAAATAAATAAATCTACTGACACGGCTCCCTCGCATTTCCCTTTCACCCTCAAATGCCAGCTGACTGCGTGGCTCAGCGGTAACGTTTTCCCTTGCTGGGCCCAAGGTTGCAGGTTCCTATCCTGGCGTAGTCAGTTGGCATTTGAGGGTGCGCAAGTGCGAGGGATCCGTGTCAGTTGATTTACTGGCACGCTAAAGATCCCCTTCTGGGAAACATTCCGGCACTCCGGCGTCTCTAAAAGCCAGAGTTAATAAATGGGACGTAAAACCAATAACATTGTTATATTACTGGTGGTCAGGATTGTATTCAGGTGCAAGGAAATGTGGAGCTGTTTGATCATCCACCACACAGTCCTGTTGCCAAAAACTTTTGCCTGTAAATACAGTAACTTATGTCCTTTTTAATGTTTAGCCTATTTTCATTTTATGAAAAAATAGGCTTATGAGATCACCTTTTGTCCGTGTGTGTGTGCGTGTGTGTGTGTTGGTGGTGTGTGTTTGTTCCCCCTAATAACCTCTAAACGGCTGGAGCGATTACAATGAAACTCGGTAAGATCATACCATCATTCTGGCCAACCCCGACCGTGCCCTTTAAATTTTATTGTCTCTCACCAATCCAACATGGCGGCTGTGCGAATTATTTCACCAGCATTCAGTATCTCCGAAACTATTTACCGATATCACCCTGAAATTGTGTACGGTGATGAAGGGCACTACTAGAAGTTCACCTATGAGACTTTCAAAGACCTGGTAACTACAAAACCAACATGGCGGCCACGCGAATTTGAGACATTTAAATAGACTTTTCTCGCGATTTAACCATCCAAGCGTAATGAAACTTGGTACAGCAAATGTTTATAGACATTGTATTGCACTGGAGTCTAATTTAGTTCAATTGTTTACATAACCTCAAAATGGCGGCTGTGTGAAATATTTCACTGACATTCTATATCTCCGAACCTATTACAGATATCACCCTGAAATTTTTTACGGTGATAAAGGGTACTGATGTAAGTTTATCAATGGAACTTTCATAAACCTGTAAAGTACAAAACGAACATGGCAGCCAAGCGAATTTGAAATATTTTAATAGACTTTTCTCGTGATTGAACTCTCTGAGCGCAGTGAAATGTGGTGCAGTAAATGATTATACATATTGTAATGCACTGGCATCTAATTTAGTTCAATTGTTTACATAACCTCAAGATGGCGGCTGTGCGAAAATTTAAAATTAAGTTATTATTTCTTGTGTCGTATTCATGGGATCGAAGTGAAAGTTTGAATAATGAACCTAGGCAATAATTTTCCCTTAATGATCCATAACTCTATGGCCTATACATATAACAATCCAAAATGGCGAGCATCAGAAATATTTAGATGGTTCTCAATATCTACAAATCTTTTACAGGAATCAAACTGAATTTCTTATGTTCATAGAGGCTACGAACATATGTTCACCTATAGGTCTTTCAGTAACCTAGTGAGCACAAATTCAACATGGCGGAGATGCGAATTATACATATTTAAATGGACGTTTCTCGCGAATTAACTATCCGAATTCAGTGATACGTTGCACGTAAAATGCTTATACAAATGTTAATCCACTGGCATCTTATTTATTTCAATTGTTTGCATAATCACAAGATGGCAGCTGTGCGAAATTTTAAAATCTCGTTTTTACTTGTTGTGTTCTAATAATGTGATTGAAGATTGAATACCACACGTACACAATAATCTTAATGTAATAGTACCGTACAAAAATAAAAATCCAACCTGGCGACCATCCGAAATATTTAGACGGTTCTCAATATCTACGAATCTATCACAACCTTCAAACTGAAATTTTATATGTTAATAGAGGCAATTAACATGAGTAGGATATATGAAAATAGGCTGTATAGTTCCTCATGGAACTACTTGTTTAAATAGAAAAACTTACTTTCTGGTTGCACCTCGTATAAATTGAAAATAAATATAACTTACCATATAAGGTTGGTATCACCGCTACAGCACTGACAAGCAATCGAGCAAAGGTTGCCTACCTGTAACAAGTAAACAAGCCCCATTAAGCCACGCGCAAGGTTATTTAGTTATTGTTGCACTTATCAAATTATTTTATGTATTTGGACATATTGGCCATCAGCTCCATGTATTTCGTTGTGGGTTCAATTTTACTGGCACCATAGCCCATGAAGGGTCCTGGTTTACCAAGCGACCGCTGGCCAGCAATTCGGCCTACAGATTGCGTGGTGACATGTTGTCAGCACATCGGGTCCCCTTGGCCTTTAATCTTGGTTTTCGTGACAGGAGTACTACCTCACTGTCAAACTGCTACTTAATTGTCCACACGAGGCTGAGTGACCCCGTTCCTACTCTCGCGTCAGTTTCTGAACTCCCTGACGAAGCCGGGGCCTCCGGGAGGTGTATTTAGAAACCCTTTCCGAGTTGAACACCCTGGCTCGATCACACAGCCCAAATCTCCTCTTCCTTTTCGTCATTAACTCTGATTGTTCCGCGCACTAGCAGCATGCTGACAGCACTTTGCTGCTGAGATAATTTAATAATCAGAATGAGGTGATGAATTGAGAAAGAGCACATCAAAAGTCGATCTACGTTCATATAGAACAGTGACTTTTATTCCTGGCTTACTTTCTTATTAAAAAACTTAAATCCACTCACGCACCACCATCAAACCCTGCGAGAATTAAAAGAACGATTAGTTGATATTCGTGTGATAATATATGAATTATATAGGCATATTATATTATACTAGCAGGTACCCGCGGCTTCGCTCGCGTCACAGTTGAGTTATGTCCCATTATATATTTTGTTGTTTCCCATTTTCTTTTGAATGCCACCGAACAAGCATTGGATGTTCATCGACTTTCGTCAGAAATGTAAGACGTGGACGTAAATTACAGTACGTGTTTTCCCGTCCGACTTTGGCCGGGGAATTGAAAAGTTAACTTGTTATGTAACACTTACATCATAAAGAGATATTCTATTTAAACCGATTATCATTCCGAGTTCGCCGTTAAATGAAAAATAAAATTCCTCGTGATATCTAAATGCAAATATAATAATATTTTGCATTACTTCCTTTGTAACAATTTCTTTGCCTGCTTTATGAATGGAATGAAATAATGAAATATTACCGATATGAAAGAGCTTAATTAAATTGTCTTAATGTTGAAAATTAACTTTCAAATATGAAATCAAATTACAGAGTTAAAATGCAAATATTTGCTATCGAACTAAATTTTAATTTTAAAGATTTAAAGAAACGTATTATAATTAACTATATCTTTAAGCTAACCATAAATAACTAAAATATAATTTGAAAACATGAACTTTAGTATACTTCATCAAAGTATAAGTAACGTAAAATCGTACGTAACATAACAACCAATAAAATAAGAATTTTAAATATAATAATTTAGTTTAGAACTTCTTTATATACCATATTGGCAGTTTTTCCTTCTGGTGTCAAAATGACTAAGCTACTTGGAGAACTAACTCTGGAACAGGCAACATAAAATTGTCCGTGGGAGAAAGTCTTCCCGTAGGTCGATTCCTGCAAATATAAAACTTAGGCCTTGTGGTTTGGAATACACGTTACGCAGTGAGGGGGAAGACAACCGCAGTTCAAACCCAACTGCCATCTCCTGGCGCGATATCAATAGATGCATTGACAAAGGAAAACATTTCTTGTTACGAACATGGGCCGTATAACCTGTACCGAAAGCTTCTGCAGATTTAACACCAGGTCTATTCTGAACGGCAGTTCCTTGAATTCAGATTTGCCAACATTTTACAGTAACTTCCTAGGTGTAATATCTCTGTACCTCTGAACATCTCGATCATATGCCTACGGATTCACCAACAGTCTATCGATTATCCCTCGATAACCTTCCTGATCTGGCATTAATATGCTTACATAACGTCATGAACGCTAATTATTGGTATACTTAAGATATGTATAACCCATCACTATTTTACACTGCGCTCAACATTGTACATTGTATTTACACAAATTATTACTTTCAACATTTCTGCCTAGTATATCACACGGTACTTCCTATGCAAACACTACCAATTGCGCGTACTGCCGACTATACATACGGCACGACTGTCCTTGATAAACAGTATTTAACAGTCTTACTGCACGGCTTCCCAAACTGAAGTCCGAGCCTCCTATCTTAATTTCGGTAATATGCATTTCGCATAATCAAGTTTGTTGATTACCGTACTCATTCTTACTTCATGACCATGCATGATTATATTATCACTGGTGCATTACACTGCACGGCTAATATACTGATTACCAGAAAAATGTTTAAGTCTTTGTGTGCGCGCCTGGGCGCTCCGCGCTAGATTCTGGTACAACTTCCAAACACAACTGCCAACCGATAACTGCTGCCAACAACTGACCTCTGCCAAGGGTCTACTCCCTTACATCCGTTTCACACGAAAAAGTAGGTCTCAGATTCCTTCGCAGTGTCATCTTCTGTTCCAGGATGATTCTGGTCTTGGAATAATATTCATATTGTTCCTTTTTCTTCGCTGGTCACAAAAATGCATGCGTGCTCGAGGATCGATCGGCCATTTAATTAATATTAATTGCCTTTGCCATAGCGTGGGTAAGCGGCGTCACTTAAAAATCCCCTGCGACCTAGTCAAACCATGCCGCGAACCCCAATAGTCCTGTGTGCATGCGCACTCCATTAAATATGCCTTGATTTCACAGTTTGATGGCTCTAAAATTAGCCTCCTGGCTAAAGATTCACCTGTGTGCAACTCTCATGTCATTGCATTACTCCAATCACGAGTAATCAATGATTTTCTTTGGTATCTTCCCCTTCCAATCTCGCTTTCATTCTCAAACGGGGAAGAACAGGGTCATTATTCAACCCCCCTCCGACCTCTTGCAGACGACTTAAGTAGGTCAACGAGATTGACATGGCTCCATGAGTCTCCTCCTACAATTCTGGGGCCATTAGTAAACTGTCAAACTCTCCACTTCTGTGTTCCAAGTCCAGCATAGCCTACTTCATGTAGTCCAATAATGCTAAATTCCACTCATTTTCCCTGCATTATTTCAATAAATAATGTCAGTATCAACTGATATCACACCAGTGATTAAATACATAATTTCCTCTAGGGGTTTTTACAACGAAACTCCCTCAACAGATCTCGGGTTCGTTCCCTGGTGGAACCTTCATTCTGAGCTCAACTTATCTCCGAGATCCACGTTCGATACCAGTCAGCATGACCCCCTCGGGTTCATTATATTATATATTATTATACCTGTGCCTCTTCAATGCGAGAACAAAAGGCTCAAGAAGCTATAACCTCCTTATGAAGGCTTCCAAAAAGATGGTAAGTTGGCTTTCACGACCAGTGAATTAAAACTCAGCAATTCTGTGCAGTGTCTTGTGTGGGGTTTCGCCTAGGTCACCAAGTTGGCTCATCGGCGGGTAGCGAACTGCGCACTACCTCTCTATTTAGGAAGTGCACCTGCGCCACCTGGATGCAGCTGCTTTCACCTCTTAATCGTTTCGGAATCGTCGTCCACCAAGATCCTCCTTCATCTCCGAACACAGGATAATGGCATGGCGCTAAGTCTGGACTGTATGGATGATGTTGACATACAGTACCTTCCAGTTGAATCGCTGCAGCAGTTCTCACGCTTGGCAGGCCGTGCGTTATCGTGCAGTGAGATCACCATTATTGTCCGTGCAATTGAGTCGTTTAACCCATAGAAATATGATCGTCACACGCGCCTCCAATTTGAAGGACATATTCAGTTGACGCTCCAGTGAGCCTCACCCGTTCTGCACACACACCACAATAACCTTCCTATCGGACGTGTGAGCAGTTACTGTAGCTTGCTACACATTGACCACGGTCACGATACACAGCGCGCTCTCGCGGCGAGATAGTGTAAGTACTTTTTGATTCGCCCTCGTATATTAATAGACAATGTATATTTAATACGGTACTGGTCACTTGGGACCAAGACATTTCCACGAGAGCAACGTCTGCGGCGAGAACGCTGGAACAATAAACGCCACCGTCGCATACGAAAGCTGGACCAATCAACGCCACTGTCACATACGAACGTTGGACCAATCAACGCTGCTGTCACATACGAAAGCTGGACCAATCAACGCCACTGCCACATACGAAAGTTGGGCCAATCAATGCCACACGTCGCATACGAAAGCTGGACCAATCAACGCCACTGTCACTTACGAACGTTGGACCAATCAACGCCGATGTCACATACGAAAGCTGGACCAATCAACATCGCTGTAGCAAACGAAACATGGACCAATCAACGCCGTTGTTGCATACGAAAGCTGGATCAATCAACGCCGCTATCGCACACGAAACCTGGACCAATGAACGCAGCTGTCACATACGAAATTTGGACCAATCAAAATCGGTGATGCACTTGGGAGTTGGACCAATCAACGGCGCTCTCGCATACGAATGTTGGATTAATCAACGCCACTGTCGAATACGAAAATTGGACCAATCAACGCCGCTGTCGCATACGAACGTTGGACCAATCCACGCTGCTGTCACATACGAATGCTGGACCAATCAACGCCACTGTCACACACGAAAGCTGCACCAATCAACGCCGCTGTCAAATACGAAAGCTGGACCAATCAACGCCACATGTCGCATACGAAAGCTGGACCAATCAACGTCGGTGTTGCAAACGAAATTTGAATCAATCAAGGCCGTTGTTGCATACGAAACCTGGACCAATGTACGCCGCTGTCACATACGAAATTTGGACCAATCAACATCGGTTATGCACATGAGAGTTGGACCAATCAACGGCGCTCTCGCATACAAAAGTTGGACTAATCAACGCCACTGTCGCATACGGAAGCTGGACCAATGAAAATTGGCCTGGCAGGATAGCAGGCGGAGTGGACTGGCTCTCTGAGACAGAGGGTCGAAATGAGGAAGGCTTCCTAAATATGTGGGTACTGTATTTGTAATTCAGGTGAGGATTGGGAAGGCGGCGGCCGTGGCCTTAAGTTAATAACCATGCCGATATTTGCCTGGAGTGGAAGTGAGAAACCACGGAGAACCAGTTAATGGATGGCTGAGGTGAATATCGAACCTACCTTTCCTCAGTTTTGCCTCACGAGGTTAATAAATGTACCCCGTTCCAACCCTCAGACCAGAATGTAATTTCTTTGTATTGCCAGGAATGTAACCCGGACCTCCGTGGTGACACGCCGCAATGCTATCCACTACACTACGAGGGGGACGAACTGTAAGGGACAGACAGACACACATGATGCATATCCAGTCACCTCTATGTGACACTGCTTCCATCGTCTTCCTCTTATTCTAACATTCTTTCGGTCAACACAAACTAATTCCAATTACTGGAATTACTCCGCCATTGCCCGGTCCCAAGTCCGGGATGAGAACGGAGGGGGGTTCGATGGCAGGCTCAACAACATGCCGGTCAGTAAAACAATTCCTGTTGTATCTCAATGCACTGAGCTGAATAAATATTATGGATCAATCACTCCCAGGTGCCCGAAACAGAGTCAACGCTGCATGGCTGAAATGGCGCCAAGTTACTGGAGCCCTTTTTGACCGAAATGTGCCACTATGTCTGAAGTCGAAAATTTACAGAACCATCGTTTGACCAGTAGCACTGAACGGTACTGAATGCTGGCCAGTAACGAAGAGACATGAACAACGACTACATGTCATGGAGATGGAGATGATTCGCTGGACACGGGACTTACTATACACTGGACCGCATTAGGAATGTCAATGTTCGAGCTACATTTGGTGTGGCTCCAATCCCTGAAATAATGCGGGAGAGCCGTCTACATGGTATGGCCATGTACTACGTAGCAATCACTCTTCAGTCGCGAGAACTCCACTTGACATCAGTCCAGAAGGCCGACGACCACGAGGGCGACAGATAAAGCGCTGGCTGGATACTATGCGGGAGGACATGCAACTAGTGAATGCCACAACTAGAGACGCTCTAGATCGATCAGTTTGGAGGAAAAAGTGCAGAAAAACAGACCCTGCAATAAAGCGAGATTAATCGTAGGAAGATGATCATGACAGGAATTACTGCTGTATATTGCTAAAGCCCAGCTCTTCACAGGGCCTAAGTACAGCTTTTCCCAAATCCCATGTTAATAATAATATCGTATGGCCTCGGATGCCGGGTGCAAGCTTTGTAATTTGACACCCAGAGGGTAGCTTGCATGTCGAATTTCGTAGTTCCTTGAATCACTATGAAAGTCAAGGAGGTTAGATATCTAAGCTCCTTGAACACTATAGCACTTTTTAGTAGAGAAATGAGGAACTTTTTGTTGGCGGAAAATCCCGAGATTAATTTTGCCATTATGAACACGGCCTACTGAATTCAAATGGGTTCATTGACATGCCAACATCTTATGACATGCGTGTCGTATGTTTGCCGCCTTTCAAAAATCACTTACGACGACCAAGAGCGAACCTTCAATCTTGGGGTTAGTAGACCGACACGCTATCCACTCACCAACCGTGGCAAGCTAATCCCATGTCAAAGGGATATGAGGAACAGATCACAGACAGCGCAATTATTAGATTACACACAAGTTAAGCAACTATTGCCTCACGGCCATAACACTGCGACTACAAGCCTGCAACTACATAAACAATATACAAAATTATATAAATAATTCATGCTTTTGGGCTAATGCCGTGTGTATTTTTAATTTGAACCATACGTTTCGGAGAAACCTTGCCTCCTTTTTCAATGGAAATAAACAATGTGGCCATAGAAAGTAAATCAATGGGATTACAAAAAATATAGATAAATTCCTCTGTTCGTCACCAGAGAGCAGCTGCCAGAAATTACTGTATGGACCATGGTGGAACGGCGGACAGATTAGTAAGTAACGAGAAGGTAAAGGGGGCGGTGTGGAAATATTGAAACTCCTCGAAGAATGAGGAGGGGGAGGGGGGGGGAGGGGGGAGGGTTAGATGGATATATAGGGAAACATAAACAAAAGGGAAGTGTATCTGAACGATACCTAACGTCATACAGTCAACGGCGAAAAAACAGATGGAAACTCCCCCAGTGACGAACAAAGGAGATCAAATCCAGGCTCTGAGCCATAGAGGGAAAATGTACAATTTTAAATATGTGAAGAACAGAGAGACTGAGAGGAACTATATCCCTAGATCCTTAATAACTGGTAGCCAAGTGTCACTTAGCTGATATCCAGTGTCTCTGTTAAAATTATTGGGATTTTTACGAATTTCAACTGCCTCCCTTATAATTCTAGACCAGTTGTGCTTAACAAGGGCAAGCGCATGAGCATCCTTGAAACAAACATCGTGCCCTGAAGACAGGGCATGTTCAGCTATAGCTGATTTGTCAGGTTGGTTTAGACGGATGTTCCTTTGATGCTCTTTGATGCGAGTTGCAATGGACCGTTTTGTTTGTCCAATGTAGACTTTTCCGCAAGTACATGGGACTTCATACACCCCAGGTTGAAGTGATGGGGACAATTTATCTTTGTTTAATGCTAAACGTTGACCAATTTTCGTCATAGTGCCGAAAACTGTTTTTATCTTGTGCTTGCGGAGAATCTTAGCAACGCGGTCAGTGGTGTTGTGAATATAAGGGAGGTAAGCAGTTCCTCTCACGTCGGAGCTCTGAGAAGGTTGTCTATCCCTCCTTCTGGGATGTAGGGACCTATATATAGTGGATTCATTATAGCCATTACCCTTAAAGATGGTTTGTAAGGCATGTAACTCTTCCCGAAGAGTTGATGCCTCACAAATACGTTCCGCTCTTTTGGCTAGAGTTGTTATAATTCCTTGTTTTTGTGCTGGGTGATAGTGGGAGTCCGCATGTAAATACCGGTTAGTGTGAGTTGGGTTACGGTAGACGCTGTGCCCCATGGAGCCATCCGCCTTCCTCCTCACAAGAACATCCAAAAAAGGTAAGCATCCACTCGACTCTAGCTCCATTGTGAAGTGGATTGAAGGATGCAGCTGATTTAGGTGGTTCAGAAAGTGGTTCAGTTTCTCAGAACCCTCCTCCCACACCACGAACGTATCATCCCCATACCTCCACCAAATCACAGGTTTGAAAGACGCCGAAGATATAGCCTCCCCCTCAAAATGTTCCATGAAAAAATTTGCCACGACAGGCGAGAGTGGACTTCCCATGGCCACACCATCAGTCTGCTCGTAATATTTACCATCCCACAAGAAATAACTGGAACACAAGCAGTGGTGGAATAATCGGGCAATGTCCTCAGGAAACAAATCCTTGATGAGTGACATGACCGAGTCCACCGGCACTTTGGTAAACAAGGACTCTACATCAAAACTCACCAAAATAGCATTTGGTTGAACGGCGATGGTTGACAATTTTTCGACGAAATGGGTTGAATCCCTAATGTAGGACTGTGTGCGCCCCAAGTGTGGCTGAAGCAACTTGCTGAGATATTGCGCAAGAGCGTAAGTTGGAGAACCTATTGTGCTAACAATTGGTCGAAGAGGGACGTCTTGCTTATGGATTTTTGGAAGACCATACAATCTCGGAGGAACAGCATCTCTCGGAATAAGACATCGTCCCTCTTCTTTTGGAATAGATGACAGTTTAACAAGCTTAGCAGTGGCATTGGATACACGAGTGGTTGGATCACGAGTGCACAGTCTGTAGACAGGATCAGATAACAAAATCGAGATTTTACTTTTATATTCAACGCTATCCATCACCACTGTCGCATTTCCCTTGTCAGCATGAAGAATAGAAATGGTGTCATTATTTCTTAGTTCCTTCAATGCCTTTCTTTCACCCCGAGTTAAATTGGGTGCGGGTACTTTAGAGGATCTTAATATCCTCACACCTTCTTGTCTAACTTCTTCAGCTTCACCTGGAGGTAAATTGTAATTTAAGGGTAATGGCTATAATGAATCCACTATATATAGGTCCCTACATCCCAGAAGGAGGGATAGACAACCTTCTCAGAGCTCCGACGTGAGAGGAACTGCTTACCTCCCTTATATTCACAACACCACTGACCGCGTTGCTAAGATTCTCCGCAAGCACAAGATAAAAACAGTTTTCGGCACTATGACGAAAATTGGTCAACGTTTAGCATTAAACAAAGATAAATTGTCCCCATCATTTCAACCTGGGGTGTATGAAGTCCCATGTACTTGCGGAAAAGTCTACATTGGACAAACAAAACGGTCCATTGCAACTCGCATCAAAGAGCATCAAAGGAACATCCGTCTAAACCAACCTGACAAATCAGCTATAGCTGAACATGCCCTGTCTTCAGGGCACGATGTTTGTTTCAAGGATGCTCATGCGCTTGCCCTTGTTAAGCACAACTGGTCTAGAATTATAAGGGAGGCAGTTGAAATTCGTAAAAATCCCAATAATTTTAACAGAGACACTGGATATCAGCTAAGTGACACTTGGCTACCAGTTATTAAGGATCTAGGGAGATAGTTCCTCTCAGTCTCTCTGTTCTTCACATATTTAAAATTGTACATTTTCCCTCTAGGGCTCAGAGCCTGGATTTGATCTCCTTTGTTCGTCACTGGGGGAGTTTCCATCTGTTTTTTCGCCGTTGACTGTATGACGTTAGTTATCGTTCAGATACACTTCCCTTTTGTTTATGTTTCCCTATATATCCATCTAACCCTCCCCCCTCCCCCCCCTCCCCCTCCTCATTCTTCGAGGAGTTTCTATATTTCCACACCGCCCCCTTTACCTTCTCGTTACTTACTAATCTGTCCGCCGTTCCACCATGGTCCATACAGTAATTTCTGGCAGCTGCTCTCTGGTGACGAACAGAGGAATTTATCTATATTTTTTGTAATCCCATTGATTTACTTTCTATGGCCACATTGTTTATTTCCATTGAAAAAGGAGGCAAGGTTTTTCCGAAACGTATGGTTCAAATTAAAAATACACACGGCATTAGCCCAAAAGCATGAATTATTTATATAATAATCCGGGCCGTGAAAGCCTTAATATGCAAAATATACAAAATACTGCTGACAACGGACGACCTAATTGAGTATTCAAATAAGGAAAGGGCCCACGCAATTCGGACCCAGACAGACGAGAGTGTGACGACGTACGGAGGATGGCTGCTCTCCGGCGGTTATCGCCTCCGGTCGGGATTCGACTTCCAGACAAATCACAGCAGCACCTCCAAGGGTAAGTGTGCCAGCTTTTCCTTTCTCTCCCTTTGTACCTATATCAACGCTCTCACCCTGACTCTAGTTATTAAATTCTAGTTATGCATGAGTAATTTCTGCCTCTTCTCAATTCTTCCCCCGACAACTGACTTCCCTAACGTCATGAAGGGTACAGCCGTTGGCTATCCCACGGACTCGGCAATTATCAAGGGACTGCAGGAAGGTCTTGCACGCGTTTTCTTGACCCAGCAGGTGGCCCACGCACAAACCCATGTGGAGCACCCGTCCTGAGTCCACTTCCGTTCCCCTACATCCCCCGACACTCACATATCCCCTCATAGACACATCCCGTTCTAGGAAGTTGCCCTCTCGCGAGCCAAGCACCGACGCACTGTGGGTCAAAATCGAAATCTAGGAGGACAAAATTATTTATTTTCATAATTAAAAAATCAAAATGTATTACTTCTACAGCATTCTCATATAATTGCCGCTCACTGTTCTGGAATATAAACACATTTTAGTGTAAATCTGTCACCACTGTTCGAGCAGCCTGAATTGGAGGGTGAATGTAAGTGGCTGTGGTTTGGTTGTCTTAGTGGTTAGTGTGATGCTTTAGGATGGAACATGCAGCTGAAGGTATGAATTTTGTAACGTATTTCGTTTATTAATGGGTGTAATTGTTACGTAATTTTAGCTATATTTGCATTATATAATATTTAACTATTATTTTTAAAATCATATTTTCACTTAGATTTTTAGTATGTCGCATGACTCTGCGTCACTTTCTACTTAATGTTAAAATGTAGATAAAGTCTTGTAGTTTACGCCTGTCATAAGATTTTTTGCATCTTTTTGCAACTTACTTTGTTATTTGACGTTTAAAAGCACTGGATTCGACGAATATGCCAAAAGAGGAACTTTGTGACTTTGTTAAAAGTAAATTAGGGGAAGAAAATTGTTCTGAAGAGATAACTGAATGCTCTATCCAACTCTTAGTCCTAGACAATTTCTTGCATGTGAAGACGTAGCTTAAAAAAAGGTCTTAACTGATGTTTATTATGAAGCAAACAAATTACATACGTTGCTTTCACTCTGAATTCATGATTAAAACGTAAACATAATTTTGGCCCCCTAGATTTTGATTTTGACCCACTGTGCGACGGTCTACCAGAGAGGGTGGCGACCTAAACAATATATGGTTATGGACTATTGTAAAAGGAGAAAACTAAGGGATAACATGTTTCATTGGTCAAGCGAGCATCACCAGATCCAAATATTCAGGACAAATAGCTCTACAAAACACTACCAAACCTACAGTCACACCAGTCTCTGCCCTCCAAAAAAAAGTCAGAATACTTAGTAATTAATTGTGGTAATTATTACGAATAAATGTTAAGGCTGTAAGCACCTTAAAATAAGAACTATGTATTTAAATGTTTAAAGACTTAGAAATTACGATCCCGTCAACAACAAGTAGTTCCGTGACGAACTACAGAGGTTATTTTCTTAAAATTTAAGATTCATGCCAATGATTTCGTCTAGAATATGGACGAAATTAGGTTGGTAATGCTGACATTACTAATTAGTTCGAAGTATACCTGAAATAGTGTAACCTAACAGAGCACTACAGTTGGCAGCCCTTGTGTCTCTCTTTATATTCTTAGATCCATCTCTTAAAGTACAGAATGCACATACAGAATTTGGTTGAATTTCAATGGATAATATGAACGTTACTTGCAGTTAGACATTAGAACTATAGGCGCGCATAAAATCACTTTGGCAACAATGTCATGTATGTTTTGCGTAGAATTGATCTGAAATAGTATGTATTAGTGTGCCAATTTTGGATGAATCCATTTGTTAGTATAGAAGTTACCTGAATTTGAAAATTAGATCTACCAGCCGGCTTAGAATCATGTTGGCAGCAGTGACGTTTGATGTTCAAATTATAGTGTGAATTTGAGTAGCTTTTATAAAAGCAGTTATCTCTTGTTGTTGTTGTTTCATCTTCTTGTCGTCTGAGACACCGCGCCAAGAATTGGCTTCTTCAGTTCTTTCGCCATAATGTGACACTTTCTATTCATGAATTCCAATGCAGTGTTCTATGTTCTGCTAGCATTTCTCTCAACGTTGTGGAAATATTTTCCCAGCGGCAGTGCCCTACGAGAGGATACTGTAACATAAAGAAAAAAAGAAAAGGAAGATTGTAGTTATCGTGAACGTGAATCTTATGATTGTGAGCCACAGGAACTCCATTTTACGTGGAATCCGAACCACAGGACATGGCATTTTACTTCGAAAATTTCACATGCATTGACTGGGAATCGCACCCAGTCCACCTTGGTGAGAGGCCAACTGTTAGACCTCTGCGCCACCATGCCCCTGTAACATAAAAATCGCTACCTCTCCACGGATTAGACACTCTGAGCGCCCAGCGGAGTTTCCAACACACTTCACCACTCTAATGGGAAGGCGCAAGCTTAAATCCCGGCAATCCTGAGTGTGATTTTTCTGCGGACTGTTTTCACTTTGCCTCCAGTAAATTTTAAAAAAGATAAGAACTCGTCTCTTAACCTATTTTATTGTGAAAATGCAACAATGATCCTAGGATGGTACATGATGCGGCTATGACTTTAAGCTAGGAGCTATGGCGACATATGCCTGGAATATAAATTAAATACCCCGCAAAATACGTGGAGGACGAATGAGGTAGGAATCGAACCCACATTTATTTGTGTGTTGGTTTATCAAGCAGAGTGTACTCTGTTCGAACCCTGAAGCCAGAGTAAAGTTTTTCGGCAAAGCCGATAATCGAACACAGGATCTTCAGGAATGGAGTCTCAATGCCCACCCCGAGATCACTGAAGACCCCGACTGATTTATGATCCTGACCATCCATTGAGACTGTGCCATAACAGGGTCATTGAAAAAGGTTACAGCAATTTCAAAAAATCATATATACCGTTGTGAGTGAGATAAATTTATATTTCGACCTGAAAACTAATCAGGAACTCATAGAGTTTTAGTTTTAGATGTGACTGTACTCCGCCCGTGATCTTCAGCCGATGCGCAGAATGAGTGCGCGACAGGAAGCTGCCACGCTGGTCCTATTTAATGGCCTCCAAAAAGCCCCGACTTGTCACCCCTAGACATTGTTCTTATGGGGATACGTAAATAACATTGTATTCGGAGAACCGGTCAGAGATCGACAACCCATCACCGCTGCTGTTGTTACAATCACGCCTGAGATGATCCAGCGCACTTGGGCTGAAATCGACTATCGACTGGATGTTTGCAGAGCAACCAAGGGAGCTCAGATAGAAACATTATCCGGTATGAGGGAAAAAAACGTTTTGAGTTGGTGAATTTAACAAAAAAAAAAACAAGAAGTTTCGTGACGAACTAAAGAGCCTACTTTTCTTAAAATATAAGATTCATGCCAATGATTAATCTATATGGACCTATCTAGAATAATGACGAAATTAAGTTGGTAATATCGCACTGAACGCACGCCGATTACGTCAGAATACGAAGGAATAACAACCGGACGGCCGCTAGCCGCATGTTCCTCAGCGCTATCCGTTTAATGCACCCCATTGCCTTTTGGAGCCTCGCATTTGAGAGCGTAATATACTCATATGTTTTACAACAAAATGACAGTTGCTCTCAACATATTGACGATGGCTGGTGTATTCAGCATCGATGAATACACGGACATTACACTAATCTATGGAGAAGCTAGTCGTAATGCCGTTGAAGCTCGTGGACGGTAAGCACTGGTAATTCCAGATAGACGTCTGCCGTCTGCGCTCACCAGCGAGGCTTCATACCGCTATGGGGCGCATTAGACGAGAGTACTGAGGAACATGCAGCGTGCGGCCGTCTGGTTGTTATCTCTTGGCAATCTGACGTAACCGGCTTGCATGTTAGGTTACCCTTTAGCCAATTCAGTTATTAGACCTCCCGTTCATCACCCGTACATGCGGGACACTTATAAGTAGATTGCACGGCGCAAATGGGCCACCTGGTATATATATATTTTTGTCGTTTACCCTCCAGGTTGGTGGAACCCACGGACTCAGCGAGGGAACTCACCACTACCGCCTCTACGGGCAGTGTCCTTGAGCTGGGAACATGGAATCGGAAGGGATACAACTGGTGAGGTGGGATTGGCACCTCGCCCACGCGGCCTCACCTGCAAAGCGAACAGGGGCCTCATGAGGGAAGGTAAGGGATGGGTAGGATGGATAGGTAAGGAGGAGGGAAGAAGGCGGCCGTGGCCTTGAAGAAGGTACCATCCCGACATTTGCCCGAAGACGAAGTGGGAAACCACGGAAAACCACTTCGAGGATGGCTGAGGGGTAATCGAACCCCCTCTACTCATTTGGGCCACCCGAGGCTGAGTAGACCCCGTTCCAGTCCCCGTACCACTTTTCAAATTTCGTGGCAGAGCCTGAAATCGAACCCAGGACCTCCGGGGCGGCAGCTAACCATGCTGACCGCTACGCTACGGAGGCGACCAGTTCGAAATATAACCGGTATAATGTAGCCTAATAGAGCACTACAGTTGGCAGCTCTGGTGACTGAATATATTCTTAGTACCATCTCTTAAGGTACAGAATAAAAAATTTGGTTGAAGTCGAATGGATAGCATGGACGTTACATGCTGTTAAACATTGGATCTAACAGCGCGCGTAAAATCATGTTGGCAACAATGTCATGCATGAATTGGTCAGAAATAATCTGAAATAATATGATCTAATGTTGTGCCAATTTTGACAGAAATCCATTGCTTAGTATAGAAGTTAGATGTATTTTAAAATTGGACCTATCAGAAGCCTTAGAATTATATTGGCAGCACTGACGTGTATTAGTTACGCCAAATTAATATAGAATATCAGGTACTATACGTGTGTATAATTTATAGCTGTCGGTTTGCATACTTTCGGAAATATTGGTATTTGGATACAGAAAATAGAGAGAGTATTTATTAAGAGTTGGCAGCCCCGGTAGCTCTTAGGAATATGCTCAGTTTATGTGTTTATGTGTTTATGTACACGTATTGCATACGAAATTTGGTTGAAATCCAATTGATAGTGTAGAAGTTATATGGATTTAAAAATTGGACCTATCAACAGGCGTAGAATCATTTTGGCAACACAGTCATGTACGAACTCCTGGAAATTAAACTGAAGTATTATTATCTATATGCGTGCGAAATTTGGAATAGCTTCCATGCATACCTTCTATGATGTCCAAAATGGAGCTCAAATTTCAATTGCAATATATTAGCAGTTGGTAGTACTGATATTATTTTCAAGTATGACATTGAGCTATTCAGGTATAGATCTTTACTCATACCAAATTTGTGTTCGATTGGTGCAGCCGTTTAGAAGTTGATAGGGGCGTAAGGGGGAGACACACAAACATTTTCCCGGATCGTTCTCATAACTCTACTTTTTCTTAATTTTTGCAAAATGTGAAAAGTAAGCTCAAAAAAACTTGTTTTAATATCTGAAATAGTCCCTGAAATTGCTGCAACCGTTTTCGATGAGTCTGTACTACGTAACCTATAAAGTAAAACTTGTCAAAACAATGTATGATTCTCTTCCCAATGACAGCTTATTCTTGCCCTCTGTGAGCTGTGATATATAACACTGAGGCTGCTTGAGGGTGTAGCGCGATGTTCGGTTCTGGGAAGCCAGGCTTGGAATGTGGAGAATTCTCGAGATTACAGTAAGCTTGTATCATCGTAATATAGACTGGATAACCCCTTAGGCATCTATGAGCTTCTGTTTGCAATCCTCGTACATTTTATATATAAGCCTACACGGAACGTATATCATGCTAATGGTGGCACTCCTAAATCCATTTCTCAAACAGCATCCTGAGCTTCTATGCCCAAGGTTGTGGGTTGAAACCCGGCCGAAGTCGTCGGACTTTTTAAGAGCGTCAAAAATCCGTCAGTATACCTTCCTTCGGTGGGGAAGTAAAGACGGCGGTCCCATGTCATAGATTTATGGCATGAAAAAGAACCTTCCACTAACTACACTTGTGTGAACCCAAAATTTGTGGGTTAGAATTGATACCGCTCTATTAATTCCAACGTTCGCTGCCAGGTGCTGACAGCGATGCCATCTAGTAGGTAAGTCCGCAAGCTAGGTGGCGTGGACGGTAGCATTTGGTACCAAAAGTAAGAACTACTTAAAATTTCTGTCTGCAGCCTTTACTTGAATTTAAACAGATAACACACACTAATTCAGCCATCACAATTAACACCGGTTATCGGACAGATTCTACAGACACCCCAAGTACACGGGGCGTTGTCGCAGCCCCTAAATTGAGGAACCTACCAACCAACCAACCTGCACTGCAGGTCTGAATATGTTATTCCACTCCTACTTGATAACAGCTTAAATTGTTGAAAAACTCGCCTATGGAAAAATAATAATCTATGTCTACCCCTAATTAATTCTGTTTTCGAAGGGGTCGGGGATGATATGCAATGAAATTCTACGTGACTGGTGGTTTCTACAGCCAGATGCCCTTCCTGATGCCAACGTCACGAGAGGAGTTAATTATTTATTTAAGAAGAGCGCACAATGCGCATAATGCTACATCAATTATTCCTGAAATGCATTTAAGCACATACCGTAATGACCGGCTCCTGAGTAGCAGACTACCGACTGAAAATCCCCCCTGTTACTTCTGGAACCGTTACTTCAGACTAGGATCATATTATGCTAGGACACTTGTCCTCAACTATATTTTACTAAACACTGTTCACTGATTAACAAGAGATCACTTTGCTTCTCTGTAACTAGCTGATACAACAGAGCATCGGCTGTTTTACTTCTATGTACAGTAGATTGGCTTCAAGTACACGAATCATTTGAACCTCACAGCCTTTCCTTTTTCTAAAGCTTCTCTGAAGACCTTAAACTGGCCAGATCCCACAGCATGTGCTAAATACTCTCTGTCAACTAAATACTCTCTGTCAAAACCTCGTTCTTCAAAAAGAACACATTTGTTTGAGGCCGTACATCCTCTAGCTTGGTGATTAGTCCCTCCGCAACTGTAGCTAAGTTTACTTCTATCAGTGCCTTTGTACTTGCTAGCGACATGTCCATACTCCAGGCATCTGTAACAGGGAGATAACATGATCCTCAGTCTAATCCTGCAATTGACCCATCCTATGGTGATATGATCTTGCTTCAAAACTACATCTGCATCAGAGAGCTCTGGAATAGTTTTCTGGATAGCTTCCATGACCCCTTCGGAAGTAGTTAAAGCATCAAGGTCTCTAATTTCAACAGTTGCCTTCGATTGAAGCCTACGGACTGTAGCATTAGACCCCAGAACACTTCGTAGAGAATTTCCAAAAGCTGCTTTGTCCCTGGAATTTACTCCCAACTTGACAAGGACGTCTCCCGCTTTAGTTTGTCAAATGGACCGGACCTCGGTTCCGGTATCATTAGGGTTTGCTTTCTGGTGAATCTCCTTCATAATATTGGCATATGATTTACTTTCAGCTGGTGAGATCAGTAATAATAATAATTAAAGAATGGCTTAAACTCCTAGGTGTGGATATTCTCTTCAGTACTGTACGAGCTACCCATGCAATTTACTCTTCAATTTCGACGTTCCGCTTGCTCCGTCGTCCTCCAGCAAATCCTGAATTCTATTCAGTTATCTATGGTGTAGAATTAATTAACATTTGGATTGTCTTGTAATGCTTTTCCAATTTGCTTCATGTGTATTTAAATTAAAAATTCTTGTGTGCGTATGTGTGTGTTTCATTTTTAGCTACTCAGTGCCCTATTGTACGAATAGTGAATTTATGTCAAGTTCCAGGGTTCAGTGCCCTATTGTAGGAATAGTGAATTAAAGATTAGTTCCACAATTCCACAGTTAAATGGGAAGCATGATATTATTGGAAATATCTGTTCCCGTAGGAAACAAGATGTAAAATTGTCCGATTGAGCTATGTACATTAACAAATTCACAAAGAAATTTGATACAATGGTATCAAAACTGTTTTGAGCTAGCCGGACCATTGTATCACATTTTTTTGTGAATTTGTTAATGCACATAGCTCAATCGGACAATTTTACATCTTGTTTCCTACGGGAACAGATATTTCCAATATGGATTAGCTAGGTAAGCTAACATTATTTTTGAAAGGAAGTTTTGACTTCCTTAGTACATTGGCGCTGCTCGTGGCAACATTTGTGCCTTGCAGCGGCCTTCACAGTATGTACTAGCCACGCGTCTTGGTGAGGTGTACCATAACCAACTGAAGAGCCCATTGGTACACTGGGGCGAAACGCTGACAACTGTTTTGAGCTAGCCGGACCAT
The DNA here is from genome assembly GCA_946902985.2 of Meconema thalassinum. Classification (NCBI taxonomy): domain Eukaryota; kingdom Metazoa; phylum Arthropoda; class Insecta; order Orthoptera; family Tettigoniidae; genus Meconema; species Meconema thalassinum. The sequence goes on from OX336399.1 coordinate 174,069,959, forward strand.
TGTATCAAATTTCTTTGTGAATTTGTTAAAGCATGATATTGTCAATGTGACTCCGGAATTGTTGGGTGGGAATGGGGATGGAGGGGGTGAGAATGAGAATGAGAGCAAGTGTGAAGGGGGTCAATAGCAGAGCTAACGCAGCTCTAGGATTACAAATTCACACCCTGCATTATCCACTGGAGTCAGTCCTGACAACATATATATCTATGGTAATGGGATATTGGTTATTGTTTATTTTTAACCCTTTACAGGTTGGTTGTATCTAAATTAACCAAACGATATTATCAACGATGCAGATGGTTGAATATTTTAGCCATATATCAACGAATTTTGTTTTGGAAGTGTTAATATTTCTGAAAACCAAATATGTTCTTATCTCCTTGGACTAAAGTGCTTAATAATATTGTTTTTAAGAAAAACCACATAATTGAAAAAAAAATGAGAATAAAATATGATAGTAAAAATTAAATTGAAACAAATTTGCTTGTAAAATTAAAAAACAAATGAGCTTATAAAAAACATTCCATCAGTCTACCCACATCATTTCTCGATTTATGCACACAATAAAAATAAATAAGCGTATAAAATTAGAATTATAATAATTTTATCAACTTAATTTTAAGACAATAAATACAAATGACAATTATAAAAATAAATATGAAGATTGAAATGTATGAGGAAACAAAACAAAACAAAATTAAAATTTGTCTAAAATATTTTAAATTAGTTTAAATAAATACAAATAATATACCTGTAAGAATATTCTGCCCTACAAAAGGTTAAATACGGGTAAAACAACAACAACAGCAACAACAAAACAACAACCCCTGGCACAACAGCCCATGAAGGGGCCTAGGCCTACCAAGTGACCGCTGCCCAGCCATTAGGCCTGCAGATATTGGGGTGATGCGTGGTCGGCGCTACGGGTCCCCTCGGCCGTTATTCTTAGTTTTCGTAACCTAGGCGCTGCCTCACTGTCAGACAGCTACTCAATTGTCCTCACTAGGTTGAGTGCATCCATTTACAGCCCTCACGTCAGTTTTTAAAATCCCTGACGGAGCCGGGAATCGAACCTGTGGCCTCCGGGTAAGAGGCAGGTGCGTTACCCCAACACCACGAGGCCGGCAAATACGGGTACAAGGATGTATGAAATGGATGAAGATTAAAGAAACTGGACAAGGAGATGGAAGGAACCGGCTGTGGCCCATTTGATGGTATCAACCCTGGCATTAGTCTGGAGTTGAAATTGGAAGACCATGGAAAACCATTTGAAGAACAGCCGACGGCGGGGTCAACCCCACGACTACCGAGTCCCCAATAGCTTAGCCTCATGGCGTACCGCTTCACTTCATTGCGTGTAGCCAACCTATCGGTAATTTATTTTGTCGGAGGAGGAGAAATGAATTTACGCAGGGTGTGTCGGGCTCCTGAGTGGTGGACTACCGACTAAAACTCCCCCCTTTACTTCGAAACTCTGGTGGCTTCGGTGGCGTAGTTGGTAGCATGCTGAGCTTCTATGCCCAAGGTCGCGGGTTCAAACCTGGCTGAAGTCGTCAGATTTTTTAAGAGCGTTAAAAATCCCTCACTATGCCTTCCTTCGGAGGGGAAGTAAACCCGACGGCCCCATGTCATAGATTTATAGCATGAAAAAGAACACTTGTGAAGCCAAAATTTGGAGGTTAGAATTGATAACGCTCTGTTAGTTCCAACGTTAGCCGCCAGGTGCTGACTGCAATGCCATGTAGTAACCAATTCTGGAAGCTAGGTGTCGTGGACGGTATCATTTGGTAGTAAAAGTAGTGTACCCGATACCTAGTTGAGGCTATCGGCTACGCCAGTTGTGATCGAGCCATAGTTGAGATTTATGGGAAAAGAAGAAAAGATAGCGCTCAGATCGAGTCGAGAAGAATGGTAGGAAATGACGTAGGAGGCCAAGGACGAAGGATGCACTACCAGTCAAGCAGATGGAACTATGGGAGGAATATTGAACTATTATAAAGATCAATATGGAATGAAACATTATATAATCTCAGAAGAGAAGGAAATATCAAGAAATCTATGGTGATAACTTGAAGAAAGGCAGATAACTCCTTAAGTTATGTTATAACTTATTTGCCGATATAATTGTGGTCAAGATTATAATTGTGACGTATGACCGCAGAAGGAAGGGGAAGGTCACGTGATAGAGCCGAGCGGAGCTCATCGCACAGTCTGAGAATGACAGCAGTACGAGTCCAGCCAGTCAAGCTGAGCAGAGCACATGGTGCGCTAGGAAAACAGCATTATTAGTCCAGCCAGTCAAGCTGATAGCAACGTGCGCCAGGGGAACGAAAGTAGGTCAGTCAGTCAAGCTGAGCGGAGCACGGTGTGCAGTGCGAGAATCAGTTAGCAAGGCAGATTACACAAGCCGTGGAAGTGAAAGAGAGCCGGTGTTCGGGCAGATGTCTTTTCAACATCGTGGCTATAGTAATGTGAACCAGCAATGCTTTTCCTATGTTACAGTTCATTAAAGTAATACGCAGCTTTGTGATAGAATTGAGAACATTATTTCGAGCTACATTCTTAATACAGAACAGCACAGCGAAGTGATATAATGAGGCCAGTTTTCAGCGTCGCATTATACGAGAACAGTGAGGCGAAACAGGTCGTGCTGTGGCCGACATTTTTCAAGCAGGCGATAGGCAAGCAGCTGAACATTACTTCGACATTCTGTCAAACTTAATAAGTTTGGACTTGTGTTTAGACAGTCCAATTGTGCAAGCAGATAGCAATTATACACTGCTATTGTGAACTTTTAAATGGACTTAGATATATTTCAACGGTATTACGGCATATCTTATAATGCATTTTAGACCGGAATATTTAAGGCGACCATGGGGTCAGTCCAACATTATTGCTTTTTGGCAAGTGAACAGTTACAAGAATATGTGAACAGTGGCACGTGCAGCATTATAGTTGCTTTTCATGAACAATTATGAAATATCAGTTACGAACACAGATACAGGGTGTTTAAGAAATCAATACACTTTTCTAAATAATTTATTTTCTACTAGTGAAATTCAGCCGCTGTGGAGATTAACTTTTTGTCATATTCAAACCGAACATTGTATGGGACAGTGGCGTGACATATTTGAAGAGTATGGGGTACTCTACATTTTTGAACTTTTATGGAAGAGTTTGGACAATATCCGTGATGGATAATATTCAGTTCATCATGTCGGGCTAGGCGAATACGGAGACGTGATGGCACCACAGAGCGATGGATTCGGTTCCTGAAGAAGAGGATATCCAACATCAGATTCACTTGGAATATGAAGTCAATCATTGGTTCAGTGGGTGATACAATGTTTTCGTCGATCTATCGAGAAATTTGTCACACACGAGGATTATCGGCGATCTTTGAATTATATTAACAGCTGAAATAAGAAGGTATTGTAAGAGTTATGACTTTCCTGATATGATTTTTCCATGAACACTGGGCATACTTGTATATATTTCTAGTAGGAGTTCTACGATTATTTTTGACATGGCTTAGATATTTTTTGCTCCATTTGCTAGAATATGGTGTTACCATATGATATGGCAGGCACCGTTATACGACGTTCTCCCCATTGGTTGGCTTTATTAGGCAGAAGTTTGGTCTTTTTGATATTTTTCAGTAAGGATAGTATTTCTTGGATATATATTTTTTGTGGCGAGTGTTTCGAACTCGTGATCTGCAATTGGATAAATTATTTCGTCAGTTCATTGCATACTAGCGAGTATGTATAATTCATCAGTAAGGATTTTTTTATTGGATTGTTTGGTGGTATTAAGATTTTATTCACTCAAGTGAATGAATATCGCTTTTATGTGACAACTAGAGACTTGTTGATTCCAATCTGGTACACTCACTCATCAGTCTACGAGATGGGGCCTGTCGCTTTATGCGATTCCGTGGTGGCACTCACCTAACCTGCAGTCGAGGGCCTCATTTTTATCATCCGAGTGTACACAAGATCGTAAGAGGATTAAACAAGAAACTACTAGTCGCACATCAGTCGAATTTTGTCAAATAAATTAAAAATAAATGTCAGCAGGGTTACATTTTGTAATTCTTGTTTGCCAATCCAATATTTTGTTGCTATACTCTTTTGAGAGTACATTCATTTAACAGCTGATACTTTTGATACTTTTGATACTCTTTTGTGAGTATTTTGATAACTCTGAGAAGAATTTCAAGTAATTGAATCTTGTAAGATGAATCATTTATGGTCAGATTTATTTTGAGGCAGATCAGTATTACATATTTTTGATGTGAGATATTATAACACATTGGTGTTTTTCTTTGAAGTGGATTTTGAGAATCTTAAGAGAATTTATGCTCTATTTGAAAGCAGATCTTGAATTGGATTACGATTACTAAGGTAATTTTTCCTTATTGTTTAAGAAGTTGTCTAGATATGATCAGACTAATTACAGTTCTTGGAGATTGTGTGCGTTAATAATTTGAAGCCAGTTATATATTTTTGTAGATCATGCAACGTGATTAAGTGAAGTTTGTGATAGGTATTTTTGGAAGTTGCCAAGTGGAAGTTTTGCAATATTGCCAATGAGTATTTTGAGGCAGACATGAGGTTGTTGAACCCAGTCTGGCATATTTTAGAGATTCATGCTGTGCGCTGAATAGTTATGGTGTTATGTGGAATAGTTATGGTGTTATGTGGAATAAGTATGGTGTTATGTGGAATAATTATGGTATTCAAATATGGTATTTGATAAAGTGAGATTATATGATGAAGTTTTGGATAGTGAGATCCAACGTGATTTTGTGAAGGCAATAATATTTTTTTGGCATGATAATTAAATACGAGATATAACTTGGATGTGATAAAACTGTAAGAAAACGATCTATAACCTATATTAAACAATTTTTTAGGAAATTAAATAAATAAATAATTTTGATAATACAAGATTTTCTGATAATAATAATTTATAAAATAATAATCCGAAGTTTAAGCATATTAATGATCTGACCCAATGAAACAAAAATCTAAATGACTCGATGAAATAAAAATTTAAATTGATAAATTAAATTTTGAATAAATCGATGAATTAAATAAACGAATGAATTAAAGGTTGAATAAATTAACTGAATTAAATAAATTAATAGGTGATTAAACAGCTGATGAATAACTGAATTAAAAGGTGATAATTAATTAAAGAAGCTGATGATTAATAAAATTTAAATGGATTTAAATACACTAAATAAGAAATATGATTTAAATAATTTGATGAATTGCAACTTGAATTAATGAATTAAACAATTTAAATGGATGAATTGAGATGATTTAATCTGAATGAGATAATGAAATGAGAGTGTGTGGATAATTGAAGAATATAATGAATTGATGAATATAATATTCATTTAAATGATTTGATGGTAATAAATTAATTATTCTGACTTGAATATAATGAATATTGAGATGAGAACTAATGTGAGAGATATTTAATTTTGATATGATGATGATGATGATAACCAATGATTAGTGAAGTTTCTATGATTCACAAACAAGCAATAATCAGTGACAGTGTAAATATAATGTAAATTAAATGTTAGATTTCTAGGAGCATTTATTGAGATTTTCAGCATGTGAATAATGCCATTCAAGCCATAAAAATAAGTTGATATTAAAATATGTGTTATTAGAATAATTTGTTAGACAGATTCATGTTTATTGACATCCACATTCATGATGTTAACTTAAAGAGAAGTTAGGTCTCAGGAATCACAAATGTCAGTGACGCATAGACATAGTGCTACGGTGAACCTGAGAACCCAAGCGAACTTTAGAAAATTTTCATATATTTTTGTGGATGAAGTACACTTTTGAATAGTAAAGAGATGGTTCGATTTTCAGGACAATGACAATTTAACGTTGGCATTCGACCATACTCTTAGGTAGGATGTGTGTTTAATATTTCTATGTCTGATTATCAAAGTTTGAATAAATTTGTTTTTTTATCTTAGTTGTGATCTGATGATGATGTGGTTTTCCTAATCTTTTCCTTGTCTTAATTAAGGCTTAACCAGGAAGGATGTGGTTTGCTAGGGATTCAGTTGATGGTGCCCATTTCTATTTGTATTTTTTTAAATTAAATTTAAGCCCGTAACGATCCTGGAGATACTTTATCTCGTGTTACCCTCTGCTTTTGTGAATTTTCAACTGAATTTCCGACACATTCCTTATTTGAATTCATGTCCATTTAACTCCACTCTGTCCTGGAAATCCAGGAATGTGATGTAATAGCAGATGGGTCATCGCATACCTCGCTCGAACGGGTACAGTAGGAATTACTTAAAATTATTGTCTGCAGTCCTTACTTGCATTAAAACAGATAACACACACTAATACAGTCATCACAATTAACACCGGTTATCAGACAGATTCTACACACAGCCAAAGTACACGGGGATACATGACCGCGAAGTCGTAGCCCCTAAACTAAGGAACCAACCAAGTTCTGAACACTAGCCTGGAACCGTTTGTCACATTAATTCAAGCTAGAGCCATTTTATCTTTGTGACTGTTCTTCACACAACAGCTCTCGCCTTAGTATACTCGTTTGCTAAATATTGTATCCGCGTATGGATCAATAGTGCACATGTAGGCAAAGTTGATGTCCAGTTAAATGATGCAATGAGAACTCTGAAAGCCACACCACTCAAGTGGCTACCAGTATTATCCAACATTCACCCTCCTCCCCTGCGAAGGCTAACAGCTCTAAAAAAGGAATAGTCAAAATGCGCTGCAAATGATCTCTTACACATAAATCAGGTCTGTAATCTACAGAAGCAAGGGAGATAAACATCTCGACATCCGGCATGGCAACTAGGCAAGATAATTGTTGAATCAAAGTTCAATATGGACGAAACTTGGCGAGAAGAATGGACTACATCAAATTCTGATCAGCTAGGATTGATCACCGATCCATGCAAGAAACTTCCTGGTTTCAATCTTCCAAGAAGGATATGGGCATCGCTGAACACAGTGAGGACCAGTGACTGCTGCGGCTAATTATGTTTCTTTAGAATGCTCATTTGTTAGGATCAATTACTTGTGAGACTGGCTGCGTGGTGCAGCGGTAACATACTCGTCTGCTGTGCCCAACGTTGCAGGATTCAATATTCATGCAGTCACTTGGCATTTGAGGGTGCGCAATTGCTAGGAAGCCGTGTCAGTAGATTATAGTATTAATGATTAATATGTGATCATACACATGACGACGTGTATACTGTATTCGTTCTTCCAACCTTCAAATGTTAAATTAACACAGTACACCGGTTCCACAACAACGATATTTCTACTTCGCATGGAGCTGCTTTTGGAGGAACATTCTTTCACATAAAAAAATCAAAATTTGTAACAAACCTGATTTTTTCCTGTTTTAAAATATTTTAGACCAGGATACTCAAACAGCTATCCCAATACTTTTGGAAAAGTAAAACCAAAAAGCATTGGTTCAAAGAAATCCTTGATGATCTAGATGAATTAGGCTTGACAATGCAACAAATTGAACACCGGGAAGGGAAGAGGATCCTGAGAAATAAAGACGTAAGACTTAGTCTAAAACTTCTACACGCAAACAATACACCATAACGGACGAAGAACGGGCTGCCAGGTCAGGCAGAATGAAACAGTTCTGGGAGAAGAAGAAGAAGAAGCCAAATTTGTAATTAATAATCCTAAACTTGACTGTATGTATACTGTATATTGAATATAGTGATCCAATGTGAGCGTAAAAAAAAGAAAAAAAGACAGGAAACATATTTGGAAATATTATTGAATTCTTTCTTTCTTTCATTCTTTCTTCATTTCGGCCTGCTGTGGACCACATGACTTGCACCCTAGAGTTTAACTCTTCCCCAATATTCTCGCATTCGCGTTCTGTGAGTCTCCTTTCTTTCATCAGTCCACTTCTACCGGTTTTCAATTTTGGCTTTTCTTGGAAGCTCTTGTGTGCTCGAAGTCTTCTCCTAGGAGGTGCACGTTGCTGGGTGTCTTCAAGTGTGATTCCTACTTCTTGAAGATATTTTTCAACTTTGATGGACCAGGGTCCCTAGGTTTTCTTGTTAACAAAGTAGGAAAAGATCTTGTCGGTCTGTCTCTGCGAGCTCGTCCGTGTTATGTGGCTATAAAATGGAATCCTACTTTTCCGAATGGTGTCTCTTATCCTCTCAATGTGCAGGTAGAGTTCGTTGTTATGCCGTCTCCTGTATTCGTCATTTTCTCAGATTGGTCCATGGACCTTCCTCGGGATTTTCCTTTTTACAAATTTCATTTTCACTTGTTGAACTACGAGGCGCGTTTTTTAAGTAAGTACCTTTGTGATGTTACACCATTGCAGCGCTGCGCTCAGCATTCCGTGCAGGTGCGCTGTGTTCCTGCATCTATTGGCAATGATGAGACGCCATTACGGCAACAGTCGCCCATGTGTGGGTGTGTTGACAAGATTTTGAAATGGCATCACCAATCGAGAGTTCCGCCGACTGATTAATCATCGTAGAACAGAGAGAAAACTCCCCTGTAATGTATACTGCCATTTGTCCACCACTGTCAGGCAAATTGCGTATGTGCTCAGGAGAACCCCTAAACTCGCGATCGACGATGCCATTTCAAAAGCTTGTCAACACACCCACACATGGGCGACTGTTGCCGTAATGGCGTCTCAGCCTTGCCAATAGATGCAGGTACACAGCGCACCTGCACGGAATGCCGACCGCAGGGCTGCAACGGCGTAATATCACAGCGGTACTTAAAAACGCGCCTCGTATTTGTCTCATCAGCACTAACAAAAATGTGTTTTACCTCGAAATTATCATGTAATTTCACTGACTATAACTCCAATATTCATCATACATTGCTGATGAAGGTCATAATGTGACCGAAACTGGTTCTTTAGAACAATTATAATAATTTATTGACTGAAGGTATATTATCATTATTTCGGAATTATAATTATAACTAGTTGAGACCCGTTAAAACATGACGGTCATTGGGGAAATATTTACGGAAGGAATTTCTTATATGCATTATTTGTATGATTGCAGAGAAAGACAGACTTTGCAACATATAACTGCCCATGACTGAAAACTTGATGAGGCAAATAGTGACCTACACGTTCTAGAGTTTCCCCTTGAGCTTTATTGATTGTGATACAGAATGCCAAGCGAATTGGAAATTGACGTCTCTTAAAAGAAAATGAAAGGGTTTTGTCGGATGGTGTTAAATCAACTCGAGGAATTAGAGCTCTCTGCCCAATTTTATCTCCACTGATTATTTCCAAATCCAAGCAATTTTCATACATATTCTATAGAAATAATCTGGTTCCGTTGAAGAGGCCTTGGGAAACGTTCAGATTTCTGAGAAGCATAACTATGGCTCCAAATTTTAGAGTTAGAATATGTGGAGGCAAACAACTTAATTCCAAGGAATTCAAGAATTCTGTAGGAAATTGAAGTAGCTGGCATTCATCTTCAGTAATTAATCTGTTAACGCTGGTGTATGTTTTTGAACTACGGGGTATAAGTTCGATGACTTTCAAATTCATTTCATTACAGTGTTCATTTTTTGGTGTTAGAATGCATACTTTCGAGAAATTGATTACATCTTCCGTAGAAATGAATGTTTCACCGTAAATCTCAGGAACGATATCATCATGCGCTAAAATTCTGGGTGGTAGTTCAATAACATTTGATTCCTCACCATCTACAGAGGGGTAGTCACCATTACCAATTTGTAACAAAAGATCAGAAAATTCAATTTCTTCTGGTTTCAACCGCATGCTTTTATGTAAGCAGCGTATTTTGAAGAAGGGCCAGAGAGGAGAGTATTTAATACAGTTTTGAATAATTGTTTGGCGAGAAGCGTGCGGCACAACAGGCAAAACCTGCCTAAAGTCTCCTCCAAGAACAGTAATTTTCCCACCAAAATGGAATGTCATTACCCATAATTTCTTTTAGAAGACAATTCACACACATTAATGAATGAATATTTGCCATTGGGGCTTCATCCCATATTGTGAGCCGTGCTAATCGAATATCGTCAGCTGCTTTGGACTTTAATTTTAATCTAGACACTGAACTCTCTTTTAAATTTAGAGGAATTTTGAATGTACTGTGTACTGTTCGACCGTTGGTTAGCAAACCAGCGGCTCTTCCGGTCCATGCTACTGATATAACATGAAGTCCTAAACTGCAGAACTTTCGTATTAAGCATCGGTAAATAAATGTTTTCCTGTGCCACCAGCACCGTCAATAAAGAATTCGTTCGTGACAGTTGTGTTGTTATTTGGAAGAACGCTAGTGATTTCATTAATAATTGAAAGTTGTTCCTGGTTTGCTAAGGACATCAGGTCAGTAAAATCAAAAGGGAACACTGGCTCATTAGTAGTTTGATCGTTGGAGTGTGTGTCAGTACCAACAGGCAAGTTGAATGTTGGGAGAGAGAAACCATGCAATAGCAGAGTTTTATTAATATCTCTGAGAGATAGTTGATAAGCTGTATTTTCGTCTTCAGACTTTAAATAATCTTCACAGAGAGAGTTTTTGTGCATGTCCCATAAGTGATTGGCAATGCAAGGTTGATGAAATATGCATATGTAGGCGAATAACTGTCTCAGTTGAAAGGGCATTTGGAAAACCGATGCTTCCATCAAACAACGTTGCCATTCTGAATCATCGATAAGCAAACCAAGCTTAATTGCCATATCCTTATATGTTGGGCAGGTAACACTTTGGTATGTTCGGAGATCCTCAAAGCTTGTGGCACCTACTATATGAAGTAAAAGTAACCGCAGATGGTATCTTTCTGATTCAGATGGAGAAACATTGTACATCCGACCTTTTACCTTTTCGAATCTTAGTCGCTTTTTCCAAATGCATTTGCATTTATCCCATACATAATGAACGGGTGTTTCAGGATAAATATATGCACTCCTAGTTGTTGGATTTTGGTTCAGCTGAAACCATGCAGTGAGTTGTGTACTTTTAACTGAGCCCGTATTAATGCTTTGGGAGCATCATCGGCATGAAAAAATTACATCTTGTTGGTCTGGTAAATGGACAGGTAACCGGGCAACAATGTGGGACTGTTCGTGCACGTTGTAACCAAAAATCCTGTATGCAGCCTCACTTGATCCAACATATCTAGCATTCAAATACGTAGAAACTTCGTCATGATGTAACACTCCATCGTTTGCCGTGATTTTCAAGTTAGCGCCATCATGCCCTTATAAACATATTTATGTATGTATTTGATGCTGTGTACACCTGCACAGATTTCGACGTTAATATGGGCCTGAAAGTACATCAAAAGATATCGATTGTATGGAACAATGAAGCGAATGTCGATTTCAACATTGGTGCCTTGTACTCGTTTAGTATATGATCTTCCATTCTGTCGCCTACGGTAAAGTGGATAGCCGTTCACATTCTCTTTAGTTTCTGGAACAAAGTCTTTTGGAAAACCCCTCTTACATCTTCCATCCTTCATGCAAATTGAATTGGGATTCAGAAGGCCGCAAAGTCCATGTGCCATGTGTGCCTTTACTAAGGTGTGAAATGTTGTATTGGAAGGATCTGGTATTTCTGCAGAAACTGTCATATCAATATCATAGATTTCTCGTAATTTACAACTGTCTCGAAGAAAATCCAGTAAGTGTATATGAGGTAAACCTCGCTTCTGGAACTCAACCGTGTATAAGAAAGGGTGTACCTCGCCGAAAATTTGATTTTGATTTTTTAAACACAAGAGTTCCTTCACTTTCGCATCAAAAACGCGAACAACGACATCAGGTCTATTGTTTGCATTTTCATAAGGTTGGAGGCTAGTAGTAATTTCAGACCATGATGGGTTGCAAGTGAAAGTTATGAAGAGGTCTGGCTTGTCAAATTTTCTCACAATTGCCATTGCATCCTGATAATTTTGCAACATATTTCGGGGACTACCAATAAAAGTAGAAGGCAAAATAACTATGCGACCTGCTCTTAAACTTTATTTTCACCTCTAAAGTGTAAAGCATCAGCAAGACCAACGTAGGTATCGACACGAAATTTCGTTTGTTGATTGCGAATATATTTTAATCTATCTCCTTCTATTCGACAATAATAGTCAACTATTAATTGTTGGGTAAGTTTACCTGCATTAAGTTAAGGTTTGAAACCTCTTGCGGGAGGACAACCTCGAATCGACAGCCTATACAGAATATATTCAGACATTGTCATATTTTGCCTAACGTTCGTCTTACGTTTCCCTCCTGTTGGCAGTGAAATATGCCACCTCGTTTCTCCGCAAGGCCAGATTAAAACGTAAGTTAATGGATCACAATGCATACTGTCAACATCAATTTCCTTTAAAACTCCCTGCTCTGAGGAGGCTGGGTTATTGTAACGTCTAGGACCTTCTTGAGGTTCATGGTAAAAGCGCATGACCAAATCTAACGGTTGACGTTTTTCTCTTGCCAGTTCATTTTCTTTGCATAATTTTGAATGCATTGTCTTATACAGTTGAATGTAAGGGTTATTCTCTTGCAAAATATTATTTAGAATATGAAGTGTACCCTCCCTGATGCAAGAATTCGCTCGATTCGCTAGTCTCATTTGATTAGCTTCTGAGCAGTCTAATATATATAACTGGCCGTAACAACTGTCGCTTATATTTTTGGAATATATGGAAGAAATGCGATGATGTACAATTCCTGAAATTTTAAAACAATATGGACCGTGTTCAGGTGGTACGGTAACATTGGCACCAAAGGAAACGAAGGACATAGAATTGTTGTACTGCCGAATATTCTCTCATAAGTTCCTTGAGGTATCATCATTTCCAGTGAAAAATGGTTTAAGCCTGTCAAGTATTTTATATTCCGGCAGACCAATTTTACCATTGCAACAGCAAAGGCCAAAGTAAACAAGCGTAGTTTTTTCGCAAGAGAAGAACAATGCAGAACAATGTTTACATTCGTACGTCAAGGACCCAACGCTGTACGGCATAATATCTGGCATTGTTTCTGAAATGGCAGATTTATATTCTATATTAAAAGTGGTTTCGCCTTTTTCCGATTTTTGATTGTGTTGCGTCTATTTGTAGTTTCCACACGACCAGTTAATGTTCTTTTTCGTCGAATGCGTCTATTTACAGTAGGATTTATCCCCAAATTAATGTCGTATTCGATCACACTATAGTGTCCTGCATCAACGGAGCCGCAAAAAATAAATGACAAATAGCACTTCCATTGCCATAATCTACAACGTGGTTAGTCTTATTGTTATGCACTCTAAACAAATAATCATTAAACAATTGGCTTATGCAATGGAGTTCAACATGACCAGCATATTCACCGTTCAGAGACATACGATTTTCATACTCAAGTTGGTTGTTGAGGGGAAGGCGATAAGACTCATCGCCAATTATAAAATCCTTATAAATATTCCAGTTAGCAACAATTTTCGTAACAGTCAACAAACGCAACTCAATAAATGACAAATAGCACTTCCATTGCCATAATCTACAACGTGGTTAGTCTTATTGTTATGCACTCTAAACAAATAATCATTAAACAATTGGCTTATGCAATGGAGTTCAACATGACCAGCATATTCACCGTTCAGAGACATACGATTTTCATACTCAAGTTGGTTGTTGAGGGGAAGGCGATAAGACTCATCGCCAATTATAAAATCCTTATAAATATTCCAGTTAGCAACAATTTTCGTAACAGTTTACAAACGCAACTCACTATGACGTTCTTCGTTTCGATATAAACAGTACCTACGAAACTGCTCTAAATAAGCAATTTCCGTCACCTGTTATTGGTACAATTCTTCGGATATCCTTGACAGTAAATTATGAAGAGGAGCATAGAACCACTTCGTCAGTCACCTTAATAATGGAGTCAGTTTTATAATTATATTTCCTGTGCGTGTCAAAGGTCGTATTTACACAGGGAAGCCCACTCTTAAAGCTGGCAATGAATTATCGAGACAAACCGGCCCAGTAATTCTGCGTAGTCACTTTCTCGTATGCCATACGGTAGTTTTGGTATATAAAATGAAAGGTTTAACAATTCGTAGAAGCAGCGATATGTATTCTCGACAGACAACGACTGACCTGGCAAGACCAACTACAATCCTCAGACCTTAATGTAGAAAAAACATGGCGGCGATGGTTGCCCTACCCATAGCTAAGATCATGTCATCGGGCTTGTCACGGTTCGTGTAAATTATTATTTTTGCTCACCTAAGAGCATAAAAGATATCACATAACGAGACTAGGTTCCGAAGAAATATTCATCAATAATTTGGACTTAACTTACCTGAATTAATTTATCTATATAGTGCTGGCCTCGAATTATAGGTTTCTTCGTCTTCACCCAAGGGGCAGCTACAAAAGTCTCACTGTTTCTGTTGTTGAATAAGAAGCTTTTTGGCGAGTTATCACGATTTGTATTTTTTAAGTTCAGTAATTATACATTAATATTATTAGCATAAAATCAAACAGATTCTGATGTAGGAGAGAAGAAAGTACCCGGTTACTGAAGTGCTGTTCCAGCACATGCAGAGTATTTGTGTACACAATCTGAATGAGAATAGTTGCCTGAAATAACCGAACCAACGCTATAGAGATATACTGTAATTTAATTAAGACCTCTCGTGGAATTGTCTAAAATCTCGGGTAAAACATCACACCGAATTAGTGGATTGAAATATGCAAAGAAGTCGTCGTGTGGATATCTGAACATAATTATGGCGATTACCACACACAAAGGACACGATAATATGTTACCAACTAACCTATTAAACATTCGCTGTTACCGTTTGGAATAGTTGTACGCTGGAAATAGTTGATTTAGTAAAGTAATGTAGGTAGGAAAGCACTATCTCCCTCTTACGGAATTATTGCGGCACACCATCTCGCAATATAAGAACATAATTGGCAAGTTACTCACAACACTTTATTACACACATCATAATTAAAAATAACTTGCAAGCTGTAAGAATCACAAAAGTATGAATAATGATGGAACACAATGAGTTCACTGTTTGGCACAGAGGAAACATCTTCCCTAACCAATAAAAATGTTCACTGTATTATTTGGCGTGTATACAAGGCAGTGTAGATCATCTGCCAGACTGGTAAGTATTTACGGAGACACATGTTGCTAAGCGTTCAACGTTCAACGTCAACGGTTTGGTCTAGCCGTAGATGCTCATTGCGTTTTCCCTTTACGTTCGATATTACCGAACTGTACAAAGCTATTATTATATTGTCACTAACTAGCAAATCATTGCGGTGTATATTCTTGAGACACTTCTATTAATGCTTTAGTCTTAGGTACTTCAACATCTGCAGTAAAAGACACAATGCCATCGGTCGACTGAACAATCATCACACAAACGAACTAGTCCATAATAAGCGTATTATCACATATTTACACCCGACTGCAGTACATTAACGCGAACTGGACTTTACAGACATACAGAAGGCACTAAAAATTACAGATGAGCGACAGTTTACCCCAACTTTCATCAAACGAAGCTAATCAAAGCTAAACAGTGTATCCCAGCAACGAATGTAAACAAACAATATGCCGGGGCTTCAGCATACGCCATTTTCACACTTTCGAGACCTGCATTAAGGTCTGAGTATTGTAGTTGGTCTTGGACCTGGACTGACCACCAAAGACTATATAAGAGGAAGATTGGAAACACAATACAAATGGCGGTCCCAACATTCGACTGCAGCGGCATCTGCTACTGAAACATAGAAGTTAATTTGGAAAACAATGGAATCAAAAATAGGCCTTCATTTGTAATATCAGAATTTCAACGTAGGTCTACACTATATTATTGCCGTATAACTGGTAAAGGTACAGTTCATTAGTGGAATTTCATGTAACAACATTTTGGACATGCCTTGTATGTTTATAAGGCAAAGAAAGAACTGAGGAAAACAAATGAGTACCGTAGCACGTGGCGCGATTTGAAGACACTCGGAAGTAAGTCGCCCAGGCGGGTGGATTCTAATGTGTTGGAATTCGTACAATCCTTGATTCACAGTCGGCTTAACAGTTATCCCATGTGCAACAATGAGCCAAAACTTCTGTAGCAATAAAGATAAATAGCCTACCGGTATTGCAAATGTAATCTGTCGAATGTTGGAACTTATAAAGCGTTTCAATGAAATTACCATAGCGTTTTAATTGAGATGGGAACGCAGAATTCCTCAGTTTACGGGAATGCCAAAAGTTAAATATGTTTTGACAATATAATAGCAATTGCAAGAAAGGAAAATACGGAAATAAAAAAACATGCCGGAGGGGGGGATTCGAACCCCTCACATTGGGCGATGCATAAATTAAGAGACTACAGCGCTGCCACCTGAGGTAGCCAATCACTGGTAACGGCGCGCAATATTAAGTTAGTTAAACATCATGCACACACAAAATTTGAAGTCAGTATACGTTTTTTAACATTTTCTGTCTGGTATAATTATATTCCAGTGTATATTATGGAAATATCATAAACAATGTTCCCTTCCATTATAATTCTTATACATAACTATGAAATTAAAACGCGGTGGACTTGTAACCGCCATGACTGTCATGAGGCAAGGCGATTGTGCGCATGCGTGATAGGCAAGATTTCTGAATTTTTGTTTATTAATTTAAAAATATGTCGCCTCCGTAGCGTAGCGGTCAGCATGGTTAGCTGCCGCCCCGGAGGTCCTGGGTTCGATTCCCGGCTCTGCCACGAAATTTGAAAAGTGGTACGAGGACTGGAACGGGGTGTACTCAGCCTCGGGTGGCCCAAATGAGTAGAGGGGGTTCGATTCCCCCTCAGCCATCCTCGAAGTGGTTTTCCGTGGTTTCCCACTTCGTCTTCGGACAAATGCCGGGATGGTACTGTACCCTTTTACCTACCAATACCTGTTGAATCCCTGGATAGCAGCTGGATCGTAGAACCTGAAAATTCCCCGGCTCTAAAGACCCCCAAGTTCTACCAACAGACACAGGGATAATAGGGCCACTCGAATACCTAACAGGATGTATTAAGACTGACCAAAGCTCAGAAAAAGAAAAGACTAGCTCAAAACACAAGAATTCTTCAAGAGGAAGAAAGAATCTCAAAGGTGTGGTGAACACTAAAATACCTAGCGATGGCCCCCTTAATACACCCTTCCATCACCTCTATAAAGCATCACGCAATAATTAAAACCAAGTAATAAAGTAGTTTATTGTAAGAATAAACAAGACAGAAAAACAATCAATTTTGTCGATACCACGACCAATCAAAAAAACTCTCATTGATTATACTGGATTGTCTTTCAAAAAATTACCCATTATCTCAACTAACTTTTAGTTGATTAAAATATAAGGCATATTAATAATAATAATGATCAATCCCATAGGATAAGCACTTACAAAAGAAAAATATTATAAGACTTGAATACATTAAATTCATTTCGGTTCCTTAACTGAAATAACATCTTATACAAAAATATCCTGATTATAATTGATAATCCTACACGACATCTTCAGTAACATTATATGTTCTTGTTATTAAATGAAGAAATTCATATGGCCTATTTACAGAATATAATTTACACAACATTCAAGAATAATTTCAATTATTCTTTTCCCACTGACTTAATGTCACGACATTCATTTCTGCTTAATATTGTTTCATTTCTTGTTTTAGGGTAATTCTGCCGAACAGTTAAGCTAAGCAAAAATTAATCATAAATTCAGCATTAAATAGTTATCGGTTTCCTTGTTAAACATACATCTTATGGCAAAATCGTTATATTAATTTTTCTGGAAATATTGAACCGGATATCCACTCAAGATTCTCAATAATACTGCTCAAAAAAATATTAATCTTCACACAGGCATTTTCACGATAACAGCGATAAAGTCATCTATGACCAAAAATTAACCATACTAGGTTAAAAACAACACCTCTCTGGGTCAAAACCCCAATCAATCTAATCCTGATTGGCACACCTGGCTCAATCCTCAACAAGAAAAATATGCTTTACAAAGCACTGCAACAATATACTTAAACACAAAGACATTACTCATAGTACATGCCTCTCTAAAGTCGAACATGCACCTATAATAGGAGCCTTACTGTTATAAATCCACAATTATGAAAATCAGCTGTTTATAGAAAAATCCTGAACTCAAGTGCGAAAGAATAATATGATTCTGTAACAGATTACCAACAAAGCCCAGTGGATTTCAGAAATATTCCACCTATCTTTAAAAACTTGCCTTACATTGATGTATTAAATGATCCATAATTCTTAAACGTATGACTTATAGTAAGTCGTCCCTGGGATTATCCTCGCAAATTTGGATGTCGTTCAAATACCCTCTTAATAGAGAAAAACTATTGCACCAAAGGCAATGATATCCATTTAATCCAGTGTTAACTTCACAAGAAAAGAAAAGTATAACACTCCCCAACCACACAAACTGAGGTTGTAAAAGCGATCTATAAAGATAAATTCAATCTCAAAATAAGATCTTCCCTGAATTTCCCGAACGCGAAAATGTCGATGGATTAGTCCTACAGCATGGATCTAGGTTAGCAACAAAGGCTAAGCGACTAATGACCCATTAGGCAATCCATTTCGAAAATCACGCTCAGAAAATACAAGTAAAATCAGTTAATGAACTGCAGAAAAAATAGTCAAAGGACTCGAAGTAACATTTAGAATAACAGGATCCGAAAACTTCCTAATATCGTAATAAGAATACGAAAAGGAAAATTCTCCTCAAAGATTACGATGATCCAAGCGAAAGTGCTTAAAGCACAATACACTAGAATATGAAAAACTCAATCAAAGTTCTCAAAAGAAAATTGTGTTACTAAAATGTTCCTACACAAGAAAAACTGTAGATCTTCTTCCTACATTTATTTCTCGACAAATAAGAATGAGCATATTAGTTTAAATACTGTAAAATACTACTGAAATTTTTAATTTATTCATTAAATTACACAAAGGATGCACTCATTTTTATGAGTCAAAATCCTGGCATCATAGAAGGTCAGTTTCGAAATAAACATCGAACCTGCACTTTCTACTCAACCATTTAATCTACAAAATCAAATATGGCAAAGTGTGGTAGTTCAAAATGTCCACGCTACGCTACTGTAACAAGTTGAAGTGATCTGTACCTTTGGCGAATCTAGATGAGGAAAAAAGGATATCGTTGGCCATACTAAGCTCCAGACCAACAGAACACATGCCGGACTCCAACTGGGTTTCCATAGAACGAACCAAAGTCCTCCTAGGCTCGAACAACACCCGGTCGGTCGAAATAGTTCCAACATATCCTGGCGATATCTTCCCATACATATTCGAATACCGACGGACGGACCGCACACAGTTTATCAACTCGTCACGAAGCGAGGGTGAACTCGAACAGTCGCTAAATAGTTCCAATATATGAACGCGAATGTGAACAAGTTCACAAGGGTCGACGCGGCCCCTTGCATCACGAGAGTCGCTTGCACACTTCATGCTAAATGAAAGTTGCTGCCGACATGTCCCCGCTACACTCTGCTAATGCAGTATTCTTATATTAATCTAGCCTACCATCGTAATGGATATAAGCTTCATAGTATTCCTTCCCTCTGACACCTTGCTTGAGAATGTGCTCTTTTCAAAAAGTATAAGCACTGTGAAGAGTGAATCAAGTCTAGGCTGCATTTCCACGAAGGTTTATATGCAGAGTTTTGTGACACATTACAGCCGAGCTCGCGGTCGGGATTATGAAAGTATTCATCCGCATGGCCCGTTAGTTGCTGTAGATACACGGTCGCAAAGATAAACTATTACATGTTTAAGAACATGTCTGAACCTTATTAAACACGTGTATACTTCACGTAGAATGCTGAACGAACTAGCGTAAACACTCCAGCGCGGTCACACGTTTTTAAAACTACCGTTAGCTGGCGACTTCACTTTCACTGTTTTCAGGCTCAAACCTCTACGCTGTCGGTTTCTCTACTCATTACTCTCTGCAGGAGGTCGTCTTGGTCTCACATCCGCTCCCCCACTCCTTCACACGTCACGACTCGATACGAAATATATCGCAGTCGAAACGTAATCAGCAGTGAGTTAACAGATCATCTTCTGTTCTTCATACTTTCCTAATAATAGCTTTCTGCCATGGAAATATACATACAGACGTATGTAGCTGCTTACATATAGCGCTAAATATACATTAATTTGTAATAATCACTCTCAGGTGAATCGATCGATATAGTGTTAGACACAGTCAACATGGTTATTATCGATGACCTTCGGGTTTCTCGTCGGAAACACGAGCTCTGCCGATCTCTTTCTTGATAGCATGACTTTTGCTCGCTGTAGACCAGCTGTAATTATAGACTTCAGAGGCTAGTTAGGAAGTTACAGGGTGTTCCCAAAATACTGTAACCATGTCTGTACTTAAGACCTTTATTAATAATGGTGCATTTTCCCTTTGATACCTTAAATAAAAGTCTCCTCAACTTTTATTTACACCATTCCAGGTAATCTCGGCATATGTAGCATTATTCAGTCAACACTCAGACTATCTTCTGCACATATCTTTTCAGTTTTTTTGCATTGAAACGACCTATCATTTCTCTTCCATTTAGGCTTACTACCTCATAACAATTATTTCCGAACGACCTAGCGATCTTATAGGGTCCGTGGAAGACATAGGAAAACTTGGTGAATTGCTTCTTAGCCACATCTGCTTTCGTCGGTTTCTTGACGAGCATCATCTCGCCTACTCTCATCGGTGGCCGATATCTTTTATTTCTGATTCGTTTATGCCGCTTCGCGGCTGCATCCATCAAGCTTTCTCTAGCTGAATTAATTCTTTCTTGGACTGTTGGCTCCCCGTCCTTAGGTAGAAATCTCACGATCTCTGTCCAGGCTCTTTCTGGCCTCTTATTATGGTGAACAACCATAGGTATGTCTGATAACCTCTCATGGAATGTGGAATTCATGCATCTTTCCATGAGTGGGATGAACTTGACCCAGCTCGCATGATCCTCAGGACAGTAAATTCTCGCGAACTTGCTTATTTCTGCCATAACACGTTCCGAGACGTTAGATTCCGAATATCTAACGCTAGAAAACACGTGCTTGACACCAAGCCTAATCATGGCATTCTCAAATTCCATCGAAGTGAATTGAGCTCCATGATCCGATAGGAGAGTAACAGGTTTTCCCGCCTTAGAAAACACACTGTTTTCAAGACGGCTAAGGACTTGGGCTGTAGTGGCCCTCTGCATAGGATCGAGGGTCACGTATCTTGAGAAAGCATCGATTGTGACTAGGAGAAACTGGTTTCCCCTAGCCCCCTTCGGGCAAGGACCGAAGATATCGCAAGCCATTAGCTCTCTCGGCCTTTCTGGAATAATGGCTCGAGGTCTCTCTTTTGATAACGCCGACGGGTGTTTCCCTCGTTGGCACTCCTGGCATGATCTGATAATGGCTGCTATAGTGCCCCGCATCTTGGTCCAGGTGAATGTTTCCAATAGCGTTCTAAACGTTTTGTCGACACCCTCATGGCCAATGGTGCAGTGAGCTAACCACACCAACCCATTTATCAGTTTAGGAGGGACTACAATTCTAATTTTCGTCCCCTCTCGGTCAGTGTATTTACAAACGACGTCATCACACACCAGGAATTTCTCAGATCGCTTCCTAGTCTGCTAGTAGTCAAGATCGGTATGGTCCATTGCACCTCTCAAAAACCTGTACATATGTCTAGTTGGGGTGTGTCTCTTCTGTGACACCGCTATCTTCTTTAGCTTCTCCAGGGTGAGTTCGTGTTCCCTCTCCAACTGTACAGTGTTAATCTCGATCTTACTAACTGGATTTCTTGAGAGTGCATCCGCGAGCAGATTATCCTTTCCAGGCTGATGCACGATGGTGGCATTGAACTGCTGGAGAAACAATGTCCACCTCGTCAATCTGTCACTGGAAAGATCAGTTTGCATCATGAACTGAAGCGCTCTATGATCCGTGATAATGACCACTCGATGTCCTATCAGAAGTTTCTTCCACTTTTGAAGAGCAGATATGAATGCCAAAGCTTCGAGCTCAGAGGTGAAATAATTCTTTTCGTGTTCCTGCAGCTTTCTGCTGTGGAAGTCCAAGTAGTGCTTCCTCCCCTCCTCGTCCTTTTGATAGAGGACAGCACTAATACCAATTTTTGAAGCATCAGACTCGATGTAAAATATCCGATCAAACTCGGGATATTCCAGCTTAACACAATTTTGGAGCATGAGCTTGGCCTCTTCAAATGCCCTATTCGTATCCTCTGTCCATTTCCATTTATTATTTTTCTTTAATGCTTCATACAAAGGGGCCATAGTAGTTGAGTATCCCGGACAGTGGCCACTCAAGAACTGGCACATACCCAGAAACTCACGGAGCTGCTTTACTTTTGCGGGACGAGGGAATCTTGAAATGGCGTCTATCTTCTTCAAGTTAGGGTGATACCCAAACTGATCAATAGTATGGCCAAGGAACTTGATAGATTCATGCATGAATTGACACTTATGCATGTTGACCTTAATATTGGCCTCTCTTATATTCTCGAATAGCTGTTTCAAGTGCACAAGATGTTCTTGGACATTCGTTGAAGAAATTATCAAGTCATCGATATAGCAAATAACGTTACGTTTCACGCTTTCCGTTAATTTGCTATCTAGAGCTCTGATCAAGGCCGGACCGCTATTCACCATTCCAAAAGGAACGCGACAGAAAACATACGTGGTCTGATCGAATAAGAATCCGGTGTATTGCCGGCTATCTTCTTCCAGCTCTACTTGATAAAAGGAAGCGGTTAGGTCTAGGACGCTGAAACACGCTTTACTTTTGAACTTTTTCAAAAGTTCTCTAATTTTTGGTGGACGGTCAGTTTCTAACATGATTCTCGTGTTGATCTTCCTGGCGTCTATACAAAGCCTCAGTTGTCCGTTCACTTTCTTTACCACAGTTATCGGATTTAAATACGAAGAAGCCTGTTTTTTTATTATACCATCTCTCTCCATTTTATCTATGATCTCCTTGACCTCATCATGGTATTTTTCTGGGATAGGATAAAGCTTGGCTTGATAAGGGGATTCATCTATTAGCCTAATCTGGTACTTGAAGTCTCTAATCAAACCAGGTTTATCATCGAAGATGTCCGCAAATTGACAAATCAAGTCGTCAAATTCTTCTTTCACGTTTTTAAATCCCTCGGCTTTCAAGGTATATTGTTCCCTCACTTGCTCAGTTTCTTCAACTACGTGATCCAGGATTTCCATTCTAGGGATATCTCTATTAATTTCGTTTCCATCCATTTCTTCAATCACTACATCCTCTGTACTTTCTTCCTTGAATCTTATTATTCCTTTGTCCATGTCGATGATTGCCCTAGCTTGAGTAATAAAATCGATCCATAGTATTACGTCAAAATTAATATTCTTAACTACTATGAAAATATGTTCGTAACTTCTCTGATTGATCCAGAATTTCATTAGAATCTGCACTTTGCATTTCAGAGTTTTATCCTTAAATATCCCACGAATTTTTGTTGGAGATGCTGGAAGAATGGTAAATTGGTTTTCTGGTTTCAATTTCTCAAAACAGTCCTCGTCAACTATGGAGATCATAGCACCTGTGTCCATCAAGGCTTTACAATGTTGTAGACCAATTAGTATATCAATAACGGGAAGTTCGACTACCCTTCCTCTTGGTTTCGTTTCTGGTTCAAATAGAAGGTCTTCGTCAGTAGCTTCAAATATTTCAAAAATCGTGATAACAGAGGAATGCGTGGCAACGTCAGTTATTAATTTCGCCCGGAAATTGGCGTTTTTATTTCTAGATCCGGAGCTCTTTCTGAACTCCGACCTTCTCTGCTAGTACTGGGTCGTGACTTATCCGGATTTTCATCCTTTCTTTCCTTCGATTTTCTTCGTCCAACCTCCGTGGACTTATCTCGCCCTCTCTTGAGCCTCTCCTGTTGCACTTTCTTATCGGATGCCTCCGTCCGATAATTGTTGTATCTTGAGTACCCTTGATTTTGTCTCTTATCTCTGTTTTCATGGGTATCCCTATCATTCCTATTATATCTGTTATCTCGATTATTTTGATCATATCTGTAATTCCTGTTATAAGGTGTTTCTCGATGATCATTCCGGTTTCGATCATTATCTCTTCGATAGAAATTTCTCTCCTCGTAGCGACGTTGCCATGGCCTCTCCTGGGCGTCCCTACGTTGGTTTTCCCATCTCCTCTCTTCCTGATGGGTATTTCTAATAGGACCCATTCTATCATCTCTTCTTTGCCCAAAACGATCCGTCTGCTGTGTACGGTTCATCATTACCGCGTTTACAACTTTCGATTCCTGCCTGGCATTTTTGACTATGGTAGGTTGCGTCATCATACTCATATGATCTAATCGACGTAACAAGTCATCTAACGACGTTAAAGACGATACTCCGGAAGAAATAATTGATCTCCTTACTTCCGCAGGCAATTGACGTGAGATAGCTTCAAGGAGTTCTTCCTGGGTTAACGGAGGCTGAAGAAAACGGAGTTTTGCTAACTGACACGCAAAGTATTCAGCATAGCTGGTTGGTCCTGTACTGGAGTACTTGCGTGAATAGACTTCCGATCTCACATTTTGTTGGACCTCGATCGACCAAAATCTTTGTATGAAGGCCTCCGAAAACTGTTCAAAATTGTCAAATGTGTAACGAAAAGCCCTGAACCATTGTAACGGAGCATCGGTAAGAAACCTTTCCACCATACGTAGCTCACGCTCACGTGGCACATGTGACTCCAAAAAGTAATCTCTTAATGCCCTGACAAATTCGATTGGTGTCATTCCATCCAAGTTGCAAAACATCCTAGGTTTGTCATCAAAGTTTCGTATTATGGTTACATTCGGTGTCCTTTCCAATGATTTCGAAGTATAATCACCCACGCCTACGTTGGGGTTCGGAGAACTAAAAGTTTCCCTGCTTGTTCGAATGGGACTCGAATGTTCCATTTGACTGAGCCGAACGTTGGGTTCGTTGTTGGGAGATTCCTGCATCATCCTTTCCCTACCATCAGGTACTATCACTTCAGGTTGTTCAACTACAACTCTAAAATCGGACTGTAAAAGTGATCGCAATTGATCTTTTAGCGTATCTAAATTGATATGCCCCTCTAGATTAATTTGTTCGAGTCCCTTTCTAATTTCATTAATCTCGGAAGTTTTCTTCTCCCTGACCTCATTTAACTCTATCTTACTTTGGTCGACTTTAGTTTCAACACTGTTAATACGTTTCTCTAAATCGGACATGTTATTAACCTGTGTATTTTGAATTCCATCCATTCTTTTGCTTAGATCTTCCCTAACATTTATTATGTCTTTGCTATTAGTTGCAAGACCAGTGGCAAGTTTAGATTCTAACTTAGATTTCTCAATTTTAAAACATTCCTCATAAATTTTCATGATATCTTTACGAAATGTTACAATATTATCACTTATGATCCCTTTCAAATCGATGTCAAAATCATCCCTGAGAAGTTTCGTATGATCAGTGACTTGAGCTCGGAGTGTCCCCATTTCACATTTCAACTGCTCCAGGCTATTCTGGGTCTGATTAGTTTCATGGGAAAACTGTAGCTGAAGTGCTTCTAAATTTTTTTTACTGAGCTTCACACTTTTTTCAAAGTCTAGTCTAATCTCAACTTGAAACTCTTTATTAGATTTTTCTAGCTCCATTAACTTAATCTCCGTCTGATTTTGACTAGATTCGATTTTTTGGACCTCTAGCTCCATTTTATTTTGACTGGATTCTATTAATCCCACATCTGTTCTTAAATCATTGATTTGGGATTGCATAATCCTTACATTAGAGTTTACATCCTTTACTGATTCCTCAATTCCCCTTTGACTAGTCTGAACATTGTTAAGATCTGTTTGCATTGAAGTTTGACTATTTTGCATTGATGTTTGACTAGTTTGGATATTGTTAAGATCTGCTTGCATTGAAGTTTGACTAGTTTGGATATTGTTAAGATCTGTTTGGATTGATGTTTGACTAGTTTGCATTGATGTTTGACTAGTTTGCATTGATGTTTGACTAGTTTGGATTCTTTCTTGGGCAACCTGTACCAAGCCAACATTAGCCCGTAGTGTACTGATATCTAGTTGTGTTTTTCTATTATCGTCCTGGATATCTTCGATATTAGATTCTACACTGGTAACCTTCTTTTCTACCCTTTTAGAACTGTCATTGATAGCCTTCAATGAGGATTGCATAGTATCAATTTCCCCCCTGATACCTTCAGCAACTGCACCCTGATTTTGAATAACAGTTTCAGACATATGGTCTAATGCAGATTTAGTTTGGACCTTAATATTTTCTATGTCCTGATTCAAATTGTCCATTTTATGTTGAATAATTTCAAACATCTTCTTAACGTCACCAACAGTCACCATATTACTTTCAGACATGCTTCACTACACTTCACAAGAAATAAGAATACCACACCAACAAAGCACAGCGAGAACATCTACAAACAACCACCATTTACCATACATGCTCATTCTTATTGTCTGGCGTTACCTTAAAATAAGCTTATGTCTAAACACAAAGTGCCCCATTTGATTTAGGTTCGACCATATACAAGTGCGTGTTGGTTTATATCGGTGAATGTCTATGATTCTACCATTACTTAAATTTTAAATTTACTACAAATACTTCTATTTTTAATGATGTCAGCAATGATCATCAGCCGGAAACAAGTAGAACAAATTATTAACAAAGCGTGTGGCACCACTCCAATACATAAAATAAAATAAAAATTAATAATGGTTGCAATACCACTTGTAAGTCAAATAGCTCGAGTATCCTCGTAATTGCTTTGTTCCATAGGAATTCCAATAGTTCGTGCCAAAATATTGGTCCACCATTACTTTATCGCCTTGATTCATAGTCACACAAGAAACACGGTGTTCCAATTCGCGATCTGTGTTACATGATCATAAAACTAATTTCCACTTTGTACTTTCAGTTTCAATTTTGGCGGAATTATGGCATTCAACTCCCTGGTATTCGCTCTGGTATTCCAGTTTTTCGAAGCCCCTGAGCTGGGCGCCACCTAATGTACCCTTTTACCTACCAATACCTGTTGAATCCCTGGATAGCAGCTGGATCGTAGAACCTGAAAATTCCCCGGCTCTAAAGACCCCCAAGTTCTACCAACAGACACAGGGATAATAGGGCCACTCGAATACCTAACAGGATGTATTAAGACTGACCAAAGCTCAGAAAAAGAAAAGACTAGCTCGAAACACAAGAATTCTTCAAGAGGAAGAAAGAATCTCAAAGGTGTGGTGAACACTAAAATACCTAGCGATGGCCCCCTTAATACACCCTTCCATCACCTCTATAAAGCATCACGCAATAATTAAAACCAAGTAATAAAGTAGTTTATTGTAAGAATAAACAAGACAGAAAAACAATCAATTTTGTCGATACCACGACCAATCAAAAAAACTCTCATTGATTATACTGGATTGTCTTTCAAAAAAATTACCCATTATCTCAACTAACTTTTAGTTGATTAAAATATAAGGCATATTAATAATAATAATGATCAATCCCATAGGATAAGCACTTACAAAAGAAAAATATTATAAGACTTGAATACATTAAATTCATTTCGGTTCCTTAACTGAAATAACATCTTATACAAAAATATCCTGATTATAATTGATAATCCTACACGACATCTTCAGTAACATTATATGTTCTTGTTATTAAATGAAGAAATTCATATGGCCTATTTACAGAATATAATTTACACAAAATTCCAGAATAATTTCAATTATTCTTTTCCCACTGACTTAATGTCACGACATTCATTTCTGCTTAATATTGTTTCATTTCTAGTTTTAGGGTAATTCTGCCGAACAGTTAAGCTAAGCAAAAATTAATCATAAATTCAGCATTAAATAGTTATCGGTTTCCTTGTTAAACATACATCTTATGGCAAAATCGTTATATTAATTTTACTGGAAATATTGAACCGGATATCCACTCAAGATTCTCAATAATACTGCTCAGAAAAATATTAATCTTCACACAGGCATTTTCACGATAACAGCGATAAAGTCATCTATGACCAAAAAGTAACCATACTAGGTTAAAAACAACACCTCTCTGGGTCAAAACCCCAATCAATCTAATCCTGATTGGCACACCTGGCTCAATCCTCAACAAGAAAAATATGCTTTACAAAGCACTGCATCAATATACTTAAACACAAAGACATTACTCATAGTACATGCCTCTCTAAAGTCGAACATGCACCTATAATAGGAGCCTTACTGTTATAAATCCACAATTATGAAAATCAGCTGTTTATAGAAAAATCCTGAACTCAAGTGCGAAAGAATAATATGATTCTGTAACAGATTACCAACAAAGCCCAGTGGATTTCAGAAATATTCCACCTATCTTTAAAAACTTGCCTTACATTGATGTATTACATGATCCATAATTCTTAATCATATGACTTATAGTAAGTCGTCCCTGGGATTATCCTCGCAAATTTGGATGTCGTTCAAATACCCTCTTAATAGAGAAAAACTATTGCACCAAAGGCAATGATATCCATTTAATCCAGTGTTAACTTCACAAGAAAAGAAAAGTATAACACTCCCCAACCACACAAACTGAGGTTGTAAAAGCGATCTATAAAGATAAATTCAATCTCAAAATAAGATCTTCCCTGAATTTCCCGAACGCGAAAATGTCGATGGATTAGTCCTACAGCATGGATCTAGGTTAGCAACAAAGGCTAAGCGACTAATGACCCATTAGGCAATCCATTTCGAAAATCACGCTCAGAAAATACATGTAAAATCAGTTAATGAACTGCAGAAAAAATAGTCAAAGGACTCGAAGTAACATTTAGAATAACAGGATCCGAAAACTTCCTAATATCGTAATAAGAATACGAAAAGGAAAATTCTCCTCAAAGAATACGATGATCCAAGCGAAAGTGCTTAAAGCACAATACACTAGAATATGAAAAACTCAATCAAAGTTCTCAAAAGAAAATTGTGTTACTAAAATGTTCTTACACAATAAAAACTGTAGATCTTCTTCCTACATTTATTTCTCGACAAATAAGAATGAGCATATTGGTTTAAATACAGTAGAATACTACTGAAATTTTTAATTTATTCATTAAATTACACAAAGGATGCACTTATTTTTATGAGTCAAATTCCTGGCATCATAGAAGGTCAGTTTCGAAATAAACATCGAACCTGCACTTTCTACTCAACCATTTAATCTACAAAATCAAATATGGCAAAGTGTGGTAGTTCAAAACGTCCACGCTACCCTACTGTAACAAGTTGAAGTGATCTGTACCTTTGGCGAATCTAGATGAGGAAAAAAGGATATCGTTGGCCATACTAAGCTCCAGACCAACAGAACACATGCCGGACTCCAACTGGGTTTCCATAGAACGAACCAAAGTCCTCCTAGGCTCGAACAACACCCGGTCGGTCGAAATAGTTCCAACATATCCTGGCGATATCTTCCCATACATATTCGAATACCGACGGACGGACCGCACACAGTTTATCAACTCGTCACGAAGCGAGGGTGAACTCGAACAGTCGCTAAATAGTTCCAATATATGAACGCGAATGTGAACAAGTTCACAAGGGTCGACGCGGCCCCTTGCATCACGAGAGTCGCTTGCACACTTCATGCTAAATGAAAGTTGCTGCCGACATGTCCCCGCTACACTCTGCTAATGCAGTATTCTTATATTAATCTAGCCTACCATCGTAATGGATATAAGCTTCATAGTATTCCTTCCCTCTGACACCTTGCTTGAGAATGTGCTCTTTTCAAAAAGTATAAGCACTGTGAAGAGTGAATCAAGTCTAGGCTGCATTTCCACGAAGGTTTATATGCAGAGTTTTGTGACACATTACAGCCGAGCTCGCGGTCGGGATTATGAAAGTATTCATCCGCATGGCCCGTTAGTTGCTGTAGATACACGGTCGCAAAGATAAACTATTACATGTTTAAGACCATGTCTGAACCTTATTAAACACGTGTATACTTCACGTAGAATGCTGAACGAACTAGCGTATACACTCCAGCGCGGTCACACGTTTTTAAAACTACCGTTAGCTGGCGACTTCACTTTCACTGTTTTCAGGGTCAAACCTCTACGCTGTCGGTTTCTCTACTCATTACTCTCTGCAGGAGGTCGTCTTGGTCTCACATCCGCTCCCCCACTCCTTCACACGTCACGACTCGATACGAAATATATCGCAGTCGAAACGTAATCAGCAGTGAGTTAACAGATCATCTTCTGTTCTTCATACTTTCCTAATAATAGCTTTCTGCCATGGAAATATACATACAGACGTATGTAGCTGCTTACATATAGCGCTAAATATACATTAATTTGTATTAATCACTCTCAGGTGAATCGATCGATATAGTGTTAGACACAGTCAACATGGTTATTATCGATGACCTTCGGGTTTCTCGTCGGAAACACGAGCTCTGCCGATCTCTTTCTTGATAGCATGACTTTTGCTCGCTGTAGACCAGCTGTAATTATAGACTTCCGAGGCTAGTTAGGAAGTTACAGGGTGTTCCCAAAATACTGTAACCATGTCTGTACTTAAGACCTTTATGAATAATGGTACAGTACCTACTGTAAGGCCACGGCCGCCTCCTTCCCTTTTCCTAGCCTATCCATCCCAATCTTCCATCCGTTCCCATCCCTCATGAGGCCCCTGTTCGCTTTGCAGGTGAGGCCGCCTGGGCGACGTGCTGATCACACCTCCCCAGTTGTATCCATTCCGACCAGATGTTGCAAGCTCCAGGACACTGCACATAGAGGCAGTAGTGGTGAGTTCCCTCGCTGAGTCCGTAGGATCCACCAACCTAGAGGGTGAATTGACTAAATAAAATAAATAAATAATTTAAAAATATTCTGTAACATATTTGTTTATTTTAAAGACACTCTGCGAATCTACAGGCCAAGAGCTCTCGTTAGAATGCATTACGAAGTCAATCGGTTAAGGCGTTATCTCATTCTCGATGTAACAATAATCGCCTTAGTGTTTTAAATATATAGATAACATGACAAACCGACAAATACGATTGATAGCAATAGGGAACATGTGAGAAACCATGAAGAATCATTTCTACGGTGTTTGATAAAACAAATGGTGTTCACCTCTCGTCTGACTAGAATTAAATCCATATTTACAGCTGCAAATCCAACATGGGCCTGTTCTTCGACCAGAGTTTGAATATAATACCACGACATAAATAGAATTGACCAATCCAATCAATTCTTATTTCACACACTTTGGGACATCGTATTAAAGGCACACACACTCTATGAATTACCGTCACATACCCGTAGGGACATTGAGAGAGTTGTCTGCAGGAATTCAATTTCAGCTTGAGGAATCAGAGGCGTGCACTGTGGTTCCGGTGTCCAAATTGAGGGAATGGCCTGGAAGGCATAAATCCACTTTCAAGCTTGGGAGGAGCTCACATGGAAATCCAAAGATCAAAGTCATGCCAATGTGATTACAATGGTGGCTACAGACAGACGTGGTTTATCCTCGGAGAACACTCGCGCGTTTAATTGGCTGGGAGGATGCACGCAGACCAACCCACAGATTTAGATACCTGTCAAGAGAAACTGCGGACAAGTTACACAACACAATATTAAGCCAAATATCGAACAAGCTGTTCAACATTCACAAGAATGACTAGAGGTCCTTTCTATTAGATGACCTTGCTGTTCCGCCCCATATCCCTTTATGGAGCAAAACTATTTCTTATTTTTATCAGCAGGTTTGAAAGCATAAACTGTCCTTATGACAGGTGGTTAATATCCCTTAAAGGGTTAAAACTTGAATAACTAATTCTTTTAATTTCAGCCATCTTTTATGGTTTCATGTTACAAATTCACTTTCCGGATCCGAAGGTTCGATTTCCCGCACTGCCAAGAAATGTAATTCTGTCTGAGGGCTGGAACGGGGTTCATTCATTCTCCCGAGATGAGTTCGATTCCTATCTCAGCCTTCCTAGAAAAGGTTTTCCATGGTTTCCCCCACTTCATTTCCTGCCAAATGCTGGGATAGTTCTAAACTTAAGCTACTTGCAGAATCGCTTTCTAGTCGGTCAACACGATTACACCCAATTGTATTCGGTCTATTGCTTTAACCCTGAAAACAATTACCGTACACGAAATGAATAATTCCTCTTGGAATAACTAGTTTCGATCGTCAAGCGATATATACACAGACTAGCAACCTGCCCCGGCTTCACCCGGTACCTTTAATGGTTTACCCAGCGTAAGCTTAAAAGGAGCTCGGACGGCAGGTCGCAGACGCAATTCAGAAAAGCTGAGATGAACAGCGACACGACTCGACAGTTTGATACTGGCTGAAGCTGGTATGTTAGGCTCGTAAACTCACTCTGATGCTATAAAATTAAATTTCCACTGGGTGGAGATTGTTGGAAGAAATGAAAACGAAAGAACACTTATAGAGGGCGATATATTAAGGATAGAGATATGCTGTCGCGGACATTTTGTAGAACTTTTAATGCTGAACAATTCTTACACTCATAGTATAGCGTAAGCTTGAAAGGCGCACGGACGGCGGGTTTTCTTCGATTCGACTCACTTAAATCGTTACTGCTCGGCTTCCTTTGGTCATAAACGAATATTTTTCAACGGAAACCTTCCTCGAGAAATCCTTTACAGAATGGTGAAAACCACATTAAAATCTATCCAGTGGTTCTTCAGATTACCCGTTACATCCAAGAATCAGAGACTTTGTTTTATACTAAGTAGAGATTTAGTTTCAGAGATTATTGTAAATTTTCACAAGATTGTTAGTTTTGTGTGATTTTTGTTATGATGTTATTGTTGGCTATTGATCTGCAGATTTCCTTGTTTATCGTGATAATCTGTGATGGTATACGGTGAGTTAGCCGTGGTCCTTACTGCGTGGCTGAAGGCAGTCACTTACATCCGGGAGTCGATGAAGTTCGAATCCCCCCACCGGCAATCTTGATGATGGTCTTCTGTGGTTTCCCATCTTCCTTCGAGGCAAATTCCGGGGTTGGTCCCTAACTATAGGCCACAGCCGCTACCTTCCAATTCCTCGTACTTACATTCAAACTTCCCTCCCCTGACAGCACCCAACACGCAACGGTACATATAGCTCACCCCATGGGTGTCCGCATAGAAGCAGGTACAAACTCTGGCGAGCCGAACATGTCCTTGGACACTCCCGGCACTAAGAAGCCATACGCTAAAAAAAAAAAGCAAAAGCTCAGGTTGGTGCTTGCAACTTGGAATGGATTATAGAATTTAGCTGGTTATTGAAGCAATGTGGTATCCGTTATTGTGCAGCTGCTATCACTAGTATTGTCCACAGCGAACTGGAAAGAATTCCCTTGTAGTGGCGTGTCTAACTGTCTATATCCGTACTATTTGACCCATGTTTCTGTTTTGGCCAGGTCTAGAGTCTTCCTTACCTAGAGCTACATCATCCTTGGCAGATGTTGTGCGGCGAACTTCCATTTCTCAACCAAATTCGGATCGACAGACTTGTAGTGGCAAAGGGGTCTCCATAGAACATCCAACTGCATGGGTTTTCGGATGTATATTTCTCTGCATTCTGGACCACTTCAATGATCATAGACCAATCTCTGTATCGGCACGCGTAAACTAAACAGCCATATTTATGCTCAGACAGATTATTGGGAACGTCTTGAACTCTTTAATACTGCCGTGTCTATCTCTTGAATGCAGTACATTTGAATCGGTTGGAGCTGAAAAGAATTAAGTCAGTTTTCACAACATTTCAGGAGACAGTTAAAAATGTCATTGACAGAAGAGAACTTAACAAACGCACTATATTATTCATACTTGTCGTGAAGCAACTATTCAGTTATACTTGTGTTAGCGGAATGAAAATGAAAATCCACTGCCTGCTTCCAGTCTCCGACCGGGTCAGGAATGGAATGAATGAAGCCCCTATCTAGCGGCGAGGATATGAACTGTGCCGGCTGCCGAGGCCTGACGCACTCCTCTGGGGCAATGATTAAATGAATGACAGATGAAATGAAATGATAAGGGAGAGTGTTGCTGGAATGAAATTGTGACAGGGAAAACCGGAGTACCCGGAGAAAAACCTGTCTGCCTCCGTTTTGTCCAGCACAGATCTCACATGGAGTGACCGGGATTTGTACCACGGACCCAGCGGTGAGAGGCCAGCGTGCTGCCGCCTAAGCCACGGAGGCTTCTTGTGTTAGCGGAATATCAATTTTAATTTTAAAAACACTATTCAAATCAATTTTTCAAACGTGACTTAATGCCCTTCAGCCCCGCGGTCAGTTTAATGCGGCATAAAGCCAACCAGAATTAATATTTCACATTGTATTTTATTTTAAAATGGATTTGTAACATAAAAACCACCCAAACCCTGTACAAATATAATTTACAAGCACTGTAACACACGGGAATCTTGGAGTGCGGTCAACATTATGTACGGATTACGGCGCTGAAAGGCAGCAAGTCATTGACTTACTGCTTTTCTCCTCTGATCGCACTACATGTACCAGTGGTTTCTGGCTTAAACAGAAGGCTGACTAAATTCTTTCCAATGCAGTTCTAAGGCTCCTGGGTCAATACTTCAGAACACTAATCGTATAATGCTTTTCAGCTCCGACCGATTCATTTGCAATTGTCTGTTGGCACAGGCTAGAGTAAAATGTGGCTTTTCACCCTTGTCTCATTCTCACTCATGCCTGTGATTATATGGAAGCTACTGAGATATGAGTGGTGCTGAGTGGTGGACTCAGGGCAAAACAAGTGTCTGTGTGTACTATCAAAGGTTCTACTCATAGGGTTAGTGCTTTGTTCTGACACTGTGAGGAAAGGAATGGCAAACTACCTCACTCCTCATCTTGCCTAGTACACCTCATTATAGTATTGCTTCGAGGTTTTATGGAAATCTACCGACTTAACCCATCACGGTGCTTATTGAGGATTCAACCATCCTCTTGGCTAACTGATATTTACGGCCTTGGTTTATTGAAGATATGGTGCAAAGTACATCCTATTCCAATAACATGCTTCCCTTAATGTTGACCCTTTATCTAGCCTGGTGAAACCGTTTCTTATGGGGTATAGTTTCTACAGGGTCACTATCTATGTGCGCCCCGGTAAACATGGCAAGCTAAGCCAGCGTTGACTGGCGCTGATCACGGGCTTGCGTACACGGTTCAGTCGGTGGTGGCGCACACTTGTACACTTTTACCAAATATGTTCAATAAAGTGCCCTTAGGCTACAGTGCTCATAGTCGATGCTGAAAATGTCCTCCCTCTCTTGTAACAAACACCTGACATCTTCTGATGAATGGACAACAATCTCATTTAATTTTTGTTCTGTAAGAACACAACGTTGTCTGTTAATGGTTTTTAATTATTATTTACAGAGCCTGTTTCCTTGAATCATTTAGCGAGTCTCCTAATTGTACTGGCATTAGGCACAGGTCTTCCTGGAAACTTGATTCGAAATTTTCGTCTTATTTCAAAACAAGACTTTCTGATTTTCATATAGGCCTACAAATGATAGATATACACTCGTTCGCGCAATGTGAATTGGTGTCAGGGCATGGCCAACAATCACAGTAATCACAATACTCACTAAACGTGCAACATCAACATCTAAGAATTGCAGATACACGTCCATATAAATGACAAAACTCGCGTGAATAATAACGATATGAGTCAGCGAAGCGGGGTATTGCGCACCTGGCTAGTCAAATGACGCCATAGTTTGCCGCGATTACCGGGGCACACCAAGGTAATGACCCTGTAGTAGCGAATAGAGAGGTGTGTGTTCAATTATTCCAATAACCTGTGTTACATTGATGACTGTAGTAGTGTGTGGGAAATGTATAGGTGCTCTGGAACTTGAAATATAGTACTAATCTGACATTTTCCTGCGGGGACTGTGGAAAAACCCGTGGAGGAACCTCACCGGACTCACTGCATTGTGGTCGTGGAGAGCAACGACTACAACGAGAGATAATAATAATGATAATAATAATATCGTATTGCCTCGGGTGCCGGGTGCAATCTTCGTTATTCGCGCCCAGAAGGCAGCTTGCATGCCGAATTTTGTTATTCCTTGGAACGCTATGAAAATCAAGGAGGTTAGATATCCAAGCTCCTTGACACTATAGCGCTTTCTAGTAGAGAAAGCAGGAACTTTTTTTGTTGGTGGAAAATCCCGAGATTAATTTTGCCATTATGAACACGGCCTACTGAATTCAAATAGTTCCCTTGACATGCCTACATTGTATGACATGCGTGTTGTGATTTTTATCGCCTGTCCAAAATCATTTACCACGGCCAGGAGCAAACCTGCAAGTTTTGGGTTGGTAGTTCAACACGATACCGACTCACCCACCACGGCAAGCCAGGGGCTTCGGTGCGTAGTTAATAGCATGCTGAGCTTCTATGCCAAAGAGCGTTAAAAATCCCTCAGTATGCCTTCCTTCGGAGGGGAAGTAACGCTGACGGGCCCTTGTCATAGATTTATGGCATGTGAAAGAACTCTCCACTAACTTAACTTGTGTGAAGCAACATTTGTAGTTTAGGTTTGATTAATGCTCTTAAGTTCCAACGTTCGTCGCCAGGCACCGGTTGCGATGACATCTAGTAGTAGCCATGTTCACAGCTAGGTGTCGTGGACGGTAGCATTTGGTAGCGAAAGTAGGAACTATTTGAAATTATCATTTGCAGTCCTTATTTGAATTAAAAACAGATAACACACACTAATACAGTTACCACAATTAACACCGGTTATCAGACAGATTCTACACACACCCAAAGTACACGGGGCTACATGACTGCGTTGTCGCAGCCTCTAAACTGAGGAACCAACCAACCAAGAGATGAAATACTCAAGCATAAACCTGTGAGGAACCACAGTATATTTAATAATAATGTCAAATTTTGCTCTTTTACTCTCCAGTGAATATAATTATGTTTTATTTCCATTTCCTCATTTATTAAAATTGCATTATTTAAAAAACATTCAGGGTGTTATTCTGGAAAGGAAATGAAACGCTGCTAATATGAAGTAAGCTATATTTTGTCCCCCGTTGCGTAGTAGCTAGCATTCTTGGCTGTCACCATGGAGGCACTGCCAAGAACGGGATACACTCAGCCATTGTGAAAGTGGTTAACAGTGGTTTCCCACTTGTACTCCAGGTAAATACCGGGTTGGTGCTTAACTCAAGGTCACGGCCGCTTGCTACCCCAATCCCACCTCAATTAAAACAAGAAGTTCCGTGACGAACTAAAGAGCCTACTTTTCTCAAAATTATGATTCATGCCAATGATTAATATATACGGACCTACCTAGAATCATGACGAAATTAAGTTGGTAATATCGACATTTCTAATTAGTTCGAAATATACCTCGTATAATGTAGCTTAATAGAGCACTACAGTTGGCAGCCCTAGTGACTGAATAGGCTATATTCTTAGTTCCATCTCTTAAGCTACAGAATACAAAATTTGGTTGAAGTCCAAAGGACAGCATGGACACATGCATGTGTCGCTCAGAAATAATCAGAAATATTCTGATCTCTTGTTGTGCCAAATTTGGAGGAAATCCATTCGTTAGTACAGAAGTTGCATATTGTACCCGATACCTAGTTAAGGCTCTCGGCTACGCCAGTTGTGATCCAGCCATAGTTGAGATTTGTGGGCAAGGAGAAAAGATAGCGCTCAGATCGAGACAGAATAATGGTAGGAAATGACGTAGGAGGCCGAGGGAGATGGAGCCACTACCCCTCAAACATTAGGAATTATGGGAAAAATACTGGATGATTATAAAGATTAATTTGGAATAAAATCTTATCTAACCTCAGAAGGGAAGGAAATATCAAGAAATCTTATCATACTAATATATAACAAGAAGTTCCGTGACGAACTAAAGAGCCTACTTTTCTTAAAATTTAAGATTCATGCCAATGATTAATCGATATGGATCTATCTAGAATAATGACGAAATTAAGTTGGTAATATCGAAATTTCTAATTAGTTCGAAATACTGTATACCTGGCATAATGTAGCCTAATAGAGCACTACAGTTGGCAGCCCTGGTGACTGAATATATTCTTAGTTCCATCTCTTAAGGTACAGAATACAAAATTTGGTTGGAGTCCAATGAATAGCATGGACGTTACATGCAGTTAAACATTGGATCTAACAGCGCGCGTAAAATCATGTTGGCAACAGTGTCATGCATGTATTGGTCAGAAATAATCTGAAATAATATGATCTATTGTTGTGCCAATATTGAATGAAATCCATTAGTTAGTATAGAAGTTACATGCATTTTAAAATTGGACCTATCAGCAGGCTTGGAATCATGTTGGCAGCACTGACGTATATTAGTTACTCCAAAGTAATCTAGAATGCCAGGTACTATACGCGTGCAAAGTTTAGAGCTATTGGCTTGCATTCTTTCTGATATATTGATATTAGGGTAACAAAATAGAGACAGCATTTATTAACAGTTGGCAGCCCTGGTTGCTCTTAAGAATACGTATATTCATAGCTGTTATGGTACACATAGCACGTACGAAATTTGGTTGAAATCCAAATGATAGTACGGAAGTTACATGTATTTAAATTTGGACCTCTCAGCAGGCATAGAATCATGTTGGTAGCACTGACGTATATAAGTTACTCCAAATTAATATAGAATGTCATGTACTATACGTGTGCATAGTTTAAAACTGTCGGCTTGCATACTTTCTCATATATATTGGTATTTGGATAAAAGAAATTAAGAGCATTTTTTAATAGTTGGCAGCACTGGTGGTTCATAAGAATACGTTCAGTCATATCTGGTTATGTACACATACAACATACGAAATTTGGTTGAATTCCAATTGATAGTGTAGAAGTTATATGCATTTAAATATTGGACCTATCAGTAGGCTTATAATCATTTTGGCAACACTGCCATGTATGGCCTTCTGGAAATTAAACTGCAATATTATTAAAACTCAGCAATTTTTCTAGGTTTGTGCCGTGTCTTGTGTGGGGTTTCGCCTAGGACACCAAGCTAGGCTCATCGGCGGGCTTTTAGTTCTCGTAGTCAAGTGGTGCAGTTGCACCTTATATAAAGGGAGGTGGCGCGCAGTTCGTCACTCCTGTGGGGGTCCGGGCGGGGACACCACGAGCCCGCCGATGAGCCTAGCTTGGTGTCCTAGGCGAAACCCCACACAAGACACGGCACAAACCTAGAAGAATTGCTGAGATTTAATTCACCGGCCGTGAAAGCCAATATACCATCTTTTTGGAAGCCTTCATAGGGAGGTTAAGGCTGCTTGAGCTTTTAGTTCTCGTAGTCAAGTGGTGCAGTTGCACCTTACATAAAGGGAGGTGGCGCGCAGTTCGTCACTCCTGTGGGGGTCCGGGCGGGGACACCAAGAGCCCGCCGATGAGCCTAGCTTGGTGTCCTAGGCGAAACCCCACACAAGACACGGCACAAACCTAGAACAATTGCTGAGTTTTAATTCACCGGCCGTGAAAGCCAATATACCATCTTTTTGCAATATTATTATCTATATGTGTGCCGATTTTGAAATAGCTCCCATTCATACCTTCCAAGATATCCAACATGGAGCTCAAATTTCAATTGCGATTTTTCAGCAGTTGGTAGCACTGACATCATTTTCAAATATGGCCGTGAGATATTCAGGTATAGATCTTTACTTCTACCAAATTTTATTTCGATTGCTCCAGCCGTTTAGGAGTTGATAGGGGGGGACACACACACAGCCAGACAGAAGGACAGACAGACAGACAGACACACATTTTCCCGGATCGATCTCATAAGACTACTTTTTCCTCATTTTTGCAAAATGTGAAAAGTAGGCTAAAAATGAGATGGTGTGTGTCTGTCTTTCCATCGGTCTGTCTGTCTGTCTGTTTGTTACTCAATAACGCAAGAACCACTGGTCCGATTTAAATGAAATTTTGCATGAATGTAGCTGATTTACCATGTTTACATATAGGATACTTTTAATTTCGATATTTTGAACTATTAAACAAGTAGTTCCGTAAAGAACTATACAGCCTATTTTCATTAATCCTGCTCATGTTAATTTCTTCTAACAACATACAAAATTTCAGTTTAATTGCTGTAACAGATTCGTAGATATTGAGAACCGTCTAAATATTTCAGATTGTCGCCAGGTTGGATTTTTATTTTTGTACTATTACATTAAGATTATTGTGTACGTGTGGTATTCAAACTTCAATCGCATGATTAGAACACAAGAAGTAAAAACGAGATTATAAAATTACGCACAGCAGCCATCTTGTGATTATGCAAACAATTGAAATAAATTAGATGCCAGTGGATCAACATTTGTATAAGCATTTAACGTGCAACGTTTCACAGCACTCGGATAGTTAATTCGCGAGAATCGTCCATTTAAATATTTATACTTCGCGTCGCCGCCATGTTGGATTTGTGCTCACCAGGTTAATGAAAGTCCTATAGCTGAACATATTATGTTCATAGTCTCTAAGAACATAAAAAATTCAGTTTGGTTGCTGTAAAAGATTCATAGATATTGAGAACCGTCTAAATATTTCGGAAGCTCGCCATTTAGGATTGTTATATGTATAGGCCATAGAATTATGTACCATTCAAGGACAATTATTGCCTAGGTTCATTATTCAAACTTTCACTTCGATCGCATGATTACGACACAAGAAATAAAAACTTAATTTAAAAATTTCGCACAGCCGCCATATTGAGGTTATGTAAACAATTGATTTAAATTAGATGGCAGTGCATTACAATCTGCAAATACATTTACTGTACCACATTTCACTGCGCTCAGAGAGTTAAATCACGAGAAAAGTCTATTAAAATATTTCAAATTCGCTTGGTCGCCATGTTCGTTTTTTACTTTACAAGTTTATGAAGTATACATAGATAAACTTGTACCAGTACCCTTTATCACCGTACAAAATTGGAGGGTAATATCTGTAATAGTTTCGGAGATATAGAATGTCAGTAAAATATTTCGCACAGCCGCCATTTTGAGGTTATGTAAACAATTGAACTAAATTAGACTCCAGTGCATTACTATGTGTATAAACACTTGCTGTACCTAGTTTCATTACGTTTGGATGGTTAAATCGTGAGAAAAGTCTATTTAAAAGTCTCAAATTCGCTTGGTCGCCATGTTCGTTTTCTACTTTACAAGTTTATGAAATATACATCGGTAAACTTGTATCAGTACCCTTTATCACCGTACTAAATTGCAGGGTGATATCTGTAATAGTTTCGGAGATATAGAATGTCAGTGAAATATTTCGCACAGCCGCCATTTTGAAGTTATGTAAACAATTGAACTAAATTAGACTCCAGTGCATTACAATGTGTATAAACATTTGCTGTACCAAGTTTCATTACGTGTGGATAGTTAAATCGCGAGAAAAGTCTATTTAAAAGTCTCAACTTCGCTTGACCGCCATGTTGGTTTTGTAGTCACCAGGTTTTTGAAAGTCTCATAGGTGAACTTCTAGTAGTACCCTTTATCACCGTACACAATTTCAGGGCGATATCGGTAATAGTTTCGGAGATATTGAATGCTAGTGAAATATTTCGCACAGCCGCCATT
The DNA here is from genome assembly GCA_946902985.2 of Meconema thalassinum. Taxonomy (NCBI): domain Eukaryota; kingdom Metazoa; phylum Arthropoda; class Insecta; order Orthoptera; family Tettigoniidae; genus Meconema; species Meconema thalassinum. Next base: position 174,111,813 of record OX336399.1, read on the forward strand.
TTGCATTGGTGAGACGTAACAAAATTTTAAGGGCACGGTCGAGGTCGCCGGGAATAGTGCTATGAACATACCGAGTTTCATTGAAATCTCTCCAGTCGTTTAGATTTTATTAGGGGAGGACACACACACGAATCACACACACACACACACACACACACACGCACACACACACGGACAAAAGGTGATCTCATAAGCCTATTTTTTCAAAATTGAAAATAGGCTAAAAATGGCGACCATTTTAGTGACGTAACTACACCCTTTGGTTTCAAAATTTCATATTTCCATATCAAATAAAAAGGGAACGCTAAGAAAAAGCAAACTTTTGATGGCACATACGAGCTTCAAAATTTAATTTCCTATCCGGAGGGTCCTTATCACGTTTCGTGTATCTCCAACGGTTAGCGAGTAAAACCTAAATTTGTGCAATAAAACACGGACAACACCGAGCGGTGCAGTATATCTCTCTCTATATAAAAATTAAAGTTTGTATGTTTTTTTCACAATTTCTACGGAAATTTGAGTTATTTACGCGTTTCAGACTGTTTTATTATGGATGCGCGCAAAAATAATTTTTTGGTCTGTCTGTTTGTTTGTTTGTCTGTGGACAAATTTGTTCCCATATAACTCGAGAACGGCTGGGTGAATCAACGTAAAATTTGGTACAGATATCCATCAGAGGCACGACACTAATCATTGATGTAACCCTTCTCCGTACCTCTCATAAAAGAAGGCCTACCCCCTTAAAATACATGCTGAAATGGGAGTAGAAGGACGAGACAAAGATCATTTTCAGCCCCTCAATGTGAGAGACAAAACTCGGGGGCCCTAAAGGGTCCCCGAAATCCCCATTTTAAGGCCCTAAAACCAACCGTTTTTGAGATATTCCCAGAAAACTAATTTCATTTAATGAACTAATGAACGAATTCAAGCCGGTAACCATGGCAACATATTCTCAGAAGTCCATCTATTGCTGTAAGACGCAATGCAATTCCATTAATTACATTGGTGTGAAAGTTTGCAAACGGCTAGAAGGTTATCACGGAAAGAAATTAAGCTGTAAAATTCATCAATAAGTATAATGCGCTTAAGGGGGTCAAGGGGTACACTAGATTTTTTCACGCGATTTACACCTGCTGGTATGGAACGGCGGGTCTATTATATCCCTATCCTTATATTATATTATTATTATTTGTATTATATTATGGCGTACAACGAGGAGACAAAGCCCCTCAGTGCCAGAAACAAAACTTGGGGGCCTCGAAAACTACATTATAAGGCTCTAAAACCAACAGTAACTGAAATATTCCCAGAAAACTAATTTAATTTAATTAAACAAACTAATGAAGGAATGGAAATCGGTAACCATGATAACATTATCTCAAGGGGTGCCATCCAACTTTCGATCTATTTCTGTAAGAAGCAATGTCACTCCATTTATACCTTGCCACGGTGGGTGAGTGGATAGCGTGTCGGTCTACTAACCCCAAGATTGCAGGTTCACTCCTGGCCGTGGTAAGTGATTTTTGAAAGGCGGCAAAAATACGACTCGCATATCATACGATGTTGGCATGTCAAAGAACCCATTTGAATTCAGTAGGCCGTGTTCATAATGGCAAAATTAATCTCAGCAGTTTCCGCCAACACAAAGTTCCTCATTTCTCTACTAGAAAGTGCTATAGTGTTCAAGGTGCTTGGATATCTACCCTCCTTGACTTTCATAGTGATTCAAGGAACAACGAAATTTTGACATGCAAGCTACCCTCTGGGTGTCAAATTACGAAGCTTGCACCCGGCACCCGAGGCCATACGATATTATTATTAGGCTACTCCATTTATTACATTTCTATGAAAGTTGTTTTTTTTTTATCACGGAACCAACGTAGACTGTATAATTCGTCAATGCAATTAAGGGGGTCATGGGGTAACCTAGAATTTTTTCATGCAATTTCAAGTGCGACATATAGAACAGAAAGTCTATTATATCTCCAAACAGCTACATTATTTTCAAAAAACCCTGAATTGAATCAGCATGTTTTGCGGCTTTTAGGAATTTGGGCCATTTGAGGCTAAAGAACCTGAATTTTCATGCACCACAAGCCTTTATAATTTATGAAAGAGGTCTTCCTGTGTATGGGGACCTAACACAACGTAGAGGGTCATTTTTTATGTGAGGTGTATTGCGTTTCGTCTACAAGGCTTTCAAATCTATTTCACGTCAGGAAGTACACGTTAGGTGAATTTAGTTTGAGAGCACATTTTAACTAATCTTTTTTTTTTTTTTTGTCGACATACGGGTTCATCGTAAGGATGATTTTGTTTGATACTGTATGGTAGATATACCCATATTTGGATATCTGGGTGATATGTTTTAGACAATAGAATTGTCTGTCTGTCTTTCTGTGTATCATTATGTACGCCTATAAATCGTGTTCGGATGCTTGGTGCATCGTAAAATTAGGTATGGTAAACATGAGTCAATACACCAATCATTTATAAAACTCCTCGCCGTACTTTTCATACAGTAGAAGGGAGGATATAGGAAAAAACTTCTCAAAATACATGCTAAAATAGGCGAAATATAAAAATTATCCTAGAAGGACGATCAAAGCATATGTTGCGCTTCTCATTGTGAGACACAAAATTCGAGAGTCTATAAGAGGTCTCCGAAAATCACATTTTAAGGTCCTTAAATTAACAGTGTGTGTGATATTCCCAGAAAACTAACTTTGTTCTGATAAACTTATGAAGGAATGACAAACCGCTAACTATTGCAACAGTAGCTCAATTGATAATGTCGGGTGTTAATATATAACACCGTTCGAAGAACGGGTACTTCTGCTAGTTTACAATAACTTGAAGAAAGGTAGACAACTCCTTAAGTTATGTTATGACTTTATAGCTGAAGATAGTGTGGTCGAGGTTAGATCTGTGACGTCAGACAGCGGAAGGAAGGAGGAAGTCACGTGGTAAGTCAAGGCGAGACGGCCGAGTGCAGTGACACTAGCGAAGAGAAGTATTCCAGCAGTCCAGTTGAGTGGATCAAGTTGTGCTATAACAGAACAGTTTATAAGGCAGTGCAATACGGAGAGTTACGTGCAGGAGGGAGTCGCTAGGCGAAGCCTGCAATGCAGTATCAGGAGTTCGGTTGTGGAGCACATGCTGTCCGTAGGGCAAGTCATGCAAGCCGATAACTTTAGCAAGGAAGTCGGTGCTTAGACACATGTTATTTCAACATCGCAGTCGTATTCACGTGGAACAGCAATGTTTTTTTTTTCACGCTTACAATTTACCGAAGCAACACGCAGTATTATACTAGGATTGAGAAACAATATTTAAGCTATATTCTCAATGTATTACAGCACAGCGAAGCAGTATAATGAGGCCAGTATTTTACCTGATATTACACGTGGACAGTGAAGCGAAAAGTGTCGTGCTGTGGGCGACATTTTGTTATCATGCAATAGTCAACAAGTTGAACATTACTCTGACATTTTGTCAGGTTTGAGATGTTAGGACTTGTATTTCAACAGTCCAATTGTGCAGTCCAGTTACAGTTATACACCTTTTATTATGGACATTCAGATCGACTTGAATTTATTTCAGCAGTATTACAGCATATTTCATAATGCATTTGAACCGAAATATTTAAGGCGACCATGGGGCCGTTCCAACATTAGTGCTTTTGGCAAGTTAAAATATGTAAGCGTATGCACTTTGTGAATGGTGGCACGTGCAGTATAATAGTTACACATCATGAACAGTTATAAAATATCTTCATTACGAACACAGATACAGGGTGTCTGACAAATCAGTACACTTTTGAAGCTACATTATTTTTCTATCAGTGCAATTCAGCCGCTGTGAAGACTAACATTATTATCAAATGCCAACCAAATAGTTTATGGAACAGTGGCGTGACATATTCAAAGAGAGTATGGGGTACTCTGTGTTTTTGAAGTTTTGCGGAGGATTTTGGACAATATCCATGATGGATAATCTTCAGTTCATCATGTCGTGCTAGGCGGATACGAAGACGTGATGGCAGCTCAGAGCAATGGATTCGGTTCCTAACGAAGAGGATAAATATGACATCAAATTCACTTGGATGGAGTCAGGTGTTAGTTCAGTGGGTGATACAGCGTTTTCGTCGATCTAGCGAGAAATCTGTGACAAACACTTGGATTACCGACGATCTTTGAATTCTATTAACATCTGGAATATGAAGGTATTGTAAGAGTTATGGTATTACTGATATGATTTTTTATGAACACTGGGCATACTCGTATATATATTTTTGGTAGGAGTGCTTCTATTATATTTTTCGACATGGCTTAAATATTTTATCACTCCATTTGCTAAAATATGGTGTTACCATAAGATATGGCAGGCACATTTATCCAACGTTCTCACCATTGGTTGACTTTATTAGGCAGGATTTTGGTCTTTATATTTTTCTGTGAGGATAGTATTTCTTGATTATGGATATTCTTAGCGAGTGTTTTGAACTCGTGATCTGCAATTGGATAATTAGATTTTTTCGTCAGTTCATTGCATACTAGCGAGAATGTATAATTCATCAGCAGGGATTTTTTTATTTTATTGGATTGTTTGGTGATATTAAATGTTATTCACTCAAGTGAATGCATATCGCTTTTATGTGACAAATAGTGTCTTGTTGATTCCAATCATGTACACTCATTCATTAGTCTACGAGACGGGGCTTGTTATTTTGAGTAACTGTGTGGTGGCACTCACCTTACCTGTCATTTTAGGGATTTTTCATCTTAGTCTACGAGGCGGGCTGTGTGGTGGTACTCACCTTACCTGCCTCATTTTATCATCCGAGTGTAATTATGATCGTAAGAGGATTAAACAATAAACTACCAGTTGTATTTTGTTAAATAAATTAAAAATAAATTTCAGCAGGGTTACACTTTGTAATTCTTGTTTTGCCAATCCAATAGTTTGTTGCAATACTCATTTGAGAGTATATTCATTTAACAGTTAATACTTTTGATACTCTTTGTGAGTGATTTGATACCTTTGAGAAGGATTTCAAGTAATTGATTCTTGTAGATATTTTTGATGTGAGGTGATATAACACATTGGTGTTTTTTAAGTAAATCTTGAGGATCTTAAGAGAATTTATGCTCTGAATTAAACCAGATCTTGAATTGGATTACGATTCCTATGGTAATTTTCCTATTGTTTAAGAAGTTGTCTAGATATGACAAGATTAATTACAGTTCTTGTAGATTGTGTGCGTTAATCATCTGAAGCCAGTTATATTTTTTGTGTGGATCAAGCAACGTGATTATGTAAAGTATTTTTGATAGGTGTTTTTGAGGTTGCCAGGTGAAAGTTTGCAATATTGCCAATGATAATTTTGAGGCAGACATGAGGTTGTTGAACCCAGTCTAGCATATTTTTGAGATTCATGCTGTGTGCTGAATAATTGTGGTGTTATATGAAATAATTATGGTATTCAAATGTGATATTTGACAAAGTGAGATTAAGTGGTGACGTTTTGGATAGTGAGATCCAACGTGATTTTGTGAAGGCAACGTATTATTTTGGCATGATAATTACATATGAGGTATAACTTGGAACTGATAAAATTTTAAGACAACGTTGTATAACCTATATTAAACAATTTTAGGAAATTAAATAAATAAATAATTTTGCTAATCCAAGATTTTCTCATAATAATAATAATAATTTATGGAACAATAATCTGAAGTTTAAACATATTAATGATCTGACCCGATGAATTAAAAGTTGAATAAACTCGATGAATTAAATAAATTGATAGTTGAATAAATTAACTGAATTAAATAAATTAATATGTGATTAAATAGCTGATGTATAAATGAATTAAAAGGTGATAATTAATTAAAGGAGCTGATGACAATAAATTTAAATAAATTTAAATAAATTTAAATAAATTTAAATAAGAGATATGATTTAAATAAATTGATGAATTGCAAACTTAAATTAATGAGTTGAACAATTTAAATGGATGGATTGAGATAATTTAATTTAAATGAGATAATGAAATGAGAGTGTGTGGATGATTGAATAATCTAATGAATTGATGAATATAATATTTATTTAAATGATCTGATGGTAATTAATTAATTATTCTGACTTGAATATAACGAATAATGGGATGAGAACTGATGTGAGAAACATTTATTTTTATTGACATGATAATGATGGTGATGACCGATGAATAGTGAAGTTTTCTTTGATTCACAACCAAGTAATGATCAGCAATAGTGTAAATATGGTGCATAAATTAATTGTTAAATTTTAAGGAGTAATTGTTGGGATTTCCAACATTGATTAATGCCATTTAAGCCATAGAAATGAGTGAATAATTAAATATATGTGTTTTTAGGGTATTTTGTGTTAGACAGATTCATATTTCTTGACATCCACATTACTGATGTTAAATTTACGAAAAGTTAGGTCTCAGGGATCACGAAATGTCAGTGACGCAAAGACATAGTGCTACGGTGGCCCTGAGAACTCAAGCGAACTTTAGTAATTTTTTTTTTATGTGGATGAAAAATAATTTGAAATAGCATAGAGATGTTCGAATTTTGAGGACTATAACAACCTAACGTTTACATTCGACCATATTCTTAGGCAGGGGTTGTGTTTCTTTTTCTGTCTGACTGATTAAGTTTAAATAAATTTTGTTTTATCTTAGTTGTGATCTGATGATGATGTTGTTTTCCCAATCCTTTCCTTTGTCTCAATTAAGACTTAACCAGAAAGGATGTGGTTTGCTACGGGTTCAGTTGATGGCGCCCATTTCTATTTACTATTATGATTAAATTTAAGCCCGTAATGACCCTAGAGATACTTTATCTCGTGTTACCCTCTGCTTTTGTGATATTTCAACTGAATTTCCGACACATTCCTTATTTTATTTCATGTTCATTTAACTCCACTCTGGCCTGGGAAGCCAGGCATGCGATGTAATGGCAGATGGGTCAACGCATGCCACGGATGAACGGGTGCAATGTATTTCAAATTTTGACTTATCAGCAAGCTTAGAATGATGTTGGCAGCACTGACGTATATTAGTTACTCCGAAATAATCTAGAATGTCTGGTACTATACCTGTGCAAAGTTTAGAGCTGTTGGCTTGCATACTTGGGGATATATTGATATTAGGGTAAATAAATAGAAAGAGGATTTATTAACAGTTGGTAGCCCTGGTTGCTCTAAAGACTACCTCCACTCATATATTTTTATGTACACATATTACACACGAAATTTGGTTGACATCCGATTGATAGTGTAGAATTTATATGCATTTAAGGATTGGACATATCAGCAGGCTCAGAATCATTTTGTCAATACTGCCATGTATGGCCTCCTGGAAATTAAACTGAAACATTATTGTCTATATGTGTGCCAATTTTGGATTAGTTCCTATTCATACCTTCCAAGATATCCAACATGGAGCTCAAATTTCAAGTGCGGTTTTTGAGCAGTTGGTAGCACTGACATCATTTTCAAATATGGGCTTGAGATATTCAGATACAGATCATGGCTCATACTGAATTTGGTTTCGATTGCTGCAGCCGTTGAGGAGTTGTTGGGGGGGGGGCACACACACAGCCAGACAGACAGACACACATTTGTCCAGATCGATCTCATAAGTCTACTTTTTCCTCATTTTTGCAAAATGTGAAAAGTAGGCTAAAAATGACATACGCTAAATAAATAAATAAATAATATGTACTATGGAAGAAGGAGGAAACCAAGCAATGTGTTGTTTCGCTCATCAAGCGATAAGTAACCACATCAGATCGTTCAACACACAAACGGTACATTCTATTTTGTAGTTATAGAGTTTTACTATCATCACAGCAGAGTATTTAATAATTTTATTAATGCAGTCAAATGGCCATGCATATCCTTTTCAGGACGGGCCAGTGAAGGTATATTGCAAGGAAATTTGCGCTGGAACCTTCCCGGCATTTGACTGGTGGTGAAAATGGGAAACCACGAAAACCATTTTCAGGACGGGCGAAGTGGGAATCGAGCCCATGTTTTCCCGATGTAAGAGCTCTCGGCCACTCCAGCCTGGGAGCATATATCCGCATATGTATCAGACATCCTCAATCTACCTTAACGGGGTGAGTTAACCGTGGTCGTTACGGCGTGGCTGCAGGCAGTCGCTCACATTCGGGAGGCGAGGAGGTTCGAATTCCCCCGCCGGCAACCTTGAAGATGGTTTTGTGTGGTTTCCCATCTTCCTTCCAGGTAAATGCCGGGGTTGGTCCCTAACTATAGGCCACAGCCGCTACCTTCCAATTCCTCGTCCTTACATTAACACTTTCCTCCCCAGAAAACACAGAAAACACTCCACACGCGACGGTACTTGTAGCTCACCCAATGGGTGTCCTGTACAGGGTGTCATTTATGTACTTGAGTACCCTTAAGAGGCGTGTAGGGAATGAGTATAGGATCAATTTGAGATGGGGAACCTGGGGTCGGAACGGCCTCCTAACCCCAAAAAACAGGTTTGTTTCAGGCCCTCCGCCCCTGTAAAGTAGGCAAGCGCGCCATGTGTTACTCTGAGGTCAGGCACTCTTTCGCTGTCAACGGTCTTGGCGCGACCACCGCTCAACGCTGCGTTAATCGACAGGATAGCGTCGAGGCGCGGTGCCACGGTGGTCCCGGATTCGTTTCTCCTGGGGTGCGATGCCAACATTTGTTTCTTTTTCTTAATTCTTTAGAGGGGTAGGAGGGGGCGTAGTCACAGTGCGTGTTAATTCTCTGCTGATTTTTTAAAACTATAGTTGATTCTGTAAATTAATTGCCTTTTGATTATTAGTATCAACGAGTTATGTGTGTTTCTGTAGTAGTTAAAGACGACGGAACTATCAATTGGCAAGAAGAATGCAGCTCTCGACTAACGCAGCGTTGAGCGGTTGTCGCGCCAAGACCGTTGACAGCGAAAGAATGCCCGACCTTAGAATAACACAGGGAGCACTTCCCTACTTTACAGGGGCGGAGAGCCTGAAACAACCCGTTTTTTTTGGGGGGGGGGGTTAGGAGGCCTTTACGACCCCAGGTTCCCTAACTCAAACTGATCCTATACCCATCCCCTACACGTCCCTTAAGGGTACTCAAGTACATAAATGACACCCTGTATAAGCAGCTACAAAACTCTGGTGAGCCGAACATGACCTCGGACACTCCCGGCACTAAAAGCCATACACTTAAAAAAGAAAAACTTCCATACAGCAAGGTTGGTCTAAATATTGTGCGATATAGGGAGAGTTTTATCGAAGAATACTGTAGATACACAGACAGACAAAAAAGAACTGGCTGAAACGCCTAACTAACACACAATTTCTTGGAGATTCAGAAACAACAGACAAACATTCATTTTCAGATTTTGTTGCATGATGATGATGATGATAATTGTTGTTTCAATGGGCCTAACATCTAGGTTATCGGCCCCTAATGGTTTGGATGATTGTGAAGATGACAATGAAATGTAAACTATAACTAAAACTAACTACTAACTTATATAGTAGAAGAAGTAATGGAAAACAAACGGAGAATAAGGCAAATAAAGGACAGGAGAAAAAAAATGCCCTCAACCCTCGAAGAATGGGGATTGAGGGACTTGGAAGGAAGGAGAGTTATGAAAGGCAGATAGGAAAGTTAAAGAGGAGAGGGTCCGCCCAAGAGGTAATGGAAAAAAGGGGGAGAACCGGACCCAGCTCAGGAATCCTTTGGGGTCGCCAAATCTCGAACACACCAGCCGTGAGCTCCTGAGGGTGTAACAATATCTAGGGTGCACCAAAAGTGGTGGGACTACATACACCCGGCCTCCTTGAGGGCCTTGAGCAGAAGGCAGGAGATAACATGAAAAGAAAAAAGAAGACTGACCACTCGCAGAAGGAGGGTATCAGAAAAGATGAGACAAGGGCCAATTAAGGCGCGAAAGGAAGAGACTCCCTAGGCCTTGGATACCCTAATACCGCCGGGGTCGGAAGAGAACAAGAGTTGACCAAGGGAGGTCGACAGGAAAGAAGACGGAGAGGAGCCCGGCACAAGTAAGTGGAAGCAATGCCGGACTCAGCTGGGGCTCCGTGGTCGCCAACCCACGTCCCACTAGATGTGAGCCCCTGGGGGAAGATATTGTTGTAAGCAGCCCAACTAACGTGTGTCGTCAGGAAGGTCGATGTTTCTCTGCCTGCATCCAGTATAGTTCTAATGCACTGCAACTTATCCTGCAAACGATACTCAACTGTATTATTATCCCCTCGTATTATTATAGTCTGTAGTCACATTGAGGGAAAAAGTATCAGTGCTCAGTATCGCTTGCGGGATATGCTTTCAGTGCATTAGTAGTCTACTATACGGGATGCACGCAGAGAAATATTGAAATTTCACGTATACTGTATAGAGACGAAATTATAAGGTGTGTTCAAAAAGTAACGAGCCGGAGGCTGGAATGCGCAAACCGGTGGCGACATTGGCTAATCGTGGCGAGTGTAACGAGGTGTGGTTCCGACCAGAGCGTGGAAGGTCACAGCCCGTCGCTAGAGGGCACGCGTGCACGTCACGTGACGATACAAAGCGAACAGCAGCATGCATCAATCGTCCAACGCTGCAAGTCGCATTGCAAACAGTGACATGGAGACGTCAACCGAAGAGCAAACAAGGGTCAAGGCGTGGCACAAGCGCTTCAGGGAAGGACGGGTGCCGTTAGCCGATGATGCCCGGTCTGGGGCACCCCTCTGCATTACCGATGACAACGTCCAGCTGGTTGATGCACTCATTACCCAGGACCGCCGAGTGCCAGTGAACGCCATAGCTGCCGCGGTCGCTCCACGACAATGCACGACCTCATACGACCAACACAGTCGTGGCACTCCTGCAGAAATTCAAATGGGAGGTTCTCGGTCACCATCCATACAGTCCAGACCTCTCTCCCTGTGATTACGCCATGTTTGGTCCCCTGAAAAGGGCTCTGCGGGGCCAACGATTCACCTCGGACGCCACAGTTCAGCTGTACATGCGGAACTGGTTCACATCGCAGCCCAGGGAATTTTATGAGACAGCCATTCACCGCCTCGTGTCACAGTGGGACAAGTGCCTCAACAGCCAGGGCCAATACTTCTAACATACATGTACTGGTTTCTGTAATTATACCTCTGGCTCGTTACTTTTTGAACGCACCTTATATATGAGACAGACATCCAATTATTTCTTGTATATGGTGAAAGCCTCAGTTCACGACAGCTTTACTGTAATTGAAAGTCCAAGGAAGGAAAAGTGCTCAGTAATTTGTCAAGTGACCGTGTCATTCCTTTTTCTGCTCCTAATGGCTTCTAGTCTGTCTTTTTCACGCTGTGGGTGGACGGAAAGTCATCGTCATTCAAGGGTTTCAAGACAGCCCAACTTCAAGTCCAGCTTAGCTTATTGATAATAAAAATAATCAGTAGTAATCGCTCCAGTTTATATCTCTTGAGTGCATAAGCCTTTCCTGTACAGATTTACATAAGCCGCGCCTGCGAGACCCGGGTATGGACTATAGAGGAAATACTCGTGTGAGGTCAATATTACTAATAAGCGCCTTCGGTCGGGAAGTTGGTAGCACGCTGAACTGCTGTGCCTAAAATCGCGGGTTCAAACCTGGCCGAAATCGTCGGATTTTTTAAGAGCGTTAAAAAACTTCAGTAAACCTTCCTTAGGAGGGGAAGTATAGCCGGCAGTCCCATGTCCTAGATTTATAACATGTAAAAGATCCTTCCTCTAACTAAAATTGTGTGAAGCTAAATTTCTAGGTTAGATTTCATTGAAATGCTCTATCAAAGTTCCTACGTTCACCACTAGGTGTCAGTGACATCTGGTAGCGAAAGTTGGAACTACTTGAAATTGAACGGAACTTGTAGCTCACCCAATGGGTGACCACGTGAAGCAACTACAGTCTCTGGCGAGCTGAACATGCCCTAGGACACTCCCGGCAGTAAATGCCATAAGCTAAATAAATTAAAATAAATAAATAATATTAATAATAGTTGCAGATAGTGAACCACATCTCAAACAAATAATAGTAAAAATGGAGGAAATCGTGGGTAATGAATACAAGATGAAAATAAATAAGTCAAAGACGAAAGTTATGGTCTGCGATAAAAAAAAAAGCAGACTCAAGTATGAAATTAGTGGTGGGCAACAAAACACTAGAAAATGTTCAAGAATTTAAATACCTCGGAAGCAAAATTACCAAAGATGGAAGAAGAAAGAATGAAATCAAATGTAGAATTTTACAAGCCAAATTAGCATTTCACAAAAAGAAACGTTTATTCACTACAAATTCCATTAATCTTAAAACCAGAAAAAGATTATTAAACGCGTATGTTTGGAGCATTGCCCTTTAAGGTTGCGAAACGTGAACAATTGGGAAAGAAGAAAAAGGAGGTTACATTCTTTTGAACAATGGTGTTATAGAAGAATGCTAAAAATTAGCTGGACAGAAAATATAACGAATGCTGCAATATTTAACAAGAAGTTCCGTGACGAACTAAAGAGCCTACTTTTTTTGAAATTTAAGATTCTTGCCAATCTATATAGACCTATCTATAATAATGACGAAATTAAGTTGGTAATATCGAAATTTCTAATTAGTTCGAAATATACCTGGTTTAATGTAACCTAATAGAGCAGTACAGTTGGCAGCCCTGGTGACTGAATATAGGATATTGTTAGTTGCATCCCTTAAGGTACAGAATACAAAATTTGGTTGAAGTCCAATGGATAGCATGCACGTTACATGCACTTAGACCTTAGATTTATCAGCGCGCGTAAAAACACGTTGGCAACAATGTCATGCATGTGTTGGTCAGAAATAATATGAAATATTATGATCTCGTGTTGTGCCAATTTTGGATGAAATACATTTGTTAGTATAGAAGTAACAGCTGTTTTAAAATTGGACGTATCAGCAGGCTTAGAATCATGTTGGCAGCACTGACGTACGCCTATATTAGTTACACCAAATTAATATAGAATGCCAGGTAATATACGTGTGAAACGTTTAGAGCTATTGGCTTGCATACTTTCTGATATATTGATATTAGGGTAACGAAAATAGAGACACTATTTATTAACAGTTGGCAGCCCTGGTTACTCTTAAAAATCGGCATAGTCATATATGCTATGGTACACATAGCACACACGAAATTTGGTTGAAATCCAAATGATAGTATAGAAGTTACATATATTTTAAGTTGGACCTCTCAGCAGGCTTAGAATCATGTTGGTAGCACTGACGCATATAAGATACTCCAAATTAATATAGATTGTCAGGTACTATACGTGTGCATAGTTTAACGCTGTCGGCTTGCATATTTTCTGATATATTGGTAATTGGATAAAATAAATTGAGAGCATTTATTAACAGTTGGCAGCCCTGGTGGCTCTTAAGAATACGCTCAGGGATATCTGTTTATTTACACATAGCACATACGAAATTTGTTTGAAATCCAATTGATAGTGTAGAAGTTATATGCATTTAAAATTTGAACCTATCAGCAGGCTTATAATCGTTTTGGCAACACTGCCATCTATGGTCTCCTGGAAATTAAACTGCAATATTATTATCTATACGTGTGCCAATTTTGAAATAGGTTCCATTCATACCTTCCAAGATATCCAACATGGAGCTCAAATTTCAATTGCGATTTTTCAGCAGTTGGTAGCACTGACATCATTTTCAAATATGGCCGAGAGGTATAGATCTTTACTCCTACCAAATTTTGTTTCGATTGCTGCAGAAGGACAGACAGACAGACACACATTTGCCCGATCTCATAAGTCTACTTTTTCCTCATTTTTGCAAAATGTGAAAAGTAGGCTAAAAAAGTGGAGGAAATTAATACCTTATGGAAAAGCATATAGCCCAGGCAAATTAGACATATGCTTCCCGAAAATTCGTCCAAGGCTGGAATGTGTTAGGTAGATTTCATTAGAAAGCTAACTATTGCAATGGGTACCATGTTTCGACTTCCGGAAAATTTCGACATATCTTCGCGTTTCACATCCCCCAGACCCCAAAACCACCGTCAGTTCAAAAGTTTATATATAATTTATGTATATATGTATATATATATATATATATATATATATACGAGGCACGTCCAGAAAGTAAGCTCCGTTTGGTAATAAAATTGAATTGTGTACAGATACAGAAAAAATATTTATTGCACAACATTCTACACCTCTTAAATTACTTTTCCACATAACTGCCGAACTTTTGCTGGCATTTTTCATAACGTGGCACAAGTTTTTGGATACCTTCCTCATAGAAGTTTGCCGCCGACCGTAAACGAGAGTGAAGACTCCCCAGTAAGATATTCTACCGTTTAGCCACCACTGTTAGGCAAATTGCGTATGAGGTCAGGAGAACTCCTAAACATACGCAGTTCTCCTGGTAAGCACGCAATTTGCCTAACAGTGGTGGCAAAACGGTAGCATATCTTACAGGGGAGTCTTCACTCTCGTTTACGGTCGGCGGCAAACTTTTATGAAGAAGATATCCAAAAACTTGTGCCACGCTATGACAAATGCCTGCAAAAGTTCGGCTGTTATGTGGAAAAGTAGTTTAAGAGGTGTAGAATGTTGTGCAATAAATATTTTTTCTGTATCTGTACACAATTTAATTTTATTACCAAACGGAGCTTACTTTCTGAACGTACCTCGTATATATATATATCAGTTTCTTGTGGACACGATATCTGCCGTAATTTTGCACCAATCACTTTGAATTTTTTACATAACATGTATCCCTATAAAATCTCGGTCGAGTTTGTTAATGGGCAAAATCGGTCGAAGGGGGTGAAAATGGGGGGCTTTTTTTCGAAAAAGTGAAATTTCGCTATAACTCTCTTAATACGTGAAATATCGAATCCATTCAAAGTTCATAATATGTGTCGGATAAGTGCCAAAAATTTATGTCAAATAAGTTTTTTGATAGCACCAACCATTGACCAAAGGGGTGGAAAAAAGTGGGTTTTTCGGGAAACATTAATCATATCTCTCTTAATAGGCACAATATCAAAACCGTACAAAATGGACAATATTCCTCCAATAATTACCTAAAACTTTTTTCTGAAAGAATTTTCGATATGACCCACCATTACGCCACGGAGTGAGCAAAATGATTTAAATTATAAGAAAATTCCAAGTGCCAAGAGTGGTTGCCATGACAACTTTACTTTTAATTGATACGGGTTGAGCCATCAGCAGTTGCTATGACAACGCCACTGCACGAGATCACATTCTGTTTTCATATGTCTGTGGGAAGCGACTTCGGTATCGGAACTGGTAGCATGCTGAACTTCTATGCCCAAGGTCGCGGGTTCAAACCCGGCTGAAGTCGTCGGATTTACTAAGAGCGCCAAAAAACCCTGAGTATGCTTTCCTTCGGAGGGGAAGTTCCAACGTTCGTTGCGAGTTGATGGTTCCGGTGGCATCTAGTGGCCAAGTTCACAGCTAGGTGTCGTTGATGGTAGTATTTTAAATTATGTAGCCTATTTTAGGTAGATTTCATCAGAAAGCTAACTATTGCAATGGGTGCCATGTTTCGACTTCCGGAAAATTTCGACATATCTTCGCGTTTCACATCCCCCAGACCCCAAACCACCGTCAGTTCAAAAGTTTATATATATGTGTGTGTATATATATGCATATATATCAGTTTCTTGTGGACACGATAACTGCCGTAATTTTGCACCAATCACTTTAATGTTTTACATAATATGTAACCCCTTAAAAAATCGGTCGAGTTCGTTAATGGGCAAAATCGGTTAAAGGGGGGGGGGGAAATGGGGGGGGGACTTTTTTTTCGAAAAAGTGAAATGTCGCTATAACTCTCTTAATACGTGAAATATCGAATCAATTCAAAGTTCATAATATTTGTCGGATAAGTGCCAAAAATTTATGTCAAATAGGTTTTTTGATAGCACCAACCATTGACCAAAGGGGTGGAAAAAAGTGTTTTTTTCGGGAAACATTAATCATATCTCTCTTAATAGGCACAATATCAAACCCGTACATAATGGAAAATATTCCCCTAATAATTACCTAAAACTTTGTCTGAAAGAATTTTTGATCTGACCTACCATTACGCCAAGGGAAGAGAAAAATGATTTCGGAATTAAAGAACATGCCAAGTGCCATCAGAGGTTACCGTGACAACGCTTCTAAATTGATGAGGGATGAGCTATCAAAGGTTGCCAAGACAACGCCATTGCACGAGATCACATTCATTTTTCCATCTGACTGTGGGAAGCGGCTAACTGGTAGCATGCTGAACTTATATGCCCAAGGTCGCTGGTTCAAAGCCGGCCAAAGTCGTCGGATTTTCTAAGAGCGCTAAAAAAACCTCAGCATGCTTTCCTTTGGAGGAGAAGTTCCAACGTTCGTTGCAAGTTGCTGGTTGCGGTGGCATCTAGTAGCCAAGTTCACAGCTAGGTGTCGTTCACGTTAGGATATGGTACAAAATTAGGAACTACTACTTAAATTTGACCGTCTGCAGACCTTACCTGAATTACAGACTAAAACAGTCATCACAATTAACACCGTTTATCAGATTCTACACACCCGGGGTTACATGACCACGTTGTCGCAGCCCCTAAACTGAGGAACCAACAAAAATCTCTGCGGGAGATAAAATTTTGCGAGAAGAAGTAACAGACTGTCTGATAGTTACACATCAGTTCCAAACCTTGCATAAGGACAGTGTGATCAGAAGTATAAAAATGAACCCCGAATGACAAGAAGGTTACCATCCCCATAAGACAATAAAATGATAAAAATATGCATACAAAAACGAAAAAAAGTTGATTTTTAACCTCCAAATGTAAAATACTTTCTTGCAATCAATGAGGTCTGATCCTCCTACGAAAACCTGCATATTTTGCCTATTATAGCCAATCCCCTAGTTTGCCCGGTGAAATCTACCTCCGCCTTCCGGCGTGCCGAGAGGATTTTTTTAATACCGTTTGGGGGTCCCAAATAAGAGTCCTGTGAGTTTGCGACGGATTCTGACTTCTGTTTAATTTTTGGGAGTCAAAACGCCGCAAAATGTTCCCACGTTTTTCAGTTTTTTGCTTATGACTTCTAAACGATGCATTCTACAGAAACGTTTCCTCGTAGCGGTTTTAAAGAAAATTACATTCTGCGTTGAGTGGTTTTCATTCTGTCTAAATCGGCCCTGTCGTTTAGCCGCAATCGATTTCTGAATTTGGGCCAATTTTACCAAATTGGTTAAAAAGTTGATTCTGTGTTTAGTTTTTCGCTTTAAACTCCTAAACAACACATACTATAGAAAATTGTATTCGAAACGTTTTTAGAGCATTAAATTTTGTGTCGAATGGTTTTTAGTTTGTCAGAATCGGCCCAGCTGTTTAGCCGCAATCGATTTTTTTGAGTTGGTCCATTTATACCATCTCTCTTGTCTCATGTAATTTTCTTTTCCAATCGTGGAGTTTTCGAAGTTGTAAAGGAGCAAATCCGGGTTGGCCCGGTTCCCCACTTAGCCTTGACAACCTCTCCCCTATTCAATTTATACCAGTGCAATCAGTGTTCGGCAGGTGAAACAACTATAGAAAATGGTACAGCAAGTATGAAAACCATTGAAGGGAAAAACTTCAAAGAACTTAAACTTAGCAGAAAAACCGAGTGGTGTCTCTACTAGCCGTGAAGGCTACAGCAAAGATCAACGGAGAATCAGTCCCCATCAGTCCGGACATGATTTTCCGCCACATTCCATTACACATGAAATCCCAGCTTCAGCTTGAATCGTACTTTGAATTCGAATTGGCCCCGTACCCACTCTCACTGTTTGATGATCATGGCATGATGCGGAAGAGTAGAAAATCAGAACTGTACAAGCTATTCACTCCAGTCAAAGTAGATCTCACTGTGAATGCAGACTACATAGTGGATGGTGGTTTCCTCCTGCACAGAGTTGTGTGGAACAGCGGAGAACAGTTTTCCAATATCATTCAGAAGTACGTAAATTACGTGAAATCCAACTACAAGTCTGACAGTATCATCATAGTTTTCGATGGGTACCCAGATGATGTGGCCGAGAAGAGTATAAAGTCAGCTCAAAGAGCGCGAAGAGCCCGTGTAATGTCATCTTGGTCGGTTGTATTCCAGGAAAATACCAAGGCCACAATGCCCAAAGATCGTTTCTTGTTTAATGATCACAACAAGAAACATCTCATATCGATGCCGACAAGCAAACTGATGGACGAGGGCCTTCACGTGAAACAAGCCGTTGAAGATGCAGATGCTCTGATTGTGAGCACAGCCGTGGAGAGGTCTATGGAAGGAGGCAATGTTTTCATAGTGGGAGAGGACACCGATCTATTGGTCATGCTCACTTTTCATGTTACTGTCTTTGAAGAGCCCATCTCCAACGTGTTCCTCATCAAACCCGGGAAACAGAACCAGGAAACTGTCGTTTACAGTCCGAGCAATTGCCAGCTGCCTGAAGACATGAGGAAGCATACCCTGTTTCCCCATGCCTTCACGGGGTGCGACACCACATCCTCATTTTTCCGCCAGGGGAAAATAAAATGTATCAAGAAATTCATGGCAGACCAAAACCTCTTTCATCAGGCCTCTATTTTTCTTGACCCGATCTCAACCCCTGACCAACTTGCAAATGCAGGTGTTCACATCATAAAAACCCTGTATACGGGTGGCAGCAGTAAGTCTCTCAATCAAGTGAGGTTTGACCTCTTCCTGAGATCGCTTTCAAAATAGAATTTCAACCTGGCGTCCTTGCCTCCTACAGAAGCGGCTGCTCACCAGCACTCCTTCAGAGCTTATTTACAGGTGCAGGTATGGAGGAGTAACATACTAGATGCAGAGAAATGGGGATGGAAAATAACCGCCAAAGGTTTAACTCCCATCACAATGACTGATCCACCGGCTCCACAAGAACTTCTAAACTCCATAACGTGCACAAGTAAAAAAGTGTGCAAAGCAACTGGTTTCTGTAGGAAAGCATGGGTAAAATGCACCACCATCTGCATGACCTGCCAAGGGCACACATGCCTCAATTCCATCTCTGAAGACAAGGATGTTATACTGGATCCCACCCAGTGGGACGAGGAGATTGATATCATCGAAGAAGAGCAAGAAATGAATCCTCATTCTCAAGATTCCAAGCATGAGGTGCTAGATGTCGTGATCGGCGAAGAGCCACCGTTATCTCTTAAACGGCGAAAGAAATCGTCAACATGAGTACCTTGTACATCATTCACATTATGATTTTTCATGTACACAACTAATACATCTTTCTGTACATAATTTATATCGTTATCGTTTACGTGAACATCTTATGTAAATGTATGCTTATGTATACATCTTTTGTTACTTTCAATGAAACATTATTCATAATAATGTCTTCTTATATTTTGAAACCACATAACATCATTTTGGAGTGGCTGCTCTTGGGTTGTCAAGGCCAAGTGGGGGAAACGGGCCAACCCGGATTTGCTCCTTTGCCACTTCGAAAACTGCACGATAGGAAAAGAAAATTACATGAGACATGAGAGATGGTATAAATGGCCCAAATCAAAAAATCGATTGCGGCTAAACAGCTGGGCCGATTTTGACAAACTAAAAACCATTCTACGCAAAATTTAATGTTCTTAAAATGCATCGAATACAATTTTCCATAGGATGCGTTGTTTAGGAGTTTTAAGCGAAAAACTAAACAAAAAATCAACTTTTTTAAGCAATGTGTTAAAAATATCCCACATTCAGAAATCGAATGCGGTTAAACGACTGGGCTGATTTAGACGGACTAAACACCATTCAACGTAGAATTTAATGTTCTTTAAAATGTTACCGAGAAACGTTTCTGTAGAATGCGTCGTTTAGAAGTTATAAGCAAAAACCTGAAAAAAGTGCGAAAATGTCGCGGTTTCTTGACTCCCAAAAATTAAGCAGAAGTCAGAATCCGTCGCAAACTCACCGGACTCTTATTTGGGACCCCCAAAGGGTATTAAAACACATTCCAGTTTTGGACAATTTTTCGGGATGCACGGTCTTTTTTTTATCTAATTTGCCTGGGCTAATGAGGAGGAGGACTAGACTGATAGGACATATTTTGAGACACGTTAGCCTGCTGAAAACGGTATTGGAGGGAATGGTTGAAGGCAAAAGATGTCGAGGAAGACCACGAACTACAATATGCACAGCAAATCATGTCTGATGTAGGATGCAGAAACTATGAAGAGATGAAGAGGAAAGCTATAAATAGAGCCGACTGGAGAACTGCCGCAGACCAATACATGGATTGAATACTTAAGAAAAAGAATACGAATGAAATTTGAATATTTTCATTTAAGTTCTAAAAGGGGAATTTAACATCGAAATGACGAAATAATTGAATGAATTGTGAAAATAAATACGACAGTGTGATTTTAAAACACCATCACACAGCTTGAAACCATGACGTCATCACTAAATTAACAAGCGATTTTTTTGCCAAGTTTCCTATCAACATCCACACATCATGTATCAGCGCCCAGTGCCCGAGGACATGTTCGGCTCGCCTGAGGCTGTAGCTGCTTCAAGCGGACACCCATGGGGTGAGCTATAAGTTCCGTTCAATTTCAAGTACTGTAGTTCCAACTTTTGTTACCAGATGTCACTGAAACATAGTGGTGAAGGTTTGAACTTTGATAGAGCGTTTCAACGAAGTATAACCTATGAATTTAGCTTTACACAAGTTTAGTTAGTGTAGTGGAAGGATCTTGTACATGCCATAAATCTATGACATGGGACCGCCTTACTTGCCCTCCGAAGGAAGGAATACTGAAGGATTTTAACGCTCTTAAAAAAGCCTACGGCTTCGGCCGGGTTTGAACCCACCATCTTGGGCACAGCAGATCAGCATGCCACCAACTACGCCACCGAAGCCGCTAATAGTCCTCAAATAAAACTATTTACATGTAGTACGGTACATTTTAAGTTATTTATTCACATATTGATGATGATGATAGTTTTTGTTTTAAGGGGCCTAACATCTAGGTTATCGGCCCATAATGGTTTGGGCATGACGAATAGAAATAAACAGTGTCATCACTCCACTCCTTAAGCATTGTAGTTCATGGTCCAGCCAGTGTGTGGCGTGGAAGTCGCTCCGAACCTTAAGCACATGAGACAAGTAGCCCACGAGGTTAGTACTGTAATATTCTTTGTGCGAGAAGTCATATTATGCGAGGTAATTTGTTTCTTTGTAATAGTTTATGAATGTCTATGCAGTGTTTTGTGAGTGCAAACAACTTCATTTTCTGCTCTTTCGGGGAAATGTCGTACTGTTTCTTTCCTGGATGTAAATCGGCTTACGAAAGCGAATCTGTTTGCGAAATGGGCGAGAGTAATTCCGCAGAAAGAAGCTGTCGATCGAAAGTAGAATCTGTGACGTGCCTTTTTCGGAAGATTTATTCATTATAAAGGCGGACTGTTTCGTAGTGAACTGTGAGAACGTGGAACTTCCTCGCGTGAAGTGGAAATTAAAACCAGGATCAGTACCTCACATTTTTCAAAATTTACCGAAATATATATCCACTGAGGTAAAATCACGAAAGGCGCCCAGTAAGATACGGAATGAAGGCAGTCATCCATGGTTACTTGTTCTACTTCGTGCCATCCTTACCTAAAACGAAAAAATATATAATCCGTCTTAATAATAATAGGCCTAAAATAATAATGGTTACAGATTCTTTAGGGACTTTGCGACATTGTGGTCACATAACCCCGTGTGCTTGGGTGTGTTTAGAATTTGTCTGATAACATGTGTCATTATGATGTCTGTAGTAGTGTGTGTATTTGGAATTGGGGTATGATTTGGGTAGGAAGTGGCCGTGGCCTTCAGTTATGTATCATCCCAGTATTTGCCTGTAGTAGAAGTGGGAAACCACGGAAAACCACTTCCAGGATAGTTGAGGTAGGAATCGAACGCGCCTCATATCAGTTTTGCCCCGCAAGGCTGAGTGAACACCGTTCTAGCCCTCAGACCAGAATTAAATTTCTTGGCAGTGCTGGCAATCGAACCCAGGCCTCCACGGTAATAGCCAAGAATGAGGCGGACATATTATGATAACAATGACCAACCTGCCAATAGAATAAACGGCCATCCATTTCTTCGCTTCCGTTACCGTCCTGATCAATATCATGGTCAGTATTCGAGTCTTCGGATCTTGTTCCAACTTTGTCTTCAGTATCAGAGTCACAAATCCCTTTGAAATTACTGAATCATAAACTATCGATTCGTTATCTTTCAGCAGAAGGCGACACATTTCATCTACGTCATTAGGTTTTCGTGTAGATTTGTTTTTAGGCTCGTCATTTCACAACGCCAGGAAAATGCTTTCTAAGGTATGGTGTAAGATGTCTCGAGACGATAAGATCGTAACTTGAACTGTTTGCTTGATATTAAAACTAAAACGAACCATGGAGCTGTCAGACCAATGCGCGACTAACGGAGGGTTTTAAAAGATAGTTGTACCTGGGGACTGAGAATATTAATAATAATTAATAACTTTTTGACGGTATTATTTGTAAGTCCTAACAAACAATTTGTTGTAATCAGCGCAACCTCAGCCTTCGTAGAGAGGTTTACGTAGCCCAGTGCGTATCCCATTTCGGAACAGCTGTATGCGGCTGACTGTGTAGCGTTGGGGGTCTGCGCCGCTAGCGCTAGGCAACAGCGGGGCGCGCTTGAACTCGGTCAGTGATAACATTTTGTATTCTATTCGTCATGATTTGGGTGATAGTGAAAATGAAAGATGAACAACAGAAACTTACAAGTAAAACTAACTATTCTCTTACAAACTAGAAGAGGAAATGGGAAACAAAGGAAAGACAATGTAAAAGAAAAGACAGGAGGAATGGAAATGCCCTCAACCCTCGAAGAATAAGAATTGAGGAATTTGGAAGGAAGGTCAGCCAACAAAGGCCGAGAGGATAGAGAAAGAGGAGAGGGTCCACCCCAAGAGTAATGGAAAAAGGGTGGAGGGGAACTTCACCGAGCTCAGGAAACCCTCGGGTCGCCAACTCCCGAGCTCACCAGCTGTGAGCCCTTGAGGGTGTAGCACTATCCAGGGTGCATAAGAAGTGGTGGGGTTACAGACACCCGGCCTTCTTTAAGGCCTTGAGCACAAGACAGGAGTTATGAGGAAAACGAATCAGGAGGTTTGACCCCTCGAAGAACGAGGGGTCAGGAATGATGAGGGAAGGGTTAATTAAGGCAGGAAAGTGAAAGACTCTCTAAGCCTCGGATACCATAATACCGTCGCGGTCGGAACAGAACAAAAGTTGGCCAAGGTAGGCTGAAAGAATAGGTGACAATGGGGAGCCGCCGGCACAAGTAAGAGGAAGCAATGCCGGACTCAGCTGGGATCCCGTGGTCGCCATCCCGCAGGTCGTGAGACTCTGGGGGGAAATACTCACATATTCCAGTCATTGGAATTATTTTGTGTTCACCGTCTGAAAGTAACATTATCAATGATTAATAATAATAATAATTATTATTATTATTATTATTATAATATCGTATGGCCTCTGTCTGGTGCTGGGTGCAAGCTTTTTTATTTAACGCCCGGAAGGCAGCTTGCATGTCGAATTTTGTCGTTCCATGTAACGCTATGAAAGTCATTGACGTTACTGTAGATATCTCAACTCCATGACACTTTAGCGCTTTCTAGTAGAGAAAGGAGGAAATGTTTGTGTTGGCGGAAAATCCTGAGATTAATTTTGCCATTATGAACACGGCCTAATGAATTCAAATGTTTTTTTTTACATGCCAACAAGGTATAACTTGCATGCCGTGATTTTTGTCGCCTTTAAAAAATCCCTTACCACGGCCAGGAGATATTCTGCAAGCTTGGGGTTGGTAATCCGAAACGATAACCACTCTCCCACCGTGGCAAGCACTATCAATGGTTAATAAGGAAACACCGAAAAATGGCTTGAAATCCATCTTTACAGAAATGGGTGGCAAATCGATTCATGTGAAAGATAAGCCAACAACAAAGTATTCAGCTATTACTCCCATCAGACCATCATCTACAGAACACACACACATCGTGGTAACGTTCACTCCCAGAGGCGTAGTTGGTAGCATGCCGAGTTTCTATGCCCAAGGTTGCGGGTTCAAGCCCGGCCGAAGTCCAGGGATTTTTAAGAGCGTTCAAATTCCCTCATAATTTCTTCCTTCGGAGGGGAAGTAAATCTGGCAGTCCCAGTCATAGATTTATGGCATCATAAATAACCTTCCAGTAATTACACTTGTATGAAGCTAAATTATAGGTTGGATTTGACTAACGCTCTTAGGTTCCAACATTCATCGCCAGGAGCCAACTGCGGTGGCATCTAGTAACCAATTTCATAACTAGTTGGTCGTTGACAGTGGCGTTAGCTAGCAAAAGTTGGAACTACTTGAAAATTGAATGTCTGCAGTCCTTACTTGAATTAAAAACAGATAACACAAACTAATACAGCAAACACAATTAACACTGGTTATCAGACCGATTCTACACATCCCAAAGTACACGAGGCTACATGACCGCGTTGTCGCAGCCCCTAAACTTAGGAACCAACCAACGTTCACTCCATCAATAAGAAAGAGGAATAGAAAACTCGTATTTTTTAATGAAATTAAACTGCACCTTCTTTGTTTCTTTATCTAAACGTGGGTGCTTTTTCTGTAAAGTGGAAAGTCTGGCTTAATTAAGAAGATGGATGAAACTTTAATTTGTCTCCTCCTTAATCGGCTCAGCGGAGGGAAGAGGTCCACTGGCTACTCGGAGCACCCTTCCTAGCGAAAGCCTCTTTAGTGCCCGAGTGTTGTTATTTTCCCTGCTAAGTCTTGTCGCATAGTAAAAGAAGAGAAGGTACTTCGTGGCGATACGTTCCCTCTAATGTGAGGCTTAGAAAGAATGTATGAAGTACAAATGGAACTAAATAGGCAACCTATATCTTCTTTCATTGATATTGTTTCACTGATATGCAACTTGAACTTTTCGACCGCAATCCGAAAATGTTTTCAAACGGTATATTATACCAACAGAAGGTCACACGTCCAGCCTAATGTGCATATCTAAATGAGATAGCCTATTTCCTATACGTACTAATGAAGCATATTCTGACCATCATAACAAAGAGACACATTATTATTAATCGTAGGTATGGTACACTCTTACATCATATTACAGCTTAAGAAATAATTGAACGAAAAAGGAAAGAACAGTTAGACTCATAATTTAATATCTAAATTCAAGATATAGTCCACTGAAAATCCATTATGTTGCCACCTTAGGCTCCTAGAGGACAGTCCTGAATGATGTGCTTCACCGTCACACTTTGGAGAGGCTAACCTGTTCCACTTGAACAAAGAGTCCGTACAAACACCAGAATTGGTCTTGATAAAGTTTAATTTCGACCATATCCGACGAGGAAGATCAAAGCCAGGTAGGCTACTTTAGAAGTGACAGATGGCATGTCTCGGAACTCCTCTGGAGCAAAAATCTCCCAATCACGAAACCACTGCTGGACTATGTCAAAGTTCTCATTGATAAGCCTCCTAGCTGTCTTCACAGGGAGCTGCCTTGAGCGAAGTCTGGGTAGACAAGCAGAAGGTATATCAGCATGAATAGGGAGATCCTGATTTTGAAGTATCTTGCAGTATGTTTTGACCGGGATATTACACCTGCGGGGATGGGGTGGAGGAATGTAGCTCAGAACAGGAAGCCATTGAATAGGGGTGCGTTTAATGGTACCGGATATATTTATTTGAAAACTTCTTATAATAACCAAGATTGCGTACATAAAACCTAAATGTCCAAGACTAAACACAGAAGGCAGAATAAGTAACAAGTAGTTCCGTGAAGAACTAAAGCCTATTTTAAAATATCCTACTCATGTTATTTGCCTCTATCAACATACAACAATTCAGTTTGATTGCTGTAATAGATTCGTAGATATTGAGAACCGTCTAATATTGCGGATGGTCGCCATGTTGGATTGTTATATGTATAGGCCATAGAATCATGTACCATTAAAGGAAAATTATTGCGTAGGTTCAATTATTCAAACTTTCACTTCGATCGCATGATTACGACACAAGAAATAAAAGCTTAATTTTAAAATTCGCACAGCCGCCATTTTGAGGTTATATAAACAATTGAAATAAATTAACTACCAGTGCATTACAATGTGTATAAACACTGCTGTACCAAATTTCATTGCGTTTGGATCATTAAATCGCGAGAAAAGTCTATTTAAAACTTTCAAATTCGCTTGGCCGCCATGTTCGTTTTGTAGTTAACCGGTTTTTGATAGTCCAATAAATGAACTTTCAGCAGTATCCTTCATCTCCGTACAAAATATCAGGGTGATACCGGTAATAGTTTCAGAGATATAGAATGCCGGTGAAATTTTTCGCGCAGCCGCCATCTTGAGGTTATGTAAACAATTGAACAAACTTAGATGTCGGTGCATTACAATGTGTATAAACATATACGCTACCAAGTTTCATTGCGTTTGGTTGGTTAAATCGCGAGAAATGACTATTTAAAAGTCGCAAATTCACCTGGCCGCCATGTTGGTTTTTTAGTTACCAGTTTTTCAAAGGTTACATAGGTGAACTTCTAGTAGTTCCCTTTATCACCGTACAAAAGTCCAGGGTGATATCGGTAATAGTTTCGGAGATATTGAATGCAGGTGAAATATTTCGCACAGCCGCCATGTTGGATTGGTGAGACGTAACAAAATTTGAAGGGCACGGTCGGGGTCGTCCGGAATGGTGCTATGAACTTACCGAGTTTCATTGAAATCGCTCCAGCAGTTTTGTGGTTAATAGGGACACACACACACATACACGAATCACACGCACACACACGAATCACACACGCACACACAGACACACGGACAAAAGGTGATCTCATAAGCCTATTTTTTTCATAAATGAAAATAGGCTAAAATAAGAGAAATGTCATGGCATTTAGGCTATAGACTTAGAAATGGCTTTTCATAACGTTCAATGGGGTAAGTTGTTTGACATATTGTAAAGGATTGGAATAAAGTACAGAGATAGGAAAGTAATCTTTAATCCATACGCACACCAGACGGCACTTATTCGAGTCGAAGGCCATGAGTGAGAAGCTGGTATTGAGGGAGGGCTGCAACCAATCACTCAAACAGTTCAATCTTTAGCATACATTGAACAAGCAATGAAGGAAATTAGAGAAAAATTCAAAGTAGGAGTAAAGATTCAAGGAGAAATAAACTCAACTCTGGTGATATTGCGGTCTTAACCGATTCATCAGAGGGTTTGATTGAGTTTTAAAAGGCATGGACTCCGTCTTGAGGAAGGATTGCATGAAGAAACTCAATAAAAGTGAAATAACAAAAATAAAATAGAGGCGAAATAAATCAGAAACCCCATTGACGTCAAATTGGCAGGTAAAACGCGAAATGAAGTAGGAGTCATCTGCTACTTACAAAGCAAAATAAACAGTGATGGACGAAGCAAGGAGACTATAAGAAATAGGTTGGCTCAGGCCAGGAAAGCATCTTTACAGAAAAGAAATCTGATGACATCGAATATAGATTTAGGTATTAGGAAGTCATTGTTGAAAGCCTTCGTCTGAAGCGTGGTGCTATATGGAAGTGAAACTTGGACTGTTGGCGCAGGAGATAAGAGGAGATTAGAAGCGTTCGAAATGTGGTGTTACAGGAGAATGATGAAGATCAGATGGGTAGATAGGGTTACAAATAAAGAGGTATTAAGACGAGCGGGAGAGGAGAGATGTTTTTGGTGACTGCCTATGAGGATAAGATTTATTGTACAGCCCCGGAGGGGGGGGGCAGTACCCCTGAAAGCCACCCCCCCATCTTTTACTAAAACCACCCCAACTGGCAACATCATAAGACCAGAATATTATCTTTACACAGCAAGTGGCGGCCACCCAGCTCGGGAGGTTAGCCAACTACTTGCAACACCTAGATACGGGAGACGCCACTCTCACAGACACAAAACATGTAACACCACATCTTTTCCGGCAAAAAGCCATGCAAAATTTCGATTAGCCCAAACATAGGAAATAGACTTCCTAAACACATATTATAGATAATTACACAAGGCAAAGGTCTTGCGGAATAAATGTCCACACAACATCGGTAGCAAAAACAGGACAGAGTAACACATTGGCCCTCCCGGAATGTCAAAGAATGTCAACACACGGACATTGGCAAAATCACGTTCCGTCAGCCGCCACACATAGCATCAGAGACTTCCCGTAAACAACGACGAAACAAAACAAACACAACAAAACACTGCGTTGCGAATTCTAGCGCATTTCAACATTGTTGCCAGTAGACATTCCTAGAGCACCCAGACGTGCTGGTGACACGCCAATATGATGACACTGTCATAAACCATCAATAATAACAGCATACAGACACACGGATATTGACACAGGATTCCGCGTTGTTACAATAGGTATAACATTTAGCAATGTACAGATACTATAGGCCGGATTTATCTTAGGGCTACAGAAGCATGTTTACAAGGGCGATAACAAGTTACACGCGCAGCCTGACAATTAGCCACACGACACATGATAAGACGTATCCGATAACGGCACGCGCGCCAGCGTGCTGCAGCGGAACGCCACAGACACGCAAGCCTCAGTAACCACAGCCACGGGCACCTCCTGCCCACACGCGCCCACTAATCAGGGGCGAATACAGACAGATTCCCTGAAGGAACAACCCCCCCAATAACTACTTCTCTTCTTTTTTTAATCTAAAAAAAATCATAGGCGAACAGGACATAACCACTTACACTTACAACCACTTCCTACCTTAACGTTACAGATAAGGCCGTGACGTCACAGCGTCACCGCACTTACCCATCCCAAGGAGCGGATAGGAAACAGATATTACCAAGTGAGGATGACAGGAGCAGAGATGGATAGTGCCATCAGAATGGCCAATGTACCACCTACGGGCTACCATTATACCACCCTTCTCCTTACATAACCCTGTCACTCACAACGCCATCCAACACAGACACACAAACTCATAAAAACAGATAGACTACATTCAAAAATATACATCGGGGTTAATAGGCTTCATGCTTTTACCCGAAATTCAGGTATGCTACGCCCTGGTCACAAATGCCTACACCCGAGTATTAGGGGTGTGTCAGAAAGAATAGCAAGCGTAATGCACATCTCAATATAAAGAGATGCGGCCACACTTAAACTAACAAATATTTTCTTACTAAATAATCCCGCATGCAAGGGACATAGAACTATCACACCCCAAACCATACTTTATCCTCAAATGAGAGCGGATACGCCTCATATCCAGCCACATGCATGGAATATCCTACCCACATACCAGGGGTTATTATTATTGAACCTGCATGGCACTTTTTGAAAACTTTTTACACACTTGGGAAAAACCTACCCCATCCACTCACTGTAAAAACATCCTGACAGCATCACCGGCTCCCGGCCACCATTAACATGGAGTCCAACGATGCACGACCCTCTCCTACCATGCTTTAATCCCATTCAGCCGATAACACCCCCGGATCCCAATAACAAGGCACCCAACACCATGGAAACCTACTTACGCCTCCAGGAAATTCCACAAGGCATCAACGCTGGATACCTGACATGGCGAACAGGTCTAAAGTAGACAATGCATTTAGAAGATCCTATAACCCCAGAACACTTAAAAATTTACATAATCAACACAGTAAATTACTTACATATCACACCTATTTTTTTTTATAAAAAAAGGAATCTGATGTCACGCTGAATGGTGATGAGAGTGTAAACAGAAAGGCAGAGGCGCCACACAAGAACAGAGCTGGGGGAGGCGATGATGAGCCCTGCCCCAGTTAACCCAATGACCCAGACCAAAAAGACGGAACTACGTAAGATTGAAGCATCGATGGCCTAGCGCGGGCAAACGCCAAAACCGGGGGTGCGTCTAGCCTACCCCCTTGGCAGAGGAAGGTTACACCCACTAGGCACCACGGTCGTCGAAGCCAAGACCTGCAGGGGAGACTTTTTGACGGACGGGGGGAGAATTAGCCAGCTCCACACCGGACTCAGGAGATGAACCTAGGGACGACCACATCAGGACTAGACTCCTAGTTTAGTACGTAAGTTAAGTAGAGCTTCTATGGCGGGAAGCTAGTCTTCTACTCACAGAAGTGAAGAATAATCTCAGGATTCAGCGGGACCAATCCTAGATTCGCCAAGTCCTTGTCCCGCGTGACGGGGTGAAGACGACCAAATAAATGATAATCAACAAACAATGAATAATATACATGAAATATGAATGATATGGAATGAATGCGATCATTCGGTCCCGTGCCCACATAAATTGCTGACAGCGAGTCACCAGAGCTTAAATGGTCACGCACCGGGCGGCCAGAGATATTAAATAGGTATGCAGCGGGCTGCCAAAAGGGGTTCCGTGGGCAACCCAGCAATGGAGAACAATGCCAATATAGGCGAAGAGGATTCCCGGACGCTAAATTCCCGGATGATATTATTCTATCGGACGATTTTCCCCGAACGATGTCCCGTGCCCACATAAATGGATGACAGCGAGTCACCAGAGCTTAAATGGTAACGCAGCGAGAGGCCAGAGATATTAAATAGGTATGCAGCGGGCTGCCAAGAGGGGTTCTCGTGGGCAAACCCAGCAATGATAAATATATCAGCAAACCACCAATGAAGAATGATGGCATCACAGGCAAGTGCAACGGCGATGAACAGGATGGCCGGGCGAAGCGTTTGCTCTCCAGCAGCGCAGGCGCCCGGGACTTTATTAATTACTAGTTATTAATCACTAATATAAATGTCGACAACTAGTATTAAGGGAGGGGAATCCGGTGGTTTTAGAGACAACCGGTGTTTCTAGAATACACACGGGTGGTGACCTGAGGAGGTAAAATGCCTCAGGCGATCGCTCCGGTCAACATTCTAGCATGTAAGGCAGTTGCATTTGGAACGCAACTTAGAATTAAGCAAATTTAATAAGCGCTGTTGTAAAATAGCTGCTACAGCACATTTCGGCACTAGATTAAGGTAAAACCATTCGGATTGTAAATACAAAATATTTTTAATTATCATAAATTAGGCTAAGCACCTTAAGATTAAGGTAAAACATTTCGGCGCCTGGCGACTAAAAACCGTTGCCAGGGTAAGCCCGACAATACGTCAAGATAAGTAAGATTAAGATAGCACGTTCGGCACCTGGTTACCAAAAACCGTTACCAGGGTAAGCCCGACAACACATAGAATAAGCTAGATAATACATAGACTAAGCTAGATAATACATAGGCCAACCTAGAAGTAAGTTAAACTTCAGTGGCGCCACACTTAGTTTTACAAATTAAGCGCTACCAATGAAGTGTTATATATTTATACATGTAATGTATTGCAATGTATTGTAATGTCTTATTAATCATTAATCCACTTTCACCCACACAGGAAGACCACGGAGCAACGAAGGGATGAACATTTTTCTCACTGATACATTTTTTGATTTACAGATAACAAGGAGCATGAACATGTCTGTTGTAAATATATTTCCCACACCAAAATACACATACCTTCATCTATGTCACACACAAACACACTACTCATCGATTTTAGTTGCACCCTTAAAGGTGACAACGTCAGCGGTCAGCGGTGGACAGCATACGTGGGATGATGAACATCGCTGAACGCAAACACATTCCGCATACGCAAATGAAGCGTTACTTCAGGATCGAAGGGCGGCACGGAGGTTGTAAGTGCCGAACCGTCGACCCTAAGGTGGAATTCCGACCCACGACGGAAAACCACGAGGTTATATAATAAGTACAAGGAGGGAATAGCGGACTAGCCACTAAACCGCACTAGGAACGGCCGAATAGGGAGCTGTAGTCAAGGCATGAAGGTAAAGTGCGCACAAAGAATAAGAGGTATAAAATAACTGGCCACGTAAAAGAGCTCTACAAGGTATATATGATAGTTGATAATTGTAAATTGTAAATTATTTTGTATTTTCTCGCCATATCATACAATTAAAAGGTTCCACATGGTTGGCCAACATACCTATACATATAGGGTACCAACATGGCAACCATTATTTTTTCTATGTTCATCATTATTACTATGTTTACTATGTTTACTATGTTTACTTATAAATCATCAGGAATATTACAAATGTAATGATTATTATTATTATTATCAGGTCATACCTGTTATCATTATCATGACCACCAATGTACACATATACACGCACACTGACTATGCTTTTGTTTCTTTCATTTTTCTTTCTACTAACGCCCAAATTTGTGAAGGTGTCCCGTTTCATCCCAAGAACAATAAACCATTATGATATATCCCTTTAACTTATATCCTGGGACACCTGTTTTATCTATTCTCTTCCATCTTTTAAACAATACACTCCAGGGAGCAATTTTTTTCTCCATACAGCGCCGGACGGCACATCCATGCGTCCAGCCATGTTTTTTTTTCCTCCCTGGCTAATACCAACATATATAAATAACATCAAGACCATGTATTTTTTTTGTACCTTTATTATTAATGCTTCAAATGTCAACTTTTAAAGTGAATAATTCTAAAATTAACTATGTATATGTACACCCAAAACCTACCCCTCTGAGCACAAGCTGGACTCACATCACCACGACATCGACACACCTACACCAACACGGAAGAAAAGAAGAAGAAGTACAAGAAGAAATCAAAAACGAACCATCACATCGACACCCCCACTCTACGTCCCGTTCCCGTTCGCGGGGACGCGAACTAATCGAAGAAGGGGACTTGTACAGCCCCGGGGAGGGGGGGGGGGGCAGTACCCCTGAAAGCCACCCCCCATCTTTTACTAAAACCACCCCAACTGGCAACATCATAAGACCAGAACATTATCTTTACACAGCAAGAGGCGGCCACCCAGCTCGGGAGGTTAGCCAACTACTTGCAACACATACATAAACATCTACACCAACAACTAACTGGGGCAGCTACGCTGACGTAATGCTGACCACGCAGCGCCGAGAACTATAAGAATGGAGTCCTAACTAGGAGCCAGGATCTGTTCTACTCAGTGCTTCGCCAGCGGCCCTACCCAACGCCTGTTCCAGCTACATCATCAGGTGAGATTCAGCAAATTGCTCAGACGCCTTTATTTTGTAAACACCCACCCATAATTCTGTACACACCAAATGTATAATTGTCTACATTCCCCCAAGAGGGACTTACAAATTCACACTCACTGACCAATAAACACATGGTCAGTAAATTACACTTGCATTGATAATTACACTCCTCTTCATATCCTCATACCCTTCCTGACTTTCGTCACTATTGACCGTGACCGTAGTAGCCAGTAACTGCTTGGTCAGACTGCATTGTATTTCCCCGCACGCGACTCGACTACATAACGTCGAGCCGCTGACACAAGCACGCCTATTGTATTACTCATACCGTCCAGCTGGCAGGCCAGTATAGTAGCCTGCATTTAGAGGTCCATCCCCTAACCAACACTTGCACCTTTGCAGGAACACCCCCTAGCGTTTAAACACTAAACAACACACTACACTAGTAAGCTCTCCCAGCTACGGGAAGCTACTCTCATTTAGGAACAACCTTCCAAATTAGTACAGTAACACAAAGTGTGTTTTATCCCAAACTACCCCCCAACTAAGGGATCTAAAACAATATGTTGGTTGGACATGGAGTCTCAGGAATAACAAACTTAATAATGGAAGGAAGAGTCAAGGATAAGAACTGTAGGGGTAGACCAAGGTTAGAATATGTTTTATAAATTGCCTTGGATGTAGGATGTGGTAGCTATGTAGAGATGAAAGGATTCGCGCAGGATAGGGAGGCATGGAGTGCTGCATCAAATCAGTCAAAAGACTGAAGAATTAAACCAAATTTCTGAAAACATAAAACGGAAGGTTCTGTCACTTTTGCAACAGTATGTTAGTACATAAACTGAACATATTAGGTTATCAAAATGTTAATAATATGAAGAATTAACTCATATTTACCCTAATGATATTTTTCATTATTTAGCCTCTCTATAAAAAAGAATAGTTTTCTGTCCTGTTAATCAAATTTGTATGTTAAGGAATGATCTCTCTAAAATCCTTTCTTAAGTGTCAGAACCTCATCTGTCGAGGAATAGGTTGTTGTTGTTATTGTTGCTGTTGTTGTTGGATATGTGTTCAATTTGTCTGATAACCGGTGTTTCTGTGGTCACTGCAGTAGTGTGTGTAATTATCATACTCCGAGACTTGAGGTAAGGTACTATCCCAGAATTTTCCTGTAGAGTGCTGAAGACTTCACTGTCACTGCCAGTATTTGAACTCCCGACCTCCGGAATTACTGCAGCTCGTATTGGTGGTGAAGATTTTAATGAACACAATTACGCCCCAGGGTCGTGGTTAAAGGAAAATAGACTCTGAATATTGCTAAAATACCATTGTAGAAATAGAAATGGCACAGTCCCCTTAATGCTCTGACATGTCTCTTCTTTTGATAAGCGAATCATGAATTGCCTCTTAGCAGTTATCATATTTTCAATCCACAATACACGATTTAAATCATCAAAAGCAGGAGTTCCAGCGCTTTCCACCCACTCATCCTCATAAATTGTGCACAGTATCTGGTCATATGTGTATATTCGCTTGTATTGTCCCATACAAAGACAATCAATTACATACGAGTTCTGGACATGTAACGGTAGAGCCATGCCACACATAGTGTATCTGCTTGGCCGAAATACAATGGACGAGCTCTGTTTTGAAAGATGAATCAATGATTCTGAATGTCCAGATAGCGCTCGTTATAAGAGCAGTCTACTGGTTATGTAGTAGTTACTGTTGTTTTAAGGAGCGTAACTACGAGGTTATCTGCCCTTCTTAACACGGATTAAAGTATACGAAATTGGAATGGAATTTAAATTTTAGAGGTGGATACCTAAAATTGAAAAATAAAAATAAAAAAATAAAAAATAATAATTATAAAATTAAACAAATTTTACGGAAAAACAAAAAATTATCATTCAAAAACGAACAAATCGTTGAGTAAATGTATAATAGAAAATTTAGATTGCTGGCCCTAACCCACTCTCACTTATAAAGCGGATAACGCGATCAGCAGCTACCGCGTCATCGGCTAATATAAGTTTGAGTGTCATCTGCAAACCAAGGTTTCTTTGTAAGTCAGCAAGATCTACACACTCGGTTAAAATGTGGGCCACTGTGAATACGGCTCTACAGGTACAAAGTGGGGGGTCTTCCCGTCTTATTAGGTACGAGTGGATGGATCTTGTATGAACTATCCTTAGCCTACACAGAATGACGGACTCCTTCCATGTCTGGAAAGAGCTCCACCATACACGAGTAATTCCCTTGATCGCTCTCAGTTTACTGGGCAGTGGGTCAGCTAGCCACTGACTCTCCCAAATAAGATCATTCTGTTTTACTGGAAACGTTAAGGACACTGGCTTGTGACAGTGGGTTAATTTATTAAAGAAAGCTTTCCAGTCGGTCTGCGTAAATTGCGCCCAATTACGAGGGGTGTACTATATTGTTTGGCACTTTACTACCCAAATGAAGTACATTACACATCAGTTGTTACGTCCACCTTCTCAACATAATCTCCTTGTAACTTTATGCACTTTTGCCATCGATATGTTATTCTCTCCAAACCTTCCGCAAACCATTCCTTCAGAGTGCTGCGTACACATTCCTCTTGACAGCTGTGTCAAGTTCAACAAAACTGTGACCTAACTGGTGATAATCACTTGGTGCCAAGTCAGGAGAATATGGTAGATGTGGCAGCACCGTGAATCCCATTTGATCAATGGCAGCAGTGGTATCTCGGCTAATGTGGGGACGGGCGTTGTCATGATGCAGAACCACACCTTTAGCCCATTTTCCTGACTGCATAGTTTTATTGGCACGACATAAGCGCTTAAGGGTTCCCACATAAGCTGCACTGTTGATCGTGGCCCCCAATTCCAGCCAGTCACTGAGGATGATGCCCTTTGTGTCCCAGAACACTGTCACCATCCACTTGCCAACTGATGGCACTGTTCGACATTTCTTTAGCAGCCATGTCTCATCACCAGTCACAAGTCTAGCCATGAAGTCGGCTATGACGAGTGCATTCGTTGGCTCCTGTGCGCGTGCTGCTACCATACGGTGGAACAAGACACTAGTTACACGTCACCATCTTCAAAAGTGAAATGTGAATCATACCTGGACGTACAAAAAATAAAGTGTAAAACATTATAGTACGCCCCTCGTACATTAGACGGGAAAACAAGTATTCATACACCCTGTCCTGAAAGAAACATTACATATTATACGTAGGAAAATCAATATGTATCTGCAATCAATTTATTACAGCCTGAAATACAGCAACCCGCTACACTAGATTGTTATGTGTGTAGTCTGCATTTGGGCTCTCATTTCTCATAGCCCTCCAAAATACGTTGGCAAGTACTCGAACTATCAGACAATATTCACAAAGAAGCAAGCAGCCTATAAGGTGCTGGATAAATTCAGCACAATACGGGGACAATGTTTTGCTTGGAGAGAGTTTGGAGGAACCCGGGTAAACCCCACACTGATGATGGCTACTGTCCGTGCCGGGATCGTAACCTCCTAACCTCTTCACTTGCTGCAGGTCCAAATTGCAATCTTGTAGCACGACTCAACGTACATTAGCCATTCCATTTATAACTCATCTATGAATTTCCGCTCCTAGTACGTCCTCAGATCACAAAAAACGGATACGTAACGTTGTTCTTCCTTGGTGCAAACAGAAAGTGGTGCGGCCATCTTTACGTCGCAACAGCGCAAGCTGTACTGATCTGATAACGCTGGAACCTACCACAGACTTGGACAACGGTTTCATCTAGCGGTTGTTGAGCACATACTGCCATACAGCCAACCTAACGACACTTATTGCACAATTGCTAATACTTATTGACTTGCCCTCGTATTTATCACAAAATAACAGGCTCTTATGTACAAAAACGAGGGGGGGGGGACGGGTACTTAATTGGATGATATGTTTCGATTGCCAAACGATCATTATCAGATCGTGCACACTTAGGATTAGTTAATATGCGAAGGTTATGTATTAAACATATGCACACAATATAAAAATTACAAAAGTTTGTAATAACTTATGTGATGTGTCAATCTTATTTAGAGATATCATTACGCTTTATGTTTGATGCCCTTCTATAGTTGCTATTATTAACTGTGTTAACCTGTGATCGATTGAATTATTATTGTGACGAACTTCAGGAATGATGTGGTTTATACATTTTGTTATTTATGCTTCTATATAAACTGTTCCTATTTAAACTGGTGACCCATTGTAATGTGGTTGTCTTGTCAATTATTATTTATTTAGCGTATGATGCATACATGACAGTGATTAACATACGAGGATTGTTTTTTAAGTAATACCCGTTGTGATATTACGCCATTTCAGCACTGCGGTTGGCATTCCGTGCAGGTGCGCTGTGTACCTGCATCTATTGGCAAGGCTGAGACGCCATTACGGAAACAGTCGCCCTTGAGAGGGTGTGTTGATAGGCTTTTGAAATGGCATCGTCGATCGCGAGTCCCGCCGACTCGTAGACAGGAGAACTCCGTATGTTTAGGAGTTCTCCTGAGCACATACGCAATTTGCCTGACAGTGGTGGCCAAATGGCAGCATATATTACAGGGGAGTTTTCTCTCTTGTCTACGAGTCGACGGGACTCGCGATAGGCGATGCTATTTCAAAAGCTTGTCAACACACCCACACAAGGGAGACTGTTGCCGTAATGGCGTCTCAATCTTTACAATAGATGCAGGTACACAGCGCACCTGAACGGAATGCCAACCGCAGCGCTGGAATGGCGTAATATCAAAACGGGTATTACTTTATAAACGCCCCTCGTATATATACATTTACAAAATAGACAATTTTCAGCATTAGAACCCTTCATATATGGGCAGCCATGTCTTGAATCCGTTCAAGAGCTTATGGAGTTGACTGCATGGAGCTCTTCTAAGGTCCCTGAGTACATATATACAGGGTATTCCCACAAGATGTGTTTGATGGTTTGCACTTCATATCCACATTCACAACGAGGCGAGTCTATCCAACCCCACTGATGTAAGGCTGCTCTAGTTCAAGCAGTGCCACATCGAATTCTGTTGAGACGGGACCAGACAGCTCGAGGGAGATGGAATCCAGGTAGTTTGATGGTAGGATCAAGTACTTCAAACAAACCACGAGATGGAGAGGTAGATCATTCAATTTTCCATGTTTCGGGGGTCGAACGGAGCTGAGGCAAGTTCCATAGCCGCCTTGTAGGCTTGTTAACGTGGCAAATACCCAAATTATACAATTCAGTTGAATGGAATAAGGATAAGTAAACTTAATTACCAAAAACATTTACTAATTTAGGAAACTGTGAGAAAATTGCCGTATTGATAATTCAAATGCTCTGCCAATCAATACAAATTATAGTCAAATTAGTACATAAATTGATCCAACAATGGGACCTTGTTCATAAAATTGGATTAAATTTTAATTCTTGGTCAGTCGGGAGTTTGCCCATTATTAAATTATTTTATTAGATTAGTTTCTTAAGGTTTGATTCTAATTTTCTGAAGAAGGTCGCATTGTTGGATCGAAACATGTACTAGTGTGAATATAATTTGTATTGTTTTGCGGAGTATTTTAATTAATAATACAAACTGAGTTAGTATTTGAATCCTAAGCACTAGATGGCGTCCGTTCTCGCCTCGCACTGGTTGCTGTGCAATTCGTTAGCTTCCTTTAGTGGTGCCACTTACTTGTTATTCTGTGGACTGTGGTACTAATCGCTGCGTCTAATAGAATTTGGCAACACTGAAAAATGGCTTCTAATACTCAATGGCTTTTTTACACCATTTCTTCTTCTTCTTCTTTCGTTTCACCCTCTTTGGGGTAAGTTGAATCAATCATTTCCCTACACGCTGTTCTTTCCGTAGAGTCCAGTACTTCTTCAGTCTTTCCGATCTTCTTTTCCTCTCTTCTTCCGAGATAATGGGTTTGGATTTTCGTGTAGCTCTGTCTTGAAACCTTATATTTTCGTCTTTAGTAATTAATTTGGCTGATCGATCGAGTAATGACGTTTCTGTAATTTTCAATTCTACTAGGTCATTTTCAATTTCTTTAAATCAGTTGGATTTTGTTTTATGATTACGGAAAAAGTCAAAGATTTTTTCGTTAATCTATTAGAATCCATTCTCAGAAGATGACCGTAAAAATTTTTCCTCCTTTTTCGCATGGTATCTGAGAGATTTTCAATTTTCTGGTAGAGAGTTTCATTCCTAATGTATATAATCTTGTTATCCTGAAATTTTGGTCCTATCGTTTTTCTTAAAATTTTCCTTTCCTTCAGCTCGAGTTTTTCCATTTGGCCCTTAAAATTTATAGTTAGTGTTTCTGCTGCGTGCAGTGCTGCTGGCTTAATCAGTGTCTAGTAATGCTTAATGTTGGACCCACATGAAAGGGATTTTTTATTGTATGTATCTTTTGTTAATTGGAAGGCCAGTTCAAGCTTATTTTTCCTGGATTCCATTGCTTTACGTTCCCCAGCATTCCAACTAATCCATTCTCTGAGATATTTGAATTCTTGTACTATTTCAATTTTTTGTTCTATAACTTTGCAGTATTTACGAGGGTGTTTGTTGTTCGTCATGATCATTTAATACACATTTTATTTTATTACTTTTCTTGCACTTCCATTTGGTTAATGGTTATGAATTTAACATTAGGCATAGCGTTAGCCCTTCGAAGCCTGCAGATAAAGATGAATTTGAAGTAGCATTGACTGATTTAGTACAGGCTCAATAAGAAATGAAAGAATGTGACTGAGAGGAAAATTACTATACAGTTCGTTACGGAAATAGACAGTTTTACAGAAACACATCCATAGGAAACTGGGAACATAACCGAAACAGTCTACATGAAACTTTGAACAAATTAATCGCCTTATGGTTATTACATTCCTTACTTTCTGATGATGACGATGACGAAGACATTTCTTGTTTTCGGGAGCGAATCAGAGAGGTCATCTGCTTCCTTCCTAACCTTCTGCTAGGCACTGAATACGACACTGATGTTCAGAAGTTCGAACAATTTATAAGCTTAGTAAAACGCCCTATTAAAAGGGCGTCGAAAACAGTTGCGAAGTAGTTAGCAAATTCCGCTACTCATCTAAGTTTCTAAGAATCACTCTTCACCACACTCACATCTCCAATTCTAATTTCTCTCTCCATTCGACTCCCTCCAACCAAGCTAGAGCCAGGAAGTCGAAACCTGGTCGAGCTTTTGGGAGCAACTCACTTTGTTATTTGAGACGTTCTCAGTTCATTGGACCACGTGATGTCTCCAAATAGCGGTGAACTTGTTCAGCAATTGGAACCTGCATCGCTTCTAATTTGCCTCCAATTAAACGCAATTAACACACGCACAAGACGTTCTAATGGCTGGGGTTAACTGGGGCAATGAGCTGCCCGGACAGTGCCAGTTGGTCTTAAGAGCCTTACAGTTTGCACAATGGAGGAACTCTAGCTTGTAATACGATTCCTTCTGTCTTAACGACGCTCATACTTTCTGATATTTCAAAATCTTCATTTCATGCGTTTATGATTCGAAATACATTAAGTCAATATTTAGTGTGCAAGTAAACATACCGGGTGAGTTAGCCGTGGTCGTTACGGCGTGGCTGCAGGCAGTCGCTCATAACCGGAAGGTGAGGAGGTTCGAATCCCCCCACCGGCAACCTTGAAGATGGTCTTCTGTGGTTTCCCATCTTTCTTCCAATCAAATGCCGGGGATGGTTCCTAACTATAGGCCACAGCCGCTACCTTCCAATTCCTCGTCCTTATATTCACACTTTTCTCCCCAGACAATACTCCACACGCGAAGGTACTTGTAGCTCACCCCATGGGTGTCCGCATAGAAGCAGCTACAAACTCTGGCGAGCCAAGCATGTCCTCGGATACTCCGGGCACTAAAATCAATACACTAAATGAATAAAAATTTAAAAAATATGTAAACATTGCTGAAAATTACCAAATTAATCTGGGATACCTCGAGGAATTTTGGAGAACATTCCCCTTAGACTGAGCAGTTTTAAACAATACCGCGGTGATGGCCCTCAAAGAATCCATCTCCGTCCTACGTAATCATTACCACTGAGGAGAATTGACAATTATTATTATTAGTATTCTTCTTTCTTCGATTCGGCCAACTAGAGACCACGTCAGTTCAACTGTCTCTTCTTCCGAGCTTTAACTACCGCCCAGTGTTCCCGCATTCGTCTCCGGTGTTGTTCTTTTCTCTCTTGGGACCACACCTTCCCTGTCTTCAGCTTCGGCTGTTCCTGGAAACCTTTGTGCATACGTAGTTTTTCCTGAAGTGGAACACGCTCCTGGATATCTTTAGGGGAAATTTCCAATTCACGTAGATCTTTCTCAACTTCCGTGAACCATGCCCCTTTGGTTTTCTTATCCTGAAAGTACGTCAATATCCGTTTTGATATCCTGCCTGGGCTCATTCGTGTCACGTGGCTATAAAAGGCAATCCTTCTTTTTCGAATCGTGTCACTGATCTTCTCCACGTGCTTGTATAATTCGTGGTTGTGACGCCTTCTGTACTCGCTGTTTTCTTTGATAGGACCCAGGATTTTCCTCAAAATCTCCCTTTCTTTCGCCTCAAGTTTTTCCATTAGACCTTTCTTGTTCATTGTTAGAGTCTCTGCTGCATACAGAGCCTCTGGTCGAATAACAGTGCAGTAATGTCTAATTTTGGCGTTTAAGGATATCGATCTCTTATTGTAGATGTCTTTAGTCAGGTAGTATGCCATCTCCATTTTATTAATGCGTGACACGAAGGCTTCTTTCTCTGAGAGGTTGGGCTCTATCCATTCACCGAGGTATTTAAACTTTTCTGCCTTCTGAACTTTTCCTAGTCCGACCTCCAGTTCCCTGGGCGCTGCTTTTATGTTTGTCATGAATTGTGTCTTCTCAAAGGAGATTTGAAGCCCAGCCTTCAGTGCTTGATTTTTCAGTTGATTAAGTTGTTCTTCTGCCGTTTCAATAGAATCTGAAAAGATCACTAGATCATCTGCAAAGCCTAGACAGTTGATTGTAAGATTCGTACACTTGTACCCTAGCCTTACCCCATTTTCTACCCTTTAATTTTTCATTTCCTTCCGCCATTCTCGGATGACCTTTTCTATTATTATTATTATTATTATTATTATTATTTTTTTTTTAATCGTTTCGGTCGTCTATGGACCACGTTATTTCAACTGCCTTTTCCCTCGTTCTTTCACATTGGCCCAGTATTCGCGCATTCTTCTTCGGTGAGCTTCCCTTCGTTCTTCGGTCCACTTCTTGCCAGTTTTCAATATAGGTTTTGGCTGAAAACTCCGTATCTCCCCAAGTTTCTTCTTCAAAGAGTCACGTTCCAAGATGTCCTCATGTGATATCCCCAGTTCTTGTAGGTCTTTTTCCACCTCTGTAAACCAGATCCCTTTGGTTTTCTTTCCCACAAAGTAGGCACAGATTCGATTGGACAATCTTCCGGAGTTCATTCGTGTTAAATGGCCATAAAAGGAGAGTCTTCTTTTGCGAATGGTGTCCGTTATTTTCTCCACATGTAGATAGAGTTCGTCGTTGTGTCGTCATCTATACTCTCCTCGTTCCTTGACCGGGCCCAAGATCTTTCTCAGAATCTTCCTCTCTTTGGCTTCGAGTTGTTCTGCCAGGCCTTTCTTATTCATCGCCAGGCATTCTGATGCATATAACGCCTCCGGGCGAATAACGGTAACGAAGTGCCTCAGTTTGGCCTTGAAGGACATTGATCGTGATTTGTAAATGTCTTTGGTTAAATGGTAAGCCATTTCCATTTTGTTAATCCGTGCCACGAAGGCTTCCTTTTCACGAATGTTGGGCTCAATCCATTCACCCAGGTATTTGAATTTCTCTACCTGTTTTATTTGTCCTCCATTCACCGTAAGTTCTCTGGGTTCCGACTTGATGTTCGTTATAAACTGCGTTTTCTCAAACGAAATCTGAAGACCTGCCTTTGCTGCTTGCACCTGTAATTGATTGATTTGTTGTGTGGCTGTGTCAAGAGAATTAGAGAAAATTGCAACATCATCTGCGAAAGCTAAACAGTCGATTGTCAGGTTTTTGTTCTTACAACCTAGTCTGACCCCATTCTCTATACCATCCTTACACAATTCTTTGCGCCATTCTCGAATAACTTTCTCAAGAACACAGTTGAATAAAAGAGGCGAGAGCCCATCTCCCTGTCTCACCCCTGTCCGTATTGCGAAGGATTCAGAAATATCTCCCCTGAATTTCACTTTGGAAGCCGTATCCAATAGGGATTGGTGAATGATTGCTCTTGTCTTATTATCTAAACCAAATTCTCTTAAAACCTGGATCAGGGTACTTCGATCCAGCGAGTCGTAAGCCTTCTTGAAATCAACAAAAGTCACAACAAATTTCTTACTTCTCAGATTCATGTACGATAGAATTGATTTTAGATTCATGATTTGCTCAACACAAGAGCGCCCCTTTCGAAATCCACATTGGTATTCGCCCAGGTGTTGATCGAGCTGTGCTTCCGCTCTCGTTTGAAGCGCTTTCACGAGAATCTTGTATGTTATCGAGAGGAGTGATATGCCACGATAGTTGTTTACGTCCGCTTTATCACCTTTCTTGTGCAGGGGATGAATTAGGGCTGATGTCCAATCACTGGGCAGTTTCTCTGTTTCCCAAATCTCCCGGATGATATCCGTTAGCTTGTCGACTGGTTTTTCACCTGCGTATTTCCAGAGTTCGGCAACTATTGAATCCTCACCTGGTGCTTTATTGTTCTTAAGTGAGTGAATGATCTGCTTGATTTCTTCCCTAGTGGACTTGAGTCTGGATTGACGAGCACATTACTGTAAAAGGAAAATTTCGATGTTGGAGCCTCACAATTGAGAAGGGACTCAAAGTATTTCGACAGGATCTGGCAGTTGTCTTTGTCATTGTAAGCA
The DNA here is from genome assembly GCA_946902985.2 of Meconema thalassinum. Lineage (NCBI taxonomy): Eukaryota > Metazoa > Arthropoda > Insecta > Orthoptera > Tettigoniidae > Meconema > Meconema thalassinum. Next base: position 174,156,060 of record OX336399.1, read on the forward strand.
ACTTTCCCATCGGGATTCCTAAAGTGAAGACTGGGTGGTGTGTATTTACTGAGATTTTGCTTGAAGGTTTTATAGAAATCACGGGTGTTGTTCTTTTTGAAATCTTGGTCTATCTGTGCCAACTGATTTTTTTGGAATGCTCGTTTTATCCCGCGTATGGTTTTATCAGCCTGCTTTCTCACGACCAGGAATCTCTCTCTGTTTTCTTCATTCTTCTGTTTGTTCCATCGCAACCAGGCAAGCCGCCTTTGGTGAATGGCATCGTCACATTCATTAGTCCACCAAGGATGCCGCCTCAACTTTGTCAGTGGGATGGTTTCCTGTGCCGTTTCAAGAATTGCTTCTTTGAGTTGTTCCCAATTCTGTGGCTCAAGTGTTTCAAGTTTCTGACTGAATTCGCTTTGTGTTTTCAGTTTTTCTACATCAAACCTGTTGATCTTTCTTCCCTGAAATCTCTTGGTAGATCTTGGAAGAAGTTGTAATTTTATCTTTGAAAGATAGTGATCAGAGTCAAGATTCGCGCTTCTTAAGACTTTTACATTCTGGATTTCTCTACGAGATTTACGAGAAATAGCAACGTGGTCAATTTGGAATTCGCCGAGATGGGGATTTGGGGATGTCCATGTTTTCTGTTTTGCAGGAAGTCGTTTGAAAGCGGTTGACTTCATCACTAGGTTGAACGCCTTGCACAACTCCACTAACCTTTCTCCATTGCGGTTTGTTCTTCTGTGGGCCGGGTATTCTCCGATAATATTCTTGAATTTCTTTTCCTTACCGAGCTGAGCATTGAAGTCCCCAAGAAGGACGATGATGTGTTCCTTGGGAATCTTGGATAGAATATCTTCAAGCTCTTCCCAGAATATTTCCGTCCCTTGTGGATCGATTCTATTAGCTTGATTAATTGGGGCATGGACGTTCACCATGGTGTAGATTTTATTTGTGCTCCGAAACGAAAGGATCGAGACTCGACTGTTGGGGGACGTGAAGTTGGTGATGGACTCTAAAATCTTCTTACTGACCACAAATCCTGTGCCAAGGTGGGGGATGGATTTTACTACACGTTTTCCGACTTTACCTTTGAAGATTCTATACTTCTGGGAGTCAAAAGCTTCTGTATCAACAAACCTTGTTTCCTGAATTGCTGCGATCAGGATTTGATGATGTTGTAGGGTGTCAATCAGTTGTTTCAATTTATCGACCTTCATAAGGGAGTTCACGTTGAATGTTGCGAAGAAGTTGCGTCGTTTGTGTCTGATCTTGTTTGTAGGAGTCTCCGATACCTCCAAGCATGTCGTTGCAGGCTCCCCAGAGTCCGAAGGCCTGCATGCGTCGTGCAAGACGACGGTGGATTGGTTACCACCTGGGGTAGTTGCTTCAGCAGACGTTTCCTCCATGCTTTTCACAGTTGAAAAAAACTGTAGATAGGGGGCCAGTGATATTGCACACTGACCAATGTACTGCCAAGGTTGTGAGCCTTGGAGTCCCCAGCACTGATCGGCTTGCCGACCCTGCTTCCCGCTGGGATTGGTTACCCAACCTTCCACTGGGTTGCTCGGCTTAACAGGGGGCACCTCTTGTAGGTTACATGCTGGAGTTGGAGTGAAAGAGGCTAAGTTGGATTCTCTTGCTGAATCCAATATGTTTAAGTCGCAGCTGACATGCAACAACGCATTTCACTCCCATTAGCCCAGAACCGTAAGAACTCCTCCCAGGTTGATTCCTGGGACCCATTATTATTATTATTATTATTATTATTATTATTATTATTATTATTATTATTTAATTTTGTGCATGCGCTTACACATTCTCAGCATATTTGCTGGAAAGAAAACATTCACAATCTGAGATACCGTATATATCATAAGGAGCGTCTGGCTCCGTGGCTAAATGGTTAGCGTGCTAGGCTTTGTCCCGAAGTGCCCCGGGTTCGATTCCAGGCTGGGCCATCAGGGATTTTAATATCCTGGGGTTAATTCCCGTGGCTCGGGGACTGGGTGTATGTGACGTCTTCGTCATCACTTCATCCTCATTACGACGTGCAGATCGCCCACGGGCGTCAACTAGTGAGACCTGCACTCGGCCTCTCAGGAGGCCACACGATCATTATTATTTATCATAAGGAGATTGCATTCAGTAGTAGCTTTAGACTTTCCCCTCACTCTTTAAGCCTGATTGATGAAGAACAGCCATAATATGCGACACGTCAAAAGTATGAATATTTTCTTGCATCTGTTTAAGAAGGCCTGGGTCTAATTTCAACTCTGTGGGAGATTCCTCATTTTACAATGGTACTATGACTGAAAATACTGACAATTATTTCAAGAACTTGCAAAGTTCATACTTCATTTAGGAATCATCGCACTGTATGGCAAGTGTCCAAGATAACCGACTTTTGGATCTGTCCCAGCTTGTGAGCCCGTAGTTAGTCCACCAGTCTTGAAGGTACAATTCCAGTTGCAGACAGAATGCTTTAGCTTCCACATTTGTCTTACATCAATGACCAGTTCAGTGTATTTGTTGACCTTTCGGGTATAGACTGTGGAGATTGTGGTTGAGAGGTACGGATATAATTATCTATCATCACAGCTTCTTTCTCCTGCCGATCAACAAGGAAAACATCAGGTCGGTTGACTTTGATGGTTTTGTCGGATCTGTCCCTGTATAATATATGGGTTCCATTGACCGAAACATATTTTGGTTGATACGTAAAACACGTAAGCGATGATTCATGTTGTCCTGTAATTTTAGCCAATCTCCATGTGCACGATCCTAGCAACATTATTGTGGCGCTCAGTGCAGTCCATATTATCCACCGATAATGTGGTCCAAGGTTTCATCCCGCTTGCCACATTTTCAACAGTTATACTCAACGTCTGTCTGATTTAGGATGAACCTCCCGTATTTCCTTGTAGGAATGACTCTGTCTAGTATAGCCATTATTCTTCTTCCTCTTTCTTCGAATGAGCCAACTATGGACTACGTAGGTTAACCAAAATGGTTTTCAGCTTGATGAGCTGGGATTGGTTCTTCCTAGCCCATATCTCCTTCACTTTGTAGTTGTTTAGATGCTTCTGACCTCTTTGGTCTCTGCCCTTTCTTAAGTTTAATCTGTGGGTCTTCTTTTAACATTTTCCGGAAAGCTTGTCTGTCTTGTATAACGGATTCAGAGATATTAAAGGTTTGCAGATCTTGTTTAACTTGCTGGTACCACAGTGATGTTGTATGCTTGTAGGAGCTGGCTCTGTGGATTACACCGGTCAATCTAGACTCGTTCATTGTCAGCATTGTTATTATTATTTTTACTTTCACATTGAGACCCTATGGACTACGAGTTAGCAATCAATATCATTTTATGTATGTTGCTCTTGTTCGTCTCCCACATTTGATAATAATAATAATAATAATATTAATAATAATAATAATAATAATAATAATAATAATATAGTATGGCCTCGGGTGCTGGGTGCAAGCTATGTTGTTTGATACCCAAAGGGTAGCTTGCATATCGAATTTCGTTGTTCCTTGGAGCACTATGAAAGTCAAGGAGGTTAGATATCTAAGCTCCCTGAACACTATAGCGCTTTCTAGTAGAGAAATGAGGAACTTTGTATCGGCGGAATCTACCGAGATTAATTTTGCCATTATGAACACGGCCTACTGAATTCAAATGGGTTCTTTGACATGCCAACATCGTATGACATTGGTGTCGTAAATTTTGCCGCCTTTCAAGAAACACTTACCACGGCCAGGAGTGAATCTGCAAGCTTGGGGTTAGTAGACCAACACGTTGACCACTCACCCACCGTGGCCACATTTGATGTCCTGCCAGTATCCTTTGAGCCAGAGGTGTCCATACAACACGCCGGCTGCACGCCAGCGTGCTTCTGGAGCAGATGGCCACCTCCCTTGTGGGGAAAGGCTACATATTAGTCTGTAGTCACATCAAGGGAAAAATGCTTGCCACGGTGGGTGAGTGGTTATAGTGTCGGACTACCAACCCCAAGATTGCAGGTTCGCCCCTGGCCATGGTAAGTGATTTTTGAAGGCGACAAAAATCACGACACTCATGTCATTCGTTGTTGGCATGTTAAAGAACCCATTTGAATTCAGTAGGCCGTGTTCAATGGCAAAATTAATCTCGGGATTTTTCGCCAACACAAAGTTCCTCCATTCTCTACTTGAAAGCGCTGTAGTGTCAAGGAGTTTAGATATCTAACCTCCTTGACTTTCATAGCGTTCAAAGGAACGACGAAATTCGACAGCAAGCTACCCTCTGGGTGTCAATTAACAAAGCTTGCACCAGGCACCCGAGGCCATACGATATTATTATTATTATAATTATAAGGGAAAAATAATAGTGTTCAGTATCGTTTGCAGGATATGCTTGCAGTACATTAGTACCATACGGCATGCAATCAGAGAATTATCGACCTTCCTGCCTTCACGCGTTAGTTACCGGGTGAGTTAGCCGTGGTCGTTACGGAATGACTGCTGGCAGTCGCTCACATCCGGGAGGCGAGGAGGTTTGAATCCCCCCGCCGGCAAACTTGAAGATGGTCTTCTGTGGTTTCCCATCTTCCTTCCAGGCAAATGCCGGGGTTGGTCCCTAACTATAGGCCACAGCCGCTACCTTCCAACTCCTCGACCTTCCATTCCAACTTTCCTCCCCAACGGTACTTGTAGCTCACCCATTGGGTGTCCGTCTTGAAGCAGCTACAAAACTGGCGAGCCGAACATGTCCTCGGGCACTCCCGGCACTAACAGCCATACGCTAAAAAAGAGCGTTAGTTGGGTTGCAGCAAACGATACTGGAAGGGGCTGCTGAATCATCCGGTATACTGTAGATGTGGCATGGAATGTTCTGCAGACGAATGGGAACTTTTGAGGAATGAAATAACAAAATCTGCGGACGAAAACATTGGTAGGAAAGAAAGAATAGGTAGAAAACCGTGGATCACTCAGGATATAACAGAATTAATGGACGAAAGGCGGAAACACATGAATGCTAGAGATAAAAAGGGGAAGCAGAATACAGAAATCTGAAAAATGAGGTTAGCAAGGAGTGCAATGAGGCGAAAGAAGAATAGTTAAAAGAGAAATGTGCAGGTATAGAAAATTGTCTGAAATTAGGAAAAGTAGACACAGCTTATCGAAGGATTAAAAATACTTCTTGGGAAAAGGAGACTAAGCGCTGTAATATTTAGGACACAGATGGAAAGCCTGTAACAGATAGGATAGAAAAGGATGAGAAGTGGAAAGCTAACATAGAGTGTTTGTATAACGGAAAGGAAATTGATAATCTTATAATGAAAAGGGACGAGGAAATCGATGAGGCTGCGAAAGGAGATTAATATTCGGATCAGAATTTGACAGAGCATTGGAAGACTTAATCAGGAACAAAGCACCAGGTATAGATGCTATACCGATTGAGTTGCTACGCTGCATAGGTGAAGACGGTTTGATCAGGTTACACGTGGAGTGTAGGACTTATGAGACGGGTAAGGTACCCTCTGATATCAAGAAGAATGTTATCATCCCTATACTGCAGAAAGTGGGAACTGACAGATGTGAATATTACCGTACAATCAACTTGATTACTTATGCTTCGAAGATCCTGTCTAGAAAAATTTACAAGTGAATGGAAAGACAGATAGAAACGGAGTTGGGTGAAGACCAGTTTGGTTTCAGGAGAAATGTAGGAACAAGGGAAGCTTTACTAAGTCTTAAGCTGATTTTGGGAGGTAGAATGAGGACAGATAAGAGGACGTTGATGCCATTTGTTGACTTAGAGAAGGCTTTTGATAACGTCGATTGGACTAAATTCTTTCACATATTTTAAACGATTGGAATAGATTACAGGGATTGGAGGGTGATCTACAATCTATACAGAAACCAGACAGCAGTCATTCAAACTGAAGGACATGAGAGAGAAGCTGGTATTCAGAAAGGTGTGAGGCAGGGCTGCAAATTATCACCCTTACTTGTCAATCCTTTCGTTGAATAAACAATGAAGGAAATTGGAGATTTTTTTTAGTAAAGATTCAAGGAGAAATAATTTCAACTTTGAGATTTACTGATGACATCATCATCTGGCCGACAGGATTTCAATGAGTGTTTGAATGGTATGGACTCCGTCTTGAGGAAAGAATTCATGATGAAAATTAATAAACGTAACACAGAAATATTGGAATACAGCCGAAAGAAATCAGAAACCCCTATGGATATCAAATTGGCAGTTTTTTTGTCGTGTGGCCTCCTGAGAGGCCGAGTTCAGGTCTTTCTATTCAACGCCCGTGGGCGACCTGCGCGTCGGGATGAGAGATGGAATGGATGAAGATGAATGAAACTGGGCAAGGATGTGGAAGGAATCGGCCGTGGCCTATCAGAAGGTACCGTCCCAGCATTTACTTGATGTTGAAAATGGGAAACCACGGAAAACCATTTCAAGGACGGCCGACGGAGGGGCTCGAACCCACGCGTCTACCGAGTCAGCAGAGAGCTTGGCCCCATGACCTTACGCTGCGCTTTAGCCAGCTGAGCCAATGCTGTCGGGAAATTGGCAGTTGAAAATCAAAAGGAAGTAGGAGACTTCAGTATTTAAGAAGCAAATTAACCAGTGAAGGACGAAGCAAAGTGGATATAATAAGTAGTTTGGCTCAGGTAATGAAGGCATTTCTACAGAAAAGGAATCGGTTGACATCGAATATAGATTTAGGTATTAGGAGGTCATTTTTGAATGCCTTTGTCTGGAGCGTGGCACTCGATGGCAGTGAAACTTGGACTATTGGTGCAGCAGGAAAGAGGAGAATTGAAGCGTTTGAAATGTGGTGCTACAGGATAATGATGAAAATCAGATGGGTAGATAGGGTTACAAATGGAGAGGTATTAAGACGAGTGGAAGAGGAGAGATGTTTCTGGCGACTGCTAACGAAGATACGAGATAGGTTGTTAGGACACATACTAAGACACCCAGCAATAGCAAGCTTACTGTAGTTATGAAAGGAAATATTGAGGACATGAACTATAGTGATAGACCAAGATTAGAATATGTTATACAGATTGTCTCGGATGTTGGGTTTGGTAGCTATGCAGAGATGAAACGATTAGCTCAGGACAGGGAGGCATGGAGGGCTGCATCAAACCAGTCAAAAGACTGAAGACTCAAACCCAACACAAACATGTTGTGTATAATTTCTCATGAATCCCTTGCCGCCTTCATAAGAGAATTGTCTATTATTAATATTGTTATTTCTTACTCAGAAATTGTTGTAGGATTTTGTCGAGTCTTGAGAGGTGTTTTGCCTAGGAACACCAAGCTGACTCATCAGCGGGCTCTCGGTGCCCGTGCCCAGACCCCAACAGGAGTAGCGAACTGTGCGCTACCTCCCTTTCATAAAGGGCACCTGCGCTGAGTTTTAATTCACTGACCGTGAAAGCCAATGTACCATGGTGTTATTTCTAGTTTTAGGATTTTGCTACACCAGGAGTAGCAATGTAAACAAATACCTAGTGTCTTTTGGACGAGCTACTCTTCGTGCACGATCGATCGACCTCTTGCATTTTCTTTCCTTTCAGAGTGTCAATGCTAATACATATGAAAACCACACGGAAAGAACGGTGTAAGTCCATTTTTTTTGGAAATGAGTTTATGGCGCATTCGGTGATCAGCCATCGTAACTACAGATCAGTTGAAATTGATTTCAAAAAGTGGCAAGTTACCGAGATACAGAGCTTTTTAATTTTAGTGGAAACAGAAGGAATGTCTCATATCCTCTCACTTTTCCATAATTTAACTTTAGTTGTTATTAGTATTACATGTACAGGGCGCCAGGGAATGTTCTCCACAGAGCCCACAAGCTGCTGCGAGAGATTACGTCACCAGTTACGTTGGCAGCACGGCTGTCTTTTGTATCATAACAAACAAACAGTGAACTTTTCTACTCAACACAGCCATTCATAACATACTGTTGCACTCTTACAAAAAAGATACGAGCCTTACAGTAGTCGCATATGATGTGTAACATCTGACATGTTATCCTACCTTGAAGTTGTTACCGTTTTTAGCCTATTTTCATTGATGAAAAAAAAATAGGCTTATGAGATCACCTTTTGTCCGTGTGTCTGTCTGTGTGTGCGTGTGCGATTCGTGTGTGTATGTGTGTCACCCCCCCCCCCCCCGAATAACTCCTAAATGGCTACGGCGATTTCAATGAAACTCAGTAAGTTCATGGCACTGTTTTAGGCGACAACGACCGTTTCCTTCAAATTTTGTTACGTCTCACCAATCCAACATGGCGTCTGTGCGAAATATTTCACCAGCATTCAATAATTCCGAATCTATTACCGATATCACCCTGAAATTTTGTACAGTGATAAAGGGAACTACTAAAATTCACCTATATGACATTTGAAAACATGGTAACTACAAATCCAACATGGCGGCCATGCAAAGTTGCGACTTTTAAAGAGACGTTCCTCGCGATTTAACCAACCAAACGGAATGAACCTTGGTACAGTATATGTGTATACTCATTGTAATGCACCGACATCTAACTTCGTTCAATTGTTTACATAACCTCAAGATGGCGGCTGTGAGAAATATTTCACCGGCATTCTATATCTCTCAAACTATTAGCGGTATCACCTAATACTGTATTGTACGGAGATAAAGGGCACTACTAGAAGTTCATCTATGAGACTTTTAAAAACCGATTAACTACAAAAAAAAACATGGCGGCCAAGCGAAGTTGAAATATTTCAATACACCTTTCTCGCGATTTAATGATTGAAAGGCAACGGAAAATGATTCAGCAAATATTTATACACACTGTAATGCACTGATATGTAATTTAGTTCAATTGTTTACATAACCTCAAGATGGTGGCAGTGTGAATTTTAAAATTAAGTTTTTATTTCTTGTGTCGTAATCATGCGATTGAAGTGAAAGTTAAATAATGAAACTACGCAATAATTTTCCTTTAAAGGTACATGACTCTATGGCCTATACATATAACAATCCATCATGGCGACCATCCGAAATAATTAGACGGTTCTCAATATCTACGAATCTATTACAGCAATCAAACTGATTTTTTTTAGTTCGTAGGGGCTATGAACATAAGTTCACTTATAGGACTTTCAATAACCTGGTGATCACAAATCCAACATGGTGGCGACGCGAAATATAAATATTCACATGGACGTTTCTCGCAATTTAACCATCCGAGTGCAGTGAAATCTGGTACAGTAAATTCTTATACAAATGTTAATCCACTGACATCTAATTTATTTCAATTGTTTCCATAACCATAAGATTGCAGCTGTGCGAAATTTTAAAATCTCGTTTTTATTTCTTGTGGCCTAATCATGTGATTGAAGTTTGAATACTATATGTACACAATAATATTCATGTAACAGTACATAACTCTATGACCTACCTATATAAAAATCGAACATGGCGACCATCTGAAATATTTAGTCGGTTCTCAATATCTACGAATTTATTACAGCAATCAAACTGAAATTTTGTATGTTGATAGAGACAATTAATATTAGTAGGATATATGAAAATAGGCTGTATAGCTCCTCACGGAACTACTTGTTATTATCCTTGATATTCATCAACAAACAAAAAATCTTTTTATTTATTACACTCTCATAATCTACATAACATTTCCAAGACTCTCTTTTTATTTCTTCACTGCCTACTTGATATGTCTACTCGCGCACTGCCTTCTTGATACTCTGCTCTTACAAGGTAATCCGTATGTGATAAACATTCCACATAGTAACACTGCCAGCAGGATCACATCCCTCCTGGCTGCTAAAGCACTTCCGTCCCATTTTTCAAAATCACTCCCACTAAAATGGTACACATCAATAATCAAACTGACGATTTCGCCAGCCCACACGTGTGGGATTCACCCTATCAAGGACACAGTGCTGCCAACTAAACTGATGACGCAACCTCTCGCAGCTGCACGCAGCCACTGCGGGGAACATTCCCTGGCGCCCTGGACTCAATTTATAAAAAATAAATTTGGCAAAATAAATATATGGCTTACTCTCAATTCGGGTGTTTTAAGAATTTATTTTTAGTATTGAATGTTTAAATTGGCTCTCCTGAAAGATTTACATAATGTGACTTACCCCGTTTTTCTCGTTTAGTCTTCCTATACTATAGGTGACACATATTGACAGCTGTTTGATGATACCTAATGCACAGTATATACTCTAGCTCAGATGCTCCATTAGACGCTTTAGAACTTTTTTAAATTGATAACAGAAAGAAGAGGAGTAACTTAACTCCTTAATATAACGAATTTATCTCATGAAGGGAAATTCTGACACAGACGCCAGCAAGGTTGGTAGTTTTTTTTTTGTTGGCTTGTTGCTACTTGTTCACCGCCTACAACGATAAATTATAAAGTTAAAAAGTACGAGCTGATAATTTTACTGCGAGCCATTAAAATGTCATGAAAATGAGTAATAGTAGGTTACCGAGAAAAAAGTCTAATATCACAAGAGCACATAATTCTGAGGTAATGTTAATGTTCATCTCGCCTCAGCGGGTACGATATTTTTTGTGGCTTCATCTTCCATCCAAGGAGCAAGATGGTAACATATTTCAAGTAAGACCGTGAACTGTACATTCTCTTGGGTGATTCCCGAATGTCTCTTGTTGGAAAAGATGGACATATGTAAACTGGGATGCACTATATAAATTAATGATACCTTATGGTTAAAACTCAGCAATTCATCTAGGTTTTTGCTGTGTCTTGTGTGGGGTTTTGCCTAGGACACCAAGATGGCTCATCAGCGGGCATGGTGCCCTTATGGTGTTTGAAGCCATTATTTTGAATCAGGAAGCATAGAATCTACAAATGCAAGAGAGCTATTTCACTCCCTAACCAACCTTTGTAATTTGGAACTCAATTTACAGCCAAGAAAACTATTACAAACTTAGTATTGGATTTCTTTTCAATATAAAAGAATATTAATAATAAATATAATAGAAATAATGATAATGATCTCACGCTGCAGAAACCCTAAACATGAATTTGAAAGGCCAAATGGAGATATTCGAATTAAAGGAATGGAAAATGTTAAGAAAAATCATAGGACTAAAATTTCATGATAATAAGTTAATACACATTAAGAATGAGATTCTCTACATGAAAATTGAAAAACTCTCGTAGAGGATTTCATTACTCACCATCAGATCTGGAAACAAGTCTCATACTCTAATAAACTCACATGTACCAACAAGCAATTATAATAAAAGTACCTACAAACAGTAGGAGATTTCTGCGAATGGCAAGAAGAAACCATAGCCAAAATTCCACAACATCACGTCAACATTTTGTTGGGAGATTTCAACGTGCAAGTTGGAAATTAAAAGTAAATTCCGAACCACTGTAGTCCTTTATCCAGCTCACAAACGGTATTTGCGTCATGCCCGTCTCATTGTCTTGTCTCTCTTGACGTGACTGGTTGGAATAAGAGCCTAGCTGCTGAGAAAGTCGCGACAACAAGGAATTAAAATAAAACAGACTTCTAATCCCACTTAAATTAGTTCGCTTTCGTGTGGCTTTTTCGTACTTGTGGGGACAGAGAAGATTCTAATACTTTACGTCTCGAGGTTACAGGTAGAGTGGAAAGTTGTGTAACAGGTGGATGCCTTGACACAATAACAATAACAAGCTACAACAACCAACATTCAATTATACTCCTTGAAAAGGACTATACCTACGCACTTAGGACAAAGTAGGCTGTATATTCATTACTGATCAGCCTGTTGTTTACTAATGTAAAAGTATATGGCATCGTAAATCACGGAAAACTCTTTACTTTACGGGAATTATGAAAGTGAAGTGTGTTTCTTCAATGTAATACCAATAGCAAGAACGAAGTATGCGGAAATTAAGAAGAACATATTGGATGTGGGATTCGAAGTCCGTCAACGATGCATAATTATATTCAGAATCTGCAACGCTACCGCCTAAGCCACAGAACCATTCAAAAGGATTCGCAATATTAGGCTACATCAACAACATACACATTCAACTGTCAGTTAATGATCTTCAACCTGTCCCTTATTTTATAATCATGGACACATCATAGAAAATATTCCCCTCATTTATAATTCTCATAAATAACTATCACATTAAAACGCGGTGGATTTCTCCCACGATGTCTGTCCTAGGTCTATCATATTCCAAGGCAATTGTGCGCATGCGCAAGTGGCAAGAATTTTGCTTTTTCTATATTAATTTAAAAACAAGATGTTCAATAAAGAACATATAGCCTACTTTCTCCTAAATGCATGGCTATTGTTATAACTCTTTGTCCTTTTCAAGGAGTATAATTGAATGTTGGTTGTAGTAGCTTGTTGAAATACAACGTGCTATAGGGATATTAAACATGAATATGAGGTGCCCTTTGCTAGTGCTACCTCTGTAAAAAAATTCATTCAATTCGGTTTCACCGTGTGTGCATTGATATGGGGAATGGATTTGCACACATACATGGCCGCTATTTGAAACTATTGGGCTGATGACCTTGTAGTCAGTCATAAGATGCTTTCCACAAAAAGGCATGTTGTTGCAAAATCTGGTAGAGATCAAATTATTAGGATGGTCGTAATTTGATTTAAGCTTGTAACATTCGGGTGGCCGTCATTACGTTTCCGTCAAGATGGCGGCGATATAAAACATGACGCTGAGGCGCCCTTTGCTAGTGCTACCTCTGTACCAAATTTCGTTCCATTCGGTTTCACCGTGTTTGAATTAATAGGGGGAATCGATTTACACACTAAGATGGCCGCCATCCGCACACTGTTAAGCGAATGACCTATTAATTTGGTCAAAGGATGCTTCCTCCATAAAGGTATGTTGTTGCAAAATTTGGTAGAGATCGAATGATTAGGTTAGTCGTAATTTGATTTAAGCTTTGAACATTTGTGTGGCCGCCATTACGTTTCCGTCAAGATGGCGGCGATATAAGACATGACACTGAGGTGCCCTTTACTAGTGCTACCTCAGTACCAAATTTCGTTCCATTCGGTTTAACCGTGTTTGAATTAATAGGGGGAATCGATTTTGACACAAAGATGGCCGCCATCCGCAAACTATTAGGCTGCTGACCTATTAATTTGGTCAGAGCATGCTTCCTCCATAAAGGTATGTTGTTGAAAAATTTGGTAGAGATCGGATGGTTAGGTTAGTCGTAATTTGATTTAAGCTTTGAACATTTGTGTGGCCGCCATTACGTTTCCGTCAAGATGGCGGCGATATAAAACATGACACTGAGGTGCCCTTTGCTAGTACTATCTATGTACCAAATTTCGTTCCATTCGGTTTCACCGTGTTCGAATTAATAAGGGGAATCGATTTTCACACAAAGATGGCCGTCATCCGCAAACTATTAGGCTGATGACATATTAGTTTGGTCAAAGGATGCTCCCCCTATAGTGGTATGTTGTTGCAAAATTTGGTAGAGATCGGATGATAAGGTTAGTCATAATTTGATTTAAGCTTTGAACATTTGTGTGGCCACCATTACGTCTCCGTCAAGATGGCGGCGATATAAAACATTGCACTGAGGTGTCCTTTGCAAGTGCTACCTTTGTACCAAATTTCGTTCAATTCGCGGTCACCGTGTTCGAATTGATAGGGGGACAAACATTCAGAGTACACACACTCACACACACACACACACACACAGACTCACACACACACATACACACACACAGACAGACACACTTTTTTTTCGCCCTGTGTTGATCTCATAAGTCTACTTTCATTTTTTGCAAAAATCGAAAGTAGGCTAATATACGGTAACATATATTTTTAGCCTACTTTCGATTTTTGCAAAAAATGAAAGTAGACTTATGAGATCAACACAGGGCGAAAATGTGTGCCTGTCTGTGTGTGTGTATGTGTGTGTGTGAGTCTGTGTGTGTGTGTGTGTGTGTGTATGTGTATGTGTGTGTGTGAGTCTGTGTGTGTGTGTGTGTGTCTGTGTGTGTGTGAGTGTGTGTACTCTGAATGTCTGTCCCCCCCCCCTTATCAATTCGAACACGGTGAATGCGAATTGAACGAAATTTGGTACAAAGGTAGCACTAGCAAAGGACACCTCAGTGTCATGTTTTATATCGCCGCCATCTTGACGGAAACGTAATGGCGGCCACACAAATGTTCAAAGCTTAAATCAAATTACGACTAACCTAATCATCCGATCTCTACCAAATTTTGCAACAACATACCTTTATGGGGGGAGAATCCTTTGACCAAATGAATAGGTCATCAACGTAATAGTTTGCGGATGGCGGCCATCTTTGTGTGAAAATCGATTCCCCCTATTAATTCAAACACGGTGCAACCGAATGGAACGAAATTTGGTACAGAGGTAGTACTAACAAAAGGCACCTCAGTGTCATGTTTTATATCGCGCCATCTTGACGGAAACGTAATGGCGGCCACACAAATGTTCAAAGCTTAAATCAAATTACGATTAACCTAATCATCCGATCTCTACCAAATTCTGCAACAATATACCCTTATAGAGGAAGCATCCTTTGACCAAATGAATAGGTCACTAGCCTAATAGTTTGCGGATGGCGGCCATCTTTGTGTGAAAATAATTTCCCCCTATTAATTCAAACACGGTTAAACCGAATGGAACGAAATTTGGTACAGAGGTAGCACTAGCAAAGGGCATCTCAGTGTCAGGTTTTATATCGCCGCCATATTGACAGAAACATAATGGCGGCCACACAAATGTTCAAAGCTTAAGTTAAATTACGACTAACATAACCATCCGATCTCTACCAAACTTTGCAACAACATACCTTTATGGAGGGAGCATCCTTTGACCAATCTAATAGGTTATTAGCCTAATAGTTTGCGGATGGCGGCCATCTTTATGTCAAAATTGATTCCCCCTATTAATTCGAACACGGTGGAACCGAATGGAACGAAATTTGGTACAGAGGTAGTACTAGCAAAAGGCACCTCAGTGTCATGTTTTATATGGCCGCCATCTTGACGGAAACGTAATGGCGGCCACACAAATGTTCAAAGCTTAAATCAAATTACGACTAACCTAATCATCCGATCTCTACCAAAATATGCAACAACATACCCATATAGAGGAAGCATCCTTTGACCAAATGAATAGGTCATTAGCCTAATAGTTTGCGGATGGCGGCCATCTTTGTGTCAAAATCGATTACCCCTATTAATTCGAACACGGTGGAATCGAAAGAAACGAAATTTGGTACAGAGGTAGCACTAGCAAAGGGCATCTCAGTGTCATGATTAATATTGCCGCCATATTGACAGAAACGTAATGGCGGCCAAACAAATGTTTAAAGCTTAAATCAAATTACGACTAACATAACCATCCGATCTCTATCAAACATTGCAACAACATACCTTTATGGAGGGAGCATCCTTTGACCAAACTAATAGGTCATTAGCCTAATAGTTTGCGGATGGCGGCCATATTTATGCCAAAATTGATTCCCCCTATTAATTCGATCACGGTGGAACCGAATGAACGAAATTTGGTACAGTGGTAGCACTAGCAAAGGGCACCTCAGTGTCATGTTTTATATCACTGCTATCTTGACCGAAACGTAATCGCGGCCACCCAAATGTTAAAAGCTAAAATGTAATTACGACCAACCTAATAATCTAGTCACTACCAAATTTTGCAACACCATATCTTTATGTGGGAAACATATTCTGACCAAACTGCAAGAACATCAGCCCAATAGTTTGCAGATGGTGGCCAAGTATGTGTGCGAATCGATTCCCCCTATCAATTCAAACACGGTGAAACCGAATTAAACGAAATTTGGTACACAGGTAGCACTAGCAAAGGGCACCTCATATTCATGTTTAATATCCCTATAGCACGTTATATTTCAACAAGCTACTACAACCAACATTCAATCATATTCCTTGGAAAGGTCAAAGAGTTATAACAATACCCATGCATTTAGGAGAAAGTAGGCTATATGTTCTTTACTGAACATCTTGTTTTTCTTTTAAAGACACTCTGCAAAGATACAAACTAAGACAATTTGTCAGAGTGCTTTACGAAGTCAATCAGTTCAACCGTTCTCTCAACCTCGGAGTAACAATAATTACCTTAGTGTTTTAATTATATAGATAATAATAATAATAATAATAATAATAATAATAATAATAATAACAATAATAATGGTAGAACAAAACTGAAGCCATCGATCACATACACCCCGCACCATACTTCAGACGCGTGATACCAAGTTGCACTAATACGTTCTCTCAACGGGGGTCTGTTAGGAAAACCCTAACCGTGGAAGGTAGCCTAAGGCATGTTTCACTGACACTCGCTCCAAACTGGACGTGAAGGTAAATATTGTCGGGGAGGTGCTGATCTTCACGGTTTTCTTCACTACTTACTCTTGTTATCTCAGAGATGCATTAGTAAGTTTTGGCATTATTCCAGATTCCTGGATTTCTTTAGCCTTGCCCGTGAAGCTACACATAGGGGTTGTTTGGGGGAATAAATAGAAACGTGTGATTACAACAGGAATGTACATACAGTCCAAGGTTCGACAGTGTTGCCATCCCACAAAATAGCACACGAACTGGAAACACTTTGCTTGATCTCGAGGGTTGAATAAAAGTGCTGGAAAATGGACAGCACCTCAGTATAATATTAAACCATGTCCAGTCATAAAATTGGAAAGCAGCTTAGTTTGTTCTTTCTGCTTTGACGAGGAAACTTCCCTTCCTACACACACAAGTCCTGAGGGAATCCCCTTGTATTAGTTTGTGTTCAGTATCGAATTTATGTTCCCTAAGGAGGCTTAATCCCCGATCGGAAAAGTTAGAAGACAAAATACCCAACTAGTTAGCGCTATTCCCTGAGGCTCAATATACTGGGTTCGAATTTATCAGACATACTGCAAAATAAGCTGACTATTATAGCTAATAGCAACGTAACTTAGTTGACAACATTTTCATAGCTATTAATATAAAAGAATAATAATAATATATACTTAGTATAAAACAAAGCCCCCCGATTCTTGGATGTGACGGGTAATCTCGAGAACCACTGGATAGATTTTGATGCGGTTTTCACCATTCTGTAAAGGATATCTCGAGGAAGGCTTCTGTTGATAATAATGAATTTATGATTAAACGAAGCCAAGCAGTAACGATTTCAGTGAAAAGTTCATAAAAGAACCTGGCGTCCGTGCGTTTTTTAAGCTTACGCTGGGCAAACCGTTAAAAATATCAATTTACTATGAGGGTAATAATTGTTCAGCTTGAAGAGCTCTACAGAAAAGTCCGCAAGAGAACATCTCTATCTTCAATGCATCGCCCATTATAAGTGTATTTACGTTTTCATTTCTTCCAACAATCTCCATTCAGTTACTGAGACGACAGTTTACGATCTAGCTACGGACGAGACATTCACCCCAGTTACAGCCTAGCTAGTGGGCTAGCCTATTACCCCAGATTTAGCCAGCAGCAAACTGTCGAGTCGTGTTGAGTTAGGACTTCAGAGAAAGTTGTTGTGTTTGGAGTTTCCCTGGAAGTGCAACTCGGCTCTTCTTCATTTCGCCTGTGAACTATTCGTTCCGCAAAATGCACAGTCAAGTTAAAAGGAAAGAAGGAAGATTGTAGTTTTACGTGACCGTGAATCTTGTGATTATGAGCCACGGGACCTCCTTTTTTACGTGGAATCCGAACCACAGGACATGGCATTTCACTTCGAAAATCTCACATGCACTGACCGGGAATCGAACCCGGACCGCCTTGGTGAGAGGCATACAGCTAGACCGCTGAGCCACCGCGCCCCCGCACAGTCAAGTTAAGATTGGACGGAAGGTGAATTTGTGCTTCATACACCTCGCCATTCTTAAATTACGTCTGACAAGAATTCGTTGGGCATGCATCTCCGTGATAACATACGAGACGTAAAACGTATATAGGTCGTAGTTCATTGGCATCGAAAAAAAAAACGCTTATCACGTAATGTATGTTCCCGGGCGAAGCCAGGGCGGGTTGCTAGTAATAAAAATAATAGTATTAATAATAATAATAATAATAAAATGAATAATAATACTAATAGTAATAATAATAATAATAATCAAATATGGAACAAGTAGATATCCCACTGGAACAAACTCGTGACCGTCTGCTGTTTCGTCAGGTCTTCCGACAGGGCGTTTTCCAACGTCCCTTAGAAGTAAGATGACCAGAGGAACTAAGTGGACAGAAGAAAGAAGACTGTCTCATAGTCAGGAAATGAGGGACTATTGGAATAATAAGAAGAAAGCAACAAGTTTACTGATGAGTAGTGTGATAGATATTGGACACTCCTCGTCATTAATTGTCATGTATAGTTTATCTTATGTACGGAAAGTGCCCAGTTAAGGAATAGAAATAAGTAACCAGGCTGTTGTCTGATGGCTTTGTGCTCAATACGATGCAAATCCTACTACGATGTATAGGTCATTAAGGAGCGACACGGTATAACGTCGAACTAATGCGTTGATTAGAAATCGACAGTGATATAGGTGGCGGTGACTGGATATATACAAACTTTGGTAAAAGTTTTTTTTACTTATATAATTGTGTGGTAGAGAAGTGATTCTTAGTTAAACATTTGACGATATTTCACATGACCTGGTGACTGTAATTCATTAAAAGAGAAGAATTGTATCTCCAAATAATGGAGATATGTCTATGAATTGATGCTTTGAGAGATAAAGAAGATATGTCGCAAGTTTGCGGAACGTAAAGTACATCAGAATATACATAATACCTCAACCACAAGTAAGCCTAGGTAGCCAATGGAACTTTCCGTATAGTAATTTATATATTGATTCATTGAATATAATAACTTTTCCTTCTATCATTCTACTCCATAGTTTTTATTTTGTGATTTCCATATTTATTCTTTCAATTTATTATTTATACAAGAGGGGGGGAGGGGTGTTTTTACCATAAGCAAGTTCTATTGTCCTTCTGCCCGGGAAGAGAGATTTCGTGTTCTCTATTTCAATCTCATTGTGTATATGAGTGGCGCCCAATAATATTTGTTTGTGTAGAAGAGAGATGACAGTAGATACGAGCCCCATGGTCCTATGTAGGCCTAAAAGATAAAGAAAGAAAGAAAGAAAGAAAGAAAGAAAGAAAGACAGAAAGAAAGAAAATAATAATAATAATAATCCCACGCAGCAGAAAACCTAACCATGAATTTCAAAGGCCAAATGGTGAAACTCAACTTAAAGGAAAGGAAACTTCTAAGAAATTTCATAGGACCAAAATTTCAGGATAATAAGATAATGCATATCAAGGATGAGACTCTACATGACAATTGAAAACTCTCAGATACAATGCGAAAAAGGAAGATGAATTTTGACGGTCATTTTCTCGGAAAGAACTCTAATAGATTACCCATACAAATCTTTGATTTCTTCCGTAATCACAAACAATACCCACGTGGTTTAAACATTCACTAATCAATCGAAAAGCTAAAGACGAAAATACAGGGTGAACAAAAAATGGCGCACTGGGAGGTCGGCATGCGGTTCCTCGTCGAAATTCACGACAAAAGTTTGTTGCAAAACCTCGTCCCCGCCAATAGGTTTAACAGAAATGCGTGTTAAGAAACGAGGCTCTGGCAACGCTGTAACTGCAAGCAGGGTGGCCTCAAGCAGGTCGCAGGAACTTGGCGCTCTGCCGGAGCTTTCTCTGTACATTCCGATGCCCTGCAGGATGTGACAGTGTTGCCAGCTTCTCGTTTTCATACTTGTGCTTTCAAACAGCATCCGATCGAATTTTGCTAGAGAAACTATCTTGCAATTGGATGAGGAATCGCATGCCGACCTCCAGGTGCGGCATTTTTTGTTCACCCTGTATAAGGTTCCAAGACAAATCTACACTAAAATCCAAACCCATCATCTCGGAAGAAGAAAAAATAAGAAGACCAGAAAGAATGACGAGATACTGGGCTCTAAGGAACGAACAACACACAGAGAAATGATTGATTAATCGCACCCTAAAGAGGGTGACACGAAATAACAAGAATAATGACCTCACGAATGGGCCACGAGTGTGCAAAGGTGACTGCCACCCATCTCTTAGTCTCCGAAATTTGGAGGATGCGGGGCCGGTACGACACTTACAGTCACATTATCTTACAAAGGGACCGCACCTCACTCGTCATCACTGATTTCGTTGAAATTTATGATTTGTGCAGGGCTTGGGATGAAATGAAAGTAACAAAATTAGGAGACTCAGATGGCAAAACGTTGAGAGAAAAATGGCATTTTCGGCGGAGCTCGGATGAGGCATGAGCCATTTGTGTTAGCCTAGTTTCCAGGTAGCGGTTGGCGAAGAAGAAAGTGTACAGGATAATCCGAGGGTCGTGGGGTCCAGTCCCTTTGCGGAAATATTTTTGTCTTGTTTTTAGGGCTGGCTGCGTGGCTCAGAGGTAACGTTCTCGCTTGCTGCGCCAGTTGGCATTTGAGGGCGTGCAAAAGCGAGGGATCCGTGTCACTATATTTACTAGCACGTTAAAGATCCCCTTCGGGGAAACATATCCGCACTCTAGCGTCTCTAAAAGCCGTAGTTGTTACAAGAGACGTAGAACCAATAACAATATTAGTATCTTGTTTTAAATTTTTAATTTATACGTTACTTACTTGTCAGACCAATTCAACAAACACCCGAGTACACGTGGTTGACGAGCAAGATGTCCGTGACCGCCGAAATGTATTATGGGACTCCAGAATGTCCTATACTGCCCATGCTAATATTGACAACTTTCTATGTATTATTTTCTCAAAGAAGGTACTCATCTTACTTTAACACAGGATTTTTACAAATAAATGTATTCTTCACTGTTCATGTATTTATATAATTTCCGTCAGGTAAATTAAGTTTCAATTAAATTTATTAATAAGACAGTGTTAAAATACAACACACATAAGTAGGAATATCTAAACATTTCAATTTTGTATTTCGAAAAGTTCCGCGAGAAAGATAATTTTATACTAAGAAATATATTATATTGGTAAACTGAAAATATTTTTCTCACGTTTAGTCCCATAAAATTTCTCATCTTCAATTTCAAAAAAAATTCTATCCATTTTGGAGTTCTACCATGACCCTTTGCTCATGTTTGTTTAATATGGAACAGATAAAAAAATTCAGGGAAAGATCTACTGTAAAATAACAAAATCAAGAGAAAAGTAGAGAGAGAAATTCAAAAAGAGAAAAGTCTAGAGAAAAATAGAAATTACGTGAAAAATCTAGAGAAAACTAGAGAGAAAATAGAATATTAAGGGGAAAACCTATAGAAAATATAAAAATAACAGAATAATCTAGAAAAAATAAACAACAAGAGAAAGTAGAGAAAAAATAGGGAAAAAGGGGGAAAATAGAAAATAGAGAAAAATATGGAAGGAACTAGAAAAATAAAAAATAACAGGAAAAATCTAGAGAAAAATGAGAAATATCTAAAGTAACAAATTTGGAAAAAATCTAGAGAAAAATAAAGAATGGAGAGTAATCTAGAGAAAATAATAAATTTGAGAAAAATACACCGAAACATAAATATAAAGGGAAACGTTATTTTGTATTATATTATAAAAAAGAGAAAAATAAAAAGTTGAGAAACATTTAAAAAATAAACAAAAGTTAAAAAATAACGATTAAATTGAAAGAAAAAATGCATAAAATCGGGTGGAAAATAAAAGAATGAAGAGACAAGTAGAGAAAAGAATTTAAAAAGAGAAAAATAGGGAGAAACATAAAAATAGAGAAAAATCTAGAGGAAAATAGGGAGAAAATTAAAAAAGAATTAAGAGAAAAATCTACAGAAAAATTAAATAATCAAGTGAAAAATTATAACAAGAGAAAACTCTAGTGAATAATGGGGAGAAATACAAAAAATGATGAGAAAAATCTACAAAGAAATAGAGTGAAAGAGAATAAATGGAAAAGTTCCTGGGTTTTCTACCAGGGAAAGTATGAGAAAATTAGTCTTTGCAATGAGCTTTGAAGGTAATAACATTAATGTACCGTTAGAAAATTGAGCGTCCGTAGCTTAATACAACAATAACAATTTAATTTGGAAACTTCAAGATTCCAAGGTCCTGGCCAACAACAGCTAGTTATGGGCCCCGAGGGGGAATCTTGAACTTGTATTTCAAAATGATTGATTCCAGTTACACTCCCTATGTAACATCATACAGTGTGTGGAATTGGAAGTGATCCACTGTGATTGGCGGGGGAGACAGGAAAATGAAGGTGGCTTTACCGTGCCTGCACAGCACATCTCTCCGTTTGAAATTGGAATCGTGCTCACTTCCCGGTTTCTCAGATAACTGCAGAATATGTTATTTCAAACAAAAGTGTCATTGAGAGTAATACATAGCACTCCTTTGAATGGCGAGTGAGGATCTAAAGTCTATTCGCCGAGTCGAGACAGTGTCCCTATCTACCCGGACAGGTTAACACGCCCTGTTCACGTCATCGGCTCTGCCCGACAGGGGTAGCCAAGAAGCTACGATATCATTAGTCATGCCTTAACCCTAGAAAAGACAAGACTTGCTGCACTTACAAGGGGAGGATACGATGCATGGGTCACCGAATCGAACCACTTTAGTACACGTGTAGGGCATGACTAGGCGTATACCAGGTGCAAGTAGTAAGGTGCGCTTCTCAGCCGATTCCGAAAAATTAATTATAAATTATTTGTAATTGCTGTACGGCGTTCATGTGCGCTGTACGTTAAAATGAAGCCAAGAAACGCGTGGTACAGCAGTAAGAGTGCTGCTTCGTAAGCGTGGGATGACTGGATCGAATCCCACCGACGAGCCTTTCTTTTTTTTACATTCTGAAATCGTCGTATGGGGGTGAACGTTTGTGACATTACATAATGTACAGTCGGGGCATTGCAAATACACTGGTATTATACATGGTCAGGTGTATTCTATTATATGTATACGTTTATACACTGAAGGCCCAGTCTGTTCCGTTCATTGCACGCCAGTGAACCATCAGACCACCCCGTACCCCGCAAGTAGTGTCTCATGCTATGGGTATTGGTTGGAAAATGTTCGGACCAGGCGAGGTCACCTGCACATAAACTAACGATAACGGTGGGCAGTTGTACTAACAGCAAATACTGTGAATAATGGTATTCTTTCATCAATCTCCTGTACGATTTATTCCGACTCCCTTTTCCCGCTCACATAACAAGTTATTACAATTGACTGCAAAATGAACATTATTCACGACACCTGCAGTTGTACGAATTTTTCTATGTTAACAAAAAAAAAGTCACTGTTGGGATTCGATCCAGTGATCCCACGCTTACAAAGCAGTGCTCTTACCGCTGCACCATGCGCTCCATGGCCTCAAGTTAACGTAGCGCACATGAACGCCGTACAGCAATTACGATTACTTAATTTCTCGGAATCGGCTGAGAAGCGCACCTTACTACTTGCACCTGGTATACGCCTGGTCATGCCCTACACGTATAATAAAGATGGTTCGACTCGGTTACCCATGCATCGTATGCCTGTCATAAGCAGTTAAGAATTAATTAATTAAATAAATACATAAACGAACAATAAACCACGCTGTAGCATGCAACCTTCATTTGTAGGCTATACACAGCACTGTACGTTCAACAGGCACAGCTCTATGCACGCCTTGCGGGCAGCCACGTGTACAACTGTGTTTACTTCCACTATCACGACTCGGCGAACAGACTTCAGGTGTCAATATCACAGTTTTCGAGAACGGACTAATAAATTAATCAATAATAAAGGAAAGCAGTTCTACAGAAAAGGAATCTGTTGACATCAATATACAGTACATTTAGGTATTAGGAAGTCAATTTTGAAAGCTTTTGTCTGGAGCGTGGCGCTCTATGGAAGTGAAACTTGAACACTTGCCGCAGTAGAAAAGAGGAGAGTACAAGCATTTGAAATGTGGTGTTACAGGAGAATGATGAAGATCAAACTATAGAGTAACGAATGTGCAGGTATTAAGACGAGTGGGTGAGGAGAGATGTTTCTGGTGACTGCTAATGAAGAGCAGTACTAAGTTGGTAGGACATTTACTAAGGCACCCAGGATTAGCAAACTTAGTTATGAAAGAAAAACAGCCGACGATGCAAATTGTAGGGGTACACCACGGTAAGAATATGTAAAACAGATTGCCTCGGGTGTAAGGTGTGGTAGTTATGTAGGGATGAAGCAATTAATTCAAGACAGGGAGGTGTGGAGAGCTGCATCAAGCCAGTCAAAAGACTGAAGATTCGAACAATAATAACGAATGCATTATTAAATTTTAAAAGTACGCTAACCTTTACAAGAAATGAGCGTACTGGAAGAGTTTAATTCCGCATTCAAAAGCATCACCTGAAACCATTATGTTTTGGGATACAGTCAAACGATATCGTCTCCTACAAAATACTGTAGAAACAAGTGATATGGAGGGCAGCACTTGCGGTACAACCTGCCTGTTTGTGCAGCATAGAAGTTCAGTTGCTACCTGGCGCAACAGTCAAGCAATTAATCTCCCACCAATGAGGACTGAGTTTGATTCTCGGTTAATGTATGGGGGATTTCCAAGTAAAATATCACGTTCCGTGATCCGGATTCCACGTAAAAAGGAGATCCCTTTTCTTAAGATTACGAGATTAAAGTAGCATAAAACTTCAAAGTTACTCACTCTTTCTTCCCTTACCTCCTCACCTCCTTCCTTACCTCCTCACCTCCTTCCTTACCTCCTCACCTCCTTCCTTATCTCCTTACTTCCTTCCTTACCTCCTCACCTCCTTCCTTACCTCCTCACCTCCTTCCTTACCTCCTCACCTCCTTCCTTATCTCCTTACTTCCTTCCTTACCTCCTCACCTCCTTCCTTACCTCCTCACCTCCTTCCTTACCTCCTCACCTCCTTCCTTACCCCCTTCCTTACCTCATCACCTCCTTCCTTACCTCCTCACCTCCTTCCTTACCTCCTTACCTCCTTCCTTACCTCCTCACCTCCTTCCTTACCTCCTCACCTCCTTCCTTACCTCCCCACCTCCTTCCTTACCTCCTCACCTCCTTCCTTACCTCCTCACCTCCTTCCTTATCTCCTTACTTCCTTCCTTACCTCCTTACTTCCTTCCTTACTTCCTTCCTTACCTCCTTACTTCCTTCCTTACTTCCTTCCTTACCTCCTTACTTCCCTCCTTACTTCCTTACTTCCTCCCTTACCTCCTTACTTCCTTCTTTACCTCCTTACTTCCTTACTTCCTTCCTTACTGCCTTACATCCTTCCTTACCTCCTTACTTCCTTCCTTACCTCCTTACTTCCTTCCTTACTTCCTTCCTTATCTCCTTACTTCCTTCCTTACCTTCTTACTTCCTTCCTTACCTCCTTACTTCCTTCCTTACCTCCTTACTTCCTTCCTTATCTCCTTACTTCCTTCCATACCTCCTTACTTCCTTCGTTACCTCCTTACTTCCTTCCTTACCTCCTTACTTCCTTCCTTACTTCCTTACTTCCTTCCTTATCTCCTTACTTCCTTCCATACCTCCTTACTTCCTTCCTTACCTCCTCACCTCCTTCCTTACCTCCTCACCTCCTTCCTTATCTCCTTACTTCCTTCCATACCTCCTTCCTTATCTCCTTACTTCCTTCCTTACCTCCTTCCTTCCTTCCTTACTTCCTTTCTTACCTCCTTACTTCCTTCCTTACTTCCTTCCTTACCTCCTTACTTCCTTTCTTACCTCCTTACTTCCTTCCTTACCTCCTTCCTTACTTCCTTCCTTACCTCCTCACCTCCTTCCTTACCTCCTTACTTCCTTCCTTACCTCCTTACTTCCTTCCTTACTTCCTTCCTTACCTCCTTACTTCCTTCCTTACTTCCTTCCTTATCTCCTTACTTCCTTCCATACCTCCTTACTTCCTTCATTACCTTCTTACTTCCTTACTTCCTTCCATACCTCCTTACTTCCTTCCTTACCTTCTTACTTCCTTACTTCCTTCCATACCTCCTTACTTTCTTACTTCCTTCCTTACCTCCTTACTTCCTTCCTTACCCCCTTACCTCCTTCCTTACTTCCTTCCTTACCTCCTTACTTCATTCCTTCCATACCTCCTTACTTCCTTACCTCCTTACCTCCTCACTTCCTTCCTTACCTCCTCACCTCCTTCCTTACCTCCTGACTTCCTTCCATACCTCCTTACTTTCTTCCTTAGCTTCTTACTTCCTTACTTCCTTCCATACCTCCTTACTTCCTTACTTCCTTCCATACCTCCTTACTTCCTTCCTTACCTCCTCACCTCCTTCCTTACATGCTTACTTCCCCTACTGGCATCCTAATAAGATACTGCCGTGTCTAGTACAAAATTGCACGATTTGTATCCAATTAGATTACGCGAGGAATAACAATTATTTTGTTGACCATCTCGTGGCGTAATGGCTAGCATTCTTCGCTGTCGGCCCAGAAGTATGAGTTCGATTCCCAACTCGTATTTAATTCTGATCTGAGGACTGGAATGGGGTATACTCAGCCTCATGAAGCAAAACTGAGATGTGCAGGTTCGAATGCCACCTCAGCCATCTAGTAATTGGTTTTCCGTGGTTTATCACTTCTACTAAAGGCAAATACCAGGGAGGTTAGTATCTTAAGGCCACGAGCCCCTTATTCCCATTCCTCACCTGAATTACAAACGAATACACAAATTACTACAGACAGTACAATAGCACACGTTTATACACACACACACACGCAAATGCACGGGGATGATTGACCACGATTTTCAAACTCCCTCAGAAGGAACCACAACAATTATTTGAACACTCAAATACCTGAAAATGTATACTTGAATGCTTTGTACATTTCATAACACATTTCTCGAACAAACAAAGTAATGCGCATGTATCCGACCAATGCGCATGAGCAACACTTCTCGTGCATGCATATTAGCGCAAGTATCCGACTACTGCGCATGAGCAACACTTCTCGCGCATGCATATTAGCGCAAGTATCCGACTACTGCGCATGAGCAACTCTTCTCGCGCATGCATATTAGCGCAAGTATCCGACTACTGCGTATGAGCAACACTTCTCGTGCATGCATATTAGCTCAAGTATCCGACTACTGCGCTTGATCAACACTTCTCGCGCATGCATATTAGCGCAAGTATCTGACTACTGCCCATGAGCAACACTTCTCGTGCATGCATATTAGCGCAAGTATCCGACTACTGGGCATGAGCAACACTTCCCGCGCATGGATATTAGCGCAAGTATCTGACTACTGCGCATGAGGATCACTTCTCGCGCATGCATATTAGCGCAAGTATCTGACTACTGCGCATGAGGAACACTTCTCGTGCATGCATATTAGCGCAAGTATCCGACTACTGCCCATGAGCAACACTTCCCGCGCATGGATATTAGCGCAAGTATCCGACTACTGCGCATGAGCAACACTTCCCGCGCATGGATATTAGCGCAAGTATCCGACTACTGCGCATGAGGATCACTTCTCGCGCATGCATATTAGCGCAAGTATCTGACTACTGCGCATGAGGAACACTTCTCGCGCATGCATATTAGCGCAAGTATCTGACTACTGCGCATGAGCAACACTTCTCGCGCATGCATATTAGCGCAAGTATCTGACTACTGCGCATGAGCAACACTTCTCGCGCATGCATATTAGCGCAAGTATCCGACTACTACGCAAGAGCAACACTTCTTTTGCATGCATTTTAGCGCAAGTATCCGAATACTGCGCAAGAGCAACACTTCTTGGGCATGCGTATTAGTGGAGGTATCTGACTACTGCGCAACACTTCTCGGGCTAGCGTATTTCCAACCTCCAGCAGCAATACATCATGTAGCATGTAAGTAAGCTCACAAATCTTGTCTGAAGCTGCTGGAACACCTCCGCCTATTACTGTAAATATGAAGGGTGCTTCAACCAATGTGCATTCACTTGAGGTGCTGCAATCTCATCGCAAGCTGTCATCCAGAGGCCTCCTAAACAAACCTGACTATTGACAAGGATGTTTGGCGTGCTACAGGTGAATCAATATTATGTACATTCACCATGTCATATTGGTTAAATATAAGATACACAAAACAAACCAAGCCAAGCAGCTGTTATGACAGTCAGTTTTCTCCAAACCGAAATTGAAATGGAGGGCTGTTTTGTGAACACAACATTGATCCGATTTGCATGAAGAGAATGGACACGCAGAAAAGAATCATAGAAGCCTCATCTGCTAAACTTTCGAAATTATTGACTGAATACCCTTGTACAGTGAGGGCACTTTCTATAGAATGGGGATTTCCAAAGGCCGTATGGTCGACAGGTCGCAATGACTCTCCGTCACATTTATAGCATGTACCGATTACAATAGGGGTCTGAGAAGCCCTGGTTGCTGTCATAGCATTCATTACATACGCAGATGGCAAGATAATTAATAAGATAATTAAGACTTGCTGTGAAGTATTGTAGACTCTCTTATCCTGTGAACATGGTTAGGTATAGAACAAAATACTTGGGCATCCATGTAAGGAATGATATGAAATGGAGTACCCATGTGGGTTATGTCGTCTCCAAAGCGTACAAATCACTTCATTTTGTTATACGGGTATTAAATGCAGTAGCTCCACCGCAAAAAACTAGGATATTTGACCCTTGTGAGGCCAATCTTGGAATACGGCTCAGCGGTTTGGGACCCATATCAGGTAGGGCTCATCAGTGAGCTGGAGACGGTACAAAGGAAGGCTGCTAGGTTTGTGCTCAACGATTTCATTCCTAGAAGTAGTGTAACTCGAATGATAGAAAACTATGGTGGGAATCTCTGGAAGATAGAAGGACGAAATCTAGACTATTCGCTATGTTTAACACTTACACTAATCGGCCAGCATGGGGAGAACTAAGCTAACGTCTGGGAAATCCCACCTACCTGAGCAGGGCAGATCATCCACATAAAGTCAAGGTCCGACCACAGCGTACAAATTATGGGAAATATTCTTTCATTAACCGTGGTATTGATAATTGGAACTCATTACCTGCCTCAGTCTTAGAGCCTTTCCCCAAACACATTGATGTGTTTAATAGAAGATTGGAATTTTGTGTAAATACTACGATGTAATTACTCTAGTTCCTAAATTGTGAATTGTGTATATTGTGATTGATGTTATTGTTGATAATTTTCTGTATTTGTACAATTCGCCACCGGGGAATTACCCCATTAGCAAATATTATATATAAAATAATTTAAAAAAAAACATCGCATTTCCTAGTGGAAATTTATCTTCTCAAGAATAAATTTGCAGTAAATTTGTTCATAAGATTCAGCGCCGTGCGAGTTCTACTTGTGGGGGAACCTCAAACAAGAGGTATGCAGAAACAACCCGCGTACTCTGGAGGCTTTCGAGATCGAAATAACTACACTGATACGAAATATCAGTGAGGATGAATTACAGTGAGTGTAACGTGTGTTTAGAAAACGGACAGCATTTCCAGCAACTACTCTGAAATTCATATAATTATATGATGATGATTATTATATACGTCAAAAAGTGTAAATGCGTTGAACTAGTTGGGCGCTACGCTGCTGCTAGCCACAGTGGCCCAGCTGCCACGCGACCCCTGCGAGTCTCCGTTCCTCACTGTAGATACAAAATTCACAAATACAACTTTACTAGTGCTGCTTGAATTGCCGGGAGTATTTTCCTAAAAATTCCCGGCAGTCAAAATTGAATGACTTTGTAAATCCAGTTCGATTAAAATTCCATTATTATTCTGCTAATCTTAAATTTGAAATATTAATTAATATAAATATTAATTCTACAATGACAACTTAAATCTGTAGCTCCGAAAAAGATTGGCTCGAACCTATTCTGGTCGACACCCTTGCATAGTGTGGAGGTTTGGACTTTGAAGGTCAACACCATGAAACAATTAGAGACCTTCAGAATATGGACTCATAGACGAATGATTACAATACCTTGGACTGATAGAGTTAGTAACAGAGATGTCCTCAGATGAGAACAAGTAATTCCGTGAAGAACTATACAGCCTATTTTCATATATCCTACTCATGTTAATTGCCTCTATCAACATACAAAATTTCAGTTTGATTGTTGTGATAGATTCGTAGATATTGAGAACCGTCTAAATATTTCAGATGGTCGTCAGGTTGGATTTTTATTTTTGTACTATAACATTAAGATTATTGTGTACGTGTAGTATTCAAACTGCAATCGCAGGAATAGAACACAAGAAGTAAAAACGAGATTTTATAATTTCGCACAGCTGCCATCTTGTAATTGTGCAAACAATTGAAATAAATTAGATGCCTTTGGATTAAGATTTGTATAATCATTTAACGTGCAACGTTTCACTGCACACGGATAGTTAATTCGCGAGAAACGTCCATTAAAATATTTAAATTTTGCGTCGCCGCCATGTTGGATTTGTGCTCACCAGGTTACTGAAAGTCCTATAGGTGAACATATGTTCTTAGCCTCCATGAAGATTAAAAATTTCAGTTTGATTGCTGTAAATGATTCATAGATATTGAGAACCGTCTAAATAATTCGGATGCTCGCCATTTTGGATTATTATATGTATAGGCCATAGAGTTATGTACCATACAAGGACAATTATTGCCTAGGTACATTATTCAAACTTTAACTTCGATCGCATGATTACGACACAAGAAATAAAAAACTTAATTTTAAAATTTCGCACAGCCGCCATCTTGAGGTTATGTAAACAATTAAATTAAATCAGATGCCAGTGCATTACAATATGTAAAATCATTTACTGTACCACATTTCACTGCGCATACAGAGTTAAATCACGAAAAATTATATTAATTTTTTGTAAATTCGCTTGGCCGCCATGTTAGTATTCCACTTTATAGGTATATGAAAGTTGCATAGATAAACTTGAATCGATACCCTTTGTCACCGTACCAAATTCCAGGGTGATATCTGTAACAGTTTCGGAGATATACAATATCAGTGAAATATTTCGCACAGCCGCCATTTTGAGGTTATGTAAACAATTGAACTAAATTAGACTCCAGTACATTACAATATGTATAAACATTTGCAGTACAAAGTTTCATTACGTTTGGACAGTCAAATCGCGAGAAAAGTCTATTTAAAAGTCTCAATTTCGCGTGCCCGCCATGTTGGTTTTGTAGTCATCAGGTGTTTGAAGGTCTCATAGGTGAACTTCAAGTAGTGCCCTTTATCACCGTATACAATTTCAGGGCGATATCGGTAATAGTTTCGGAGACACTGAATGCTGGGGAAATATTTCGCACAGTCGCCATGTTGGATTGGTGAGACACAATAAAATTTTAAGGGCTCGGTCGGGGTCGGCCAGAATAGTGCTATGATCTTACCGAGTTTCATTGAAATCGCTCCAGCCGTTTAGAGATTATTAGGGGACACACACACACCTCTCACAGACAAACACACACACGCGCGCGCGCGCACACACGCACGGACCAAAGGTGATCTCATAAGCCTATATTCAGCTTTTGTCTACCATTAAGTATCGAAAATCTGCCTATTTGGGTCATGTACTTAGAGGCCAAACATATCAGTTGCTTCGACTAAAACTACAAGGAAACAAGAAGTTCCGTGACGAACTAAAGAGTCTACTTTTCTTAAAATTAAAGATTCATGCCAATGATTAATCTATATGGAACTATCTAGAATAATGACGAAATTAAGTTGGTAATAACGAAATTTCTAATTAGTTCGAAATGCTATATACCTGGCATAATGTAGCCTAATATAAAACTACAGTTGGCAGCCCCGGTGACTGAATATATTCTTAGTTCCATCTCTTAAGGTACAGAATAAAAAATTTGGTTGAATTCCAAAGGATAGCGTGGATGTTACATGCAGTTAAACATTGGATCTAATAGCGGGCGTAAAATCATGTTGGCAACAATGACATACATGTATTGGTCAGAAATACTCTGAAATAATATGATCTATTGTTGTGTCAATTTTGAATGAAATCCATTAGTTAGTATAGAAGTTACATGTATTTAAAATTGGACCTCTCATCAGGCTCAGAATCATGTTGGTAGCACTGACGTATATAAGTTACTCCAAATTAATATAGAATGTCAGGTAATATACGTGTGCACAGTTTAAAGCTGTCGGCTTGCATACTTTCTGATATATGGGTATTTGGCAAAAAAAAAAAAATTAGAACATTTATTAACAGTTGGCAGCCCTGGAGGCTCTTAAGAATACGCTCATTCATATCTGTTTATGTACACATAGCACATACGAAATTTGGTTGAATTCCAATTGATAGAGTAGAAGTTATAATTATGCATTTAATAATTGGACCTATCAGCAGGCTTATAATCATTTTGGCAACACTGCCATGTATTGCCACCTGGAAATTTAATTGCAATATTATTATCTATACGTGTGCCAATTTTGAAATTGCTCCCATTCATACCTTCCAAGATATCCAACATGGAGCTCAAATTTCAATTGCGATTTTTCAGCAGTTGGTAGCACTGACATCATTTTCAAATATGTCCGTGAGATATTCAGGTATAGAACTCCATTCCTACCAAATTTTGTTTCGATTGCTCGAGCTGTTTGGGAGCTGATAGGGGGGGGGGGGGACACACACACACAGCCAGACAGACAGACAGACGGACAGACAGACAGACAGACAGACAGACAGACAGAGAGACATTTGCCCGATCTCATAAGTCTACTTTTTCCTCATTTTTGCAAAATGTGAAAAGTAGGCTAAAAAAATATCAGACGAGGGCGTTTCAGAAGACAGATGTCCTGGCTTCAAAATATTAAGCAGTGGTCACGGATTCGATCTGTTGAAGAATTGCTCCGGCTTGCGGTTGACAGAGGCGCCTTTTCAATGATGATCGCCAACGTTCGGGGGACCGAACACGGTACTTGAAGAAGAAGAAGAAGAAGAAGAAGAAGAAGAAGAAGAAGAAGCAGCAGCAGAAGAAGAAGAAGAAGAAGAAGAAGAAGAAACTAATATACCGTACTTTCCCGGATTGAAAGTAAACATTAAATAATTTTAAAATTGTATATGCGGGAATACTCTAGTTGTTGGAACTACTTGATTCTTTCACCAAACACATTTAATGTCTATGTTTCAAATTAAAATACTGTATATATTACCAGAATCTCTGGTGTTGGATTACACAAGGTTATTACTTATTAAAGTATGTCCTAATTAAAGAAGAGATTTATGAAGCTTCACTGAGAGTTAGGAAACTTATCTTTGTGTTTTTATAGGTTATTTTTTAAATAAGTTTATGAAGTATCCTGCAAGTTTAAAATCTCATTCTAAGTAATCTGAACCACAACTAATTCCTTCATATTATTATTCCTCAGACAAATACAAAACAAATTCACACCTTTCACTCTCAAACTGTGTTATTTTTCTACGGTGTGATTTGGTTCTTATACAATACAAAAGAGGATTTTTCCTCTCAAAAGGATCGACGTGTCACTCATTTTGGAGCAACCTGATTCTTTCACCAAGCCCTTCAATTGTTAAAAAGTAGTGGAAATTTTCAATTTTGTATCAACTGAAAACACTAAATATTTCTAAAATAAGGAAAATCCAAATTACCAAATGCAGTTTCTTTACTTTTAATACGAACATTCCAAATTTTTTAACGCAGTTTCTGTACTTCTAGTACGGAAAATCTCAATTTCCTGATTCAGTTTCTTCACTTCAGAAATATGGAAATTCAAATTTGTTTAATGCAGTTTCTTTATATCTAAAATACAGAAATTCCAAATTACTTCATAGGGTTCCTTTACTTCTAATATACAGATAATCCAATTTTCCTGATGCAGTTTCTTTAATTCTAAAATACAGATTCGTTAACTTACGTAATGCAGTTCCTTTACTTCTAAAATACAGAAAATCCAAATTTCTTAATAGAGTTTCTTTACTAAAATACATAAAATCCAAATTTCCTGATGCAGTTACTTTACTTCTAATATACAGAAAATCCAAATTTCTTAATACCGTTTCTTCACTTCAAAAAAAAAACGAAATACCAAATTTTTTATGCAGTAATCTTTACTTCTAAAATACAGAAAATCCAAATTTCTTAATAGAGTTTCTTTTCTTCTAAAATACAGAAAATCCAAATTTCTTATTGCACTTTCTTGACTTCTAAAATACAGAAAATCCAAATTCCTTAATAGTGTTTCTTTACTTCTAAAGTAGAGAAACTCCAAATTTCTTAATGCAGTTTCTTCACTTTTAAAATACTGAAATTCGAATTTTTAATGGAGTTCCTTTACTTCTAAAATACAGAAAATCCAAATTTCCTGATGTAGTTTCTTTGCTTCGATAAATACAGAAAATTCAAATTTCCTATCGCACTTTCTTTACAGCTAAAATCCAGAAAATAAAACCAAGTGATTATACTGGTAAAGCATTGCTTCCATCACAAGCTGTACGTCATGAATGGCTATCATGCAGTGTATGACGATTTAGAGTATCGCCAGATTTTGTGAAAACTTGTGTGATATATATAATGTTATAAATTGCAACAAATACACTAAAATAGTGACTAAAGCCGGTGTCAAAGGCTACAACTTGTATTTGTACACTTGGCATTCAGCCACAAAACCAACCTCACATATTCATCGCCTCTCATTCCCGCCCTTTCAGAACGGGTATCTCAAGGGGTAGATTGACTATAGTCTATACAATTTGTCAGGCATAAAAATAATTGTATCATCGACTTTCGTATAGTTTCTGAGAAACACACAGTAGTTGAATGTAACATTAAGCTATGCAATGTTGAATGGCACTGATAGTTCTGTAATTCAATAGCAAATCAAAATAGAAGTGTTTTATAAATGAAACGCTGCTAAATGTAATGTAAATATCGATATAATTTGCTGTAACGCAGCCGAATACAATTAAACACAGTAATGTGACCCATTCCCTTTGCGAAGCAATAATTTAACTTTTATTCGTCATTATTTGTAAATCGTGTTACGCTGATTGCAAGCAAAAACTGTGATGTACAGTTTTCCCATGTGATGCTAATATTTCAGTTTATGAAGACTCACAGTCCAGGTCAGAGTACATTAATATACGGCACATGAACCTTCCAGTACTGCTAACATGCATTAGTGGAAAAATAAAAACGTAAAACTAAATGTACAGAATTTAATCTTACTTTATGTTCATTCATTCAGTCGTTTTTCTTTTGTCACTTGCACTGTGTATTTTTAGCCTACTTTTCACATTTTGCAAAAATGAGCAAAAAGTAGACTTATGAGATCGGGCAAATGTGTGTCTGTCTGTCTGTCAGTCCTTCTGTCTGTCTGTCTGTCCTTCTGTCTGTCTGTCTGTCTGTCTCTGTGTGTGTGTGTCCCCTATCAACTCCTAAACGGCTGCACCAATCGAAACAAAATTTGGTAGGAATAAAGATCTATACCTGATTATCTCACGGCCATATTTGAAATTGATGTCAGTGCTACCAACTGCTAAAAAATCGCAATTGAAATTTGAGCTCCATGTTGGATATCTTGGAAGGTATGAATGGGAGCTATTTCAAAACTGGCACACTTATAGATAATAACATTGCAGTTTAATTTCCAGGAGGCCATGCATGGCAGTGTTGCCAAAATGATTATAAGCCTGATGATAGGTCCAAATTTTAAATGCATATAACATCTACACTATCAATGTGACCCATTCCCTTTGCGAAGCAATAATTTAACTTTTATTCGTCATTATTTGTAAATCGTGTTACGCTGATTGCAAGCAAAAACTGTGATGTACAGTTTTCCCATGTGATGCTAATATTTCAGTTTATGAAGACTCACAGTCCAGGTCAGAGTACATTAATATACGGCACATGAACCTTCCAGTACTGCTAACATGCATTAGTGGAAAAATAAAAACGTAAAACTAAATGTACAGAATTTAATCTTACTTTATGTTCATTCATTTAGTCGTTTTTCTTTTGTCACTAGCACTGTGTATTTTTAGCCTACTTTTCACATTTTGCAAAAATGAGGAAAAAGTAGACTTATGAGATCGGGCAAATGTGTGTCTGTCTGTCTGTCAGTCCTTCTGTCTGTCTGTCTGTCCTTCTGTCTGTCTGTCTGTCTGTCTGTGTGTGTGTGTCCCCCTATCAACTCCTAAACGGCTGCACCAATCGAAACAAAATTAGGTAGGAATAAAGATCTATACCTGATTATCTCACGGCCATATTTGAAATTGATGTCAGTGCTACCAACTGCTAAAAAATCGCAATTGAAATTTGAGCTCCATGTTGGATATCTTGGAAGGTATGAATGGGAGCTATTTCAAAACTGGCATACTTATAGATAATAACATTGCAGTTTAATTTCCAGGAGGCCATGCATGGCAGTGTTGCCAAAATGATTATAAGCCTGATGATAGGTCCAAATTTTAAATGCATATAACATCTACACTATCAATGTGACCCATTCCCTTTGCGAAGCAATAATTTAACTTTTATTCGTCATTATTTGTAAATCGTGTTACGCTGATTGCAAGCAAAAACTGTGATGTACAGTTTTCCCATGTGATGCTAATATTTCAGTTTATGAAGACTCACAGTCCAGGTCAGAGTACATTAATATACGGCACATGAACCTTCCAGTACTGCTAACATGCATTAGTGGAAAAATAAAAACGTAAAACTAAATGTACAGAATTTAATCTTACTTTATGTTCATTCATTCAGTCGTTTTTCTTTTGTCACTTGCACTGTGTATTTTTAGCCTACTTTTCACATTTTGCAAAAATGAGGAAAAAGTAGACTTATGAGATCGGGCAAATGTGTGTCTGTCTGTCTGTCAGTCCTTCTGTCTGTCTGTCCTTCTGTCTGTCTGTCTGTCTGTGTGTGTGTGTCCCCCTATCAACTCCTAAACGGCTGCACCAATCGAAACAAAATTTGGTAGGAGTAAAGATCTATACCTGATTATCTCACGGCCATATTTGAAATTGATGTCAGTGCCACCAACTGCTAAAAAATCGCAATTGAAATTTGAGCTCCATGTTGGATATCTTGGAAGGTATGAATGGGAGCTATTTCAAAACTGGCACACTTATAGATAATAACATTGCAGTTTAATTTCCAGGAGGCCATGCATGGCAGTGTTGTCAAAATGATTATAAGCCTGATGATAGGTCCAAATTTTAAATGCATATAACATCTACACTATCAATGGGATTTCAACCAAATTTCGTATGTGCTATGTGTACATAACCAGGTATGACTGAGCGTATTCTTGAGAGCGACCTGGGCTGCCAACTGTTAATAAATGCTCTCATTCATTTTTATCCAAATACCCATATATCAGAAAGTATGCAAGCCGACAGCTTTAAACTATGCACACGTATAGTACCTGACATTCTATTTTAATTCGGAGTAACTTAAATACGTCAGTGCTACCAACATGATTCTAAGCCTACTGAGAGGTCCAATTTTAAATACATGTAACTTCTATACTATCATTTGGATGTCAAACAAATTTCGTGTGTGCTATGTGTACCATAACAGATATGACTATGCCGATTCTTAATAGCAACCAGGGCTGCCAACTGTTAATAAATACGGTCTCTATTTTTGTTACGCTAATATCAATATATCAGAAAGTATGCAAGCCAATAGCTCTAAACTTTGCACACGTATAGTACCTGGCATTCTAGATTAATTTGGAGTAACTAATATAGGCCTACGCCAGTGCTGCCAACATGATTCTAAGCCTGCTGATAGGTCAAATTTTAAAATGCATGTAACTTCTATACTAATGGATTTCATTCAAAATTGACACAACAATAGATCATAATATTTCAGATTATTTCTGACCAATACATGTATGCCATTGTTGCCAACATGATTTTACGCGCGCTGTTAGATCCAATGTTTAACTGCATGTAACGTCCATGCTATCCATTGGACTTAACCAAATTTTGTATTCTGTACCTTAAGAGATGGAACTAAGAACAATATTCAGTCACCAGGGCTGCCAACTGTAGTGCTTTATTAGGCTACATTATGCCAGGTATACAGTATTTCGAACTAATTAGAAATTTCGATATTACCAACTTAATTTCGTCATTATTCTAGATAGATCCATATAGATTAGTCATTGGCATGAATCTTAAATTTTAAGAAAAGTAGGCTCTTAATTCGTCACGGAACTTCTTGTTTTTTTTCTAGTTGTTCATTCTTTTATTCACCTATTTATTTATTTATATTTTATTTATTTATTTACTCGTTTATTTATTTGGTTATTTGTTGATGTTTTAATTATTTATTTACTAGCAACCCGCCACAGCTTCTCCCGGGAGATTAACGGTCACGTTAAACTAAAAGCTTCCTTCCTTCTCCCGGGAACAGTTATGAATGCATTTCGTGAAGAAACGAATCAACATTTATAGTGTGCGATGTATTGAAAATAGAGATATACTCTCTGGGACTATTTTGTATAACGATTCATACTGAACAATTCTTACACTCATGGTATATTGATATTTTTGACGGTTTGCCCAGCGTAAGCTTAAAAAGCACACGGACGCCTGTCTTTTTTCGACATTTTTACTGAAATCGTTACTGCTTGGCTTCCTTTGATCATAATCAAATTATTTTCAACAGAAACTATCCTCGAGATATCCTTTACAGAATGGTGAAAACTGCATCAAAATCCATCCAGTGGTTCTCCAGATTACCCGTGACTTCCAAGAATCGGGGACTTAGTTTTATACTGGAGATTTACTTAGGTGTTATTTATTTATTTATTTACCTATTTACGTATTTATATATTCATTCATTTGTTCATTAGATCATTCATTTATTTATCTAAATAAGCTTCTATTTTTATATATAAAATGCGTTTGGCCCTCTAAGGAGTACGTAGAACCATTATTTAGCATTGGTCTTCTTGTACTCCTTATCTTCCCGAAACTTCCTCATCATTTCGCTATGTTTCTGTCTTCTTTCCTCATCTTTCTATATTCCATTACTTTGTATTCGATTTACCTACTGTATTCAAACATTCATTTGTCTCATTGACAATTTATTGATTTATTCATGTAATTAAAATATGTATTTATCGATTTATTTTCTATTTACCAAGTTATTGATTTAATCGTGTATTATATTATGAATACAATGCTTGAATGAATTAATTAATTTATTTATTTATTTATTCGATCACCTATTCACTTATTCACTTATTTACTTTTTTACTTTTTACTTTTTTACTCTTTAACTTTTTAACATTTTAATTTTTAATTTCTTTACTTTATACTTTATACTTTATACTTTATACTTTATACTTTATACTTTATACTTTATACTTTATACTTTATACTTTATACTTTATACTTAAACTTTATACTTTATACTATATACTTTATACTTTATACTTTATACTTTATACTTTATACTTTATACTTTATACTTAATACTTTATACTTTATACTTTATACTTAAACTTTATACTTTATACTTTATACTTATACTTTATACTTTATACTTTATACTTTAAACTTTATACTTTATACATTATACTTTATACTTTATACTTTATACTTTATTCTTTATACTTATACTTTATACTTAAACTTTATACTTTATACTTTATACTTTATACTTCATCCTTTATACTTTATACTTTATACTTTATACTTTAAACTTACACTTTATACTTTATACTTTATACTTTATACTTTATGCTTTATACTTAAACTTTATACTTTATACTTAAACTTTATACTTTATACTTTATACTTTGTACTTTATAATTTATACTTTATACTTATACTTTATACTTTATACTTTATACTTAATATTTTATACTTTATACTTTATACTTATACTTTATACTTTATACTTAAACTTTATACTTTATACTTTATACTTTATAAATCACCCTTTATACTTTATACTTTATACTTTATACTTTATACTTTATACTTTATACTTTATACTTTATACTTTATACTTAAACTTTATACTTTATACTTTATACTTCATACATTATACTTTATACTTCATACTTTATACTTTATACTTTATACTTTATACTTTATACTTTATACTTTATATTTTATACTTTATACTTTATACTTTATACTTAAACTTTATACTTTATACTTAAACATTATACTTTATACTTTATACTTTAAACTTACACTTTATACTTTATAATTTATACTTTATACTTAAACTTTATACTTTATACTTTATACTTTATACTTTGTACTTTATAATTTATACTTTATACTTATACTTTATACTTTATACTTTATCCTTTATACTTAAACATTATACTTTATACTTTATACTTTATACTTTATACTTTATACTTTATACTTTATACTTTATACTTTATACTTTATACTTTATACTTAAACTTTATACTTTATACTTTATACTTTAAGCTTTGTACTTTATAATTTATACTTTATACTTATACTTTATACTTTATACTTAAACTTTATACTTTATACTTTATACTTTATTCTTTATACTTATACTTTATACTTTATACTTTATACTTAAACTTTATACTTTATACTTTATACTTTATACTTCATCCTTTATACTTGATACTTTATACTTTATACTTTATACTTTATCCTTTATACTTAAACATTATACTTTATACTTTATACTTTAAACTTACACTTTATACTTTATACTTTATACTTTATACTTAAACTTTATACTTTATACTTAAACTTTATACTTTATACTTAATACTTTATACTTTGTACTTTATAATTTATACTTTATACTTATACTTTATACTTTATACTTAAACTTTATACTTTATACTTTATACTTTATTCTTTATACTTATACTTTATACTTTATACTTTATACTTAAACTTTATACTTTATACTTTATACTTTATACTTTATACTTCATCCTTTATACTTTATACTTTATACTTTATACTTTATACTTTATCCTTTATACTTAAACATTATACTTTATACTTTATACTTTAAACTTACACTTTATACTTTATACTTTATACTTTATACTTTATACTTAAACTTTATACATTATACTTAAACTTTATACTTTATACTTTATACTTTATACTTTGTACTTTATAATTTATACTTTATACTTATACTTTATACTTTATACTTTATACTTTATACTTTATACTTTATTCTTTATACTTATACTTTATACTTTATACTTAAACTTTATACTTTATACTTTATACTTTATACTTCATCCTTTATACTTAAACATTATACTTTATACTTTATACTTTAAACTTACACTTTATACTTTATACTTTATACTTTATACTTAAACTTTATACTTATACTTTATACTTTATACTTTATCCTTTATACTTAAACATTATACTTTATACTTTATACTTTATACTTTATACTTAAACTTTATACTTTATACTTTATACTTTATACTTGATACATAAACTTTATACTTTATACTTTATACTTTATACTTTATACTTTATACTTTATACTTTATACTTTATACTTTATACTTTATACTTTATACTTTATACTTAAACTTTATACTTTATACTTAAACATTATACTTTATACTTTATACTTTAAACTTACACTTTATACTTTATACTTTATACTTTATACTTTATACTTTATACTTAAACTTTATACTTTATACTTAAACTTTATACTTTATACTTTATACTTTATACTTTGTACTTTATAATTTATACTTTATACTTATACTTTATACTTTATACTTTATCCTTTATACTTAAACATTATACTTTATACTTTATACTTTATACTTTAAACTTACACTTTATACTTTATACTTTATACTTTATACTTTATACTTTATACTTAAACTTTATACTTTATACTTTATACTTTAAGCTCTGTACTTTATAATTTATACTTTATACTTATACTTTATACTTTATACTTAAACTTTATACTTTATACTTTATACTTTATCCTTTATACTTAAACATTATACTTTATACTTTATACTTCAAACTTACACTTTATACTTTATACTTTATACTTTATACTTAAACTTTATACTTTATACTTAAACTTTATACTTTATACTTTATACTTTATACTTTATACTTTATACTTTGTACTTTATAATTTATACTTTATACTTATACTTCATCCTTTATACTTTATACTTTATACTTTATACTTTATACTTTATACTTTATACTTTATACTTTATACTTAAACTTTATACTTTATACTTTATACTTGATACATAAACTTTATACTTTATACTTTATACTTTATACTTAAACTTTATACTTTATACTTTATACTTTATACTTTATACTTTATACTTTATACTTTATACTTTAAACTTTATACTTTATACTTTATACTTAAACTTTATACTTTATACTTAAACATTATACTTTATACTTTATACTTTAAACTTACACTTCATACTTTATACTTTATACTTTATACTTTATACTTTACACTTTACACTTTACACTATATACTTTATACTTTTCACTTTACACTATATACTTTACACTTTACACTTTACACGTTTTACTTTATACTTTACATTTTCACTTTACACTTTACACTTTATACTTTATACTTTATACTTTATACTTTATACTTTACACTTTACACTATATACTTTATACTTTATACTTTATACTTTATACTTTATACTTAAACTTTATACTTTATACTTTATACTTATACTTTATACTTTATACTTAAACTTTATACTTTATACTTTATACTTTATTCTTTATACTTATACTTTATACTTTATACTTTATACTTAAACTTTATACTTTATACTTTATACTTTATACTTTATACTTCATCCTTTATACTTGATACTTTATACTTTATACTTTATACTTTATCCTTTATACTTAAACATTATACTTTATACTTTATACTTTAAACTTACACTTTATACTTTATACTTTATACTTTATACTTAAAATTAAACTTTATACTTTATACTTAATACTTTATACTTTGTACTTTATAATTTATACTTTATACTTATACTTTATACTTTATACTTAAACTTTATACTTTATACTTTATACTTTATTCTTTATACTTATACTTTATACTTTATACTTTATACTTTATACTTAAACTTTATACTTTATACTTTATACTTTATACTTTATACTTTATACTTCATCCTTTATACTTTATACTTTATACTTTATACTTTATACTTTATACTTTATACTTTATCCTTTATACTTAAACATTATACTTTATACTTTATACTTTAAACATACACTTTATACTTTATACTTTATACTTTATACTTTATACATTATACTTAAACTTTATACTTTATACTTAAACTTTATACTTTATACTTTATACTTTATACTTAATACTTAATACTTTATACTTTGTACTTTATAATTTATACTTTATACTTATACTTTATACTTTATAATTTATACTTTATACTTTATACTTATACTTTATACTTTATACTTAAACTTTATATTTTATACTTTATACTTTATACTTCATCCTTTATACTTTATACTTTATACTTTATACTTTATACTTAAACTTTATACTTTATACTTAAACTTTATACTTTATACTTTATACTTTATACTTTATACTTTATACTTTATACTTTATACTTTATACTTTATACTTAAACTTTATACTTTATACTTAAACATTATACTTTATACTTTATACTTTAAACTTACACTTTATACTTTATACTTTATACTTTATACTTAAACTTTATACTTTATACTTAAACTTTATACTTTATACTTTATACTTTATACTTTGTACTTTATAATTTATACTTTATACTTATACTTTATACTTTATACTTTATACTTTATCCTTAATACTTAAACATTATACTTTTTACTTTATACTTTAAACTTACACTTTATACTTTATACTTTATACTTTATACTTAAACTTTATACTTTATACTTAAACTTTATACTTTATACTTTATACTTTATACTTTAAGCTTTGTACTTTATAATTTATACTTTATACTTATACTTTATACTTTATACTTAAACTTTATACTTTATACTTTATACTTTATACTTAAACTTTATACTTTATACTTTATACTTTACACTTTATACTTAAACTTTATACTTTATACTTTAAACTTACACTTTATACTTTATACTTTATACTTTATACTTTATACTATATACTTTATACTTTTCACTTTACACTATATACT
This sequence comes from Meconema thalassinum, assembly GCA_946902985.2. NCBI lineage: Eukaryota > Metazoa > Arthropoda > Insecta > Orthoptera > Tettigoniidae > Meconema > Meconema thalassinum. The sequence goes on from OX336399.1 coordinate 174,200,384, forward strand.
TTATACTTTACACTTTACACTTTTCCCGTTTTACTTTATACTTTATACTTTATACTTTACACTTTTCACTTTACACTTTACACTTTATACTTTATACTTTATACTTTATACTTTATACTTTATACTTTACACTTTACACTATATACTTTATACTTTATACTTTATACTTTATACTTTATACTTTATACTTTATACTTTATACTTTAAACTTTAACTTTATACTTTATACTTTATGCTTTATACTTTACACTTTACACTATATACTTTATACTTTATACTTTATACTTTATACTTTATACTTTATACTTTATACTTTATACTTTACACTTTTCACTTTTCACTTTTCACTTTACACTTTACACTTTACACTATATACTTTAAACTTTATACTTTATACTTTATACTTTATACTTTATGCTTTATACTTTATACTTTAAACTTTACACTTTACACTTTACACTATATACTTTATACTTTATACTTTATACTTTACACTTTATACTTTACACTTTACACTTTACACTTTATACTTTATACTTTCTTCTTCTTCTTTCCGATGAGGCCTGCTAGGGACCACGTGCCAATTTCAATTCTTCACACTTTGTTGTTTTCTCTTCTGTTCCCTCTAGTACTCCTTCATCCGTTCACTATGCTGCTTCTTTCTGTCCTCGGACCACTTCGCACCAGGTTTCTTTGGCAATCTTCCTTGGAATCCTTTCATACTTAATACCCTTTTTCTGAAGATCTCTCTGTTCACCGTTTCTTCTTCTCTTATATTATTTCTTTCTATATCTTTCTTTACTTCTTGAATCGAGCTAGTTGTTGCCCTTTTCTCCCAAAGGTACTTGAATATCCTTTTTGTTAATCTGGAATCATCCATTCTGTAAATATGTCCAAAAAATTGCCATCTCCTTTTTCTTATCGTTTCTGTTATATTTTCTATGTTCCTGTATATTTCATCATTAGATCTTAATTTCCATACTTCTGCTGTTTTCACTGGGCCTAAAATTTTCCTCATGATTCTCCTTTCTAGTACTTCAAGTTTATCTAATCTATAGTTTAGTACCAGACATTCACTTGCGTATAGGCATTCCGGTTTCACCACTGTAGTGTAGTACCTTATTTTAAGATTTTTAGAAAAGCACTCTTTGTTATAAAAATTCTTTGTGATACCATATGCTCTTTCCATCTTGTGTACCCTTTCTTCTACCGAAGATTTTTCTAGACCATTTTCTTGAATTATTTCTCCCAGATATTTGAATTTCTTTACTTTTTCCACTGTTTTTCTGTTGCCAAATATTTTGAAGCGTTCTTGATGTTTGTAATAAATTTAGTTTTTTCTACGGAGATTCTCAAACCTGTTTTGTTGGCTATTTCTTCCAAGAAATTGATTTGTGTTGTTGCACTTGTTAGGTTTTCTGACAATATAGCAAAATCGTCTGCAAATGCTAGGCAACTTAATTCAATGCCTTTGTTTCTTCTCCCCAAAGTTACTGGCGAAATGGTATGTTCTTTTAGGTTTAAATTCCAAATTCTTACAGTTTTCTCTAAAACACAGTTGAACAGAAGGGGTGATAAACCATCACCTTTCCGTACACCTGGGTTTATTTTAATAGATTTTGATATCTCACCCATAAATTTTACTTTTGAAATCGTGTCAGTAAGGGTTTCACGTATTAGGTTTGCCAATTTAGTTTTCACTCCAAATTCACGAATTGTTTTATCTATCGTTTCTCTATCAACCGAGTCAAAGGTCTTTTTAAAATCTACAAAAGTCACAACTATGTCCTTTGAATTCAGAATCCTATGGCGAATTATGGATTTTAAGTTAAATATTTGTTCTGAACAAGATCTACCATTTCGAAATCCAGCTTGATACTCGCCCAGTTGCTTGTCAAGTGATATTTCTACTCTATTCAGCAATATTTTAAAAAATACCTTGTATGCAATTTGAAGAAGAGAGATGCCTCTATAGTTATCAACGTTTTGTTTGTCCCCTTTTTTATGCAATGGGTGTATTAGAGCCACTTTCCATTCCTCTGGAATCCTCTCTGTTCTCCAAATATCTTCAAAGATTAACTGCAGCTCTTCAATGATTTTTGATTGAGACCATTTCAAAAGTTCAGCTGTTATAGAGTCCGCTCCGCTAGCTTTATTATTTTTAGATTGTTAATTGCTGCTTTAATTTATTCAGCATTGGGTGGTATATCTTCTTCCAGATTTTTTGTTGCTTGTGAGAATTCCAACTTATGATCTGGTTCAGGGCAGTTTAAAAGTTGATCAAAGTGCTTCGCAAGTATTTCACAGTTCTCAACATTGCTTAGGCCAAGTCTACCATTTTCTTCTTTAAAGCATATGCTAGGTGCTTGATACCCCTTTAATTGACTCTTAAAAGTCTGATAGAAGTTTCGAGAGTTATTTTTAACAAAGCTGTCTTGCAGGTCAGTAAGTTGTGATTTTTCGAATGATCTTTTAACTCCCCTTATTATTCTAGCAGTGTCTTTCCTTTGCTGTTTGAATTGGTCATATTGTTCCGTCTTTCCAGAGCATTTCCACTATTTCCATTGTTTTGTTCTCTCTTGTAACGTATCTTCACATATTTGATTCCACCAAGGTTTCTTCTTAGGTTTGGCTAGCCCAAACGTCTTCTGGGCTGCGTTGGTTATTTCTTTAGATAAATCTTGCCACTTCCCATGATGAGTTACTTTTATTAGCATACTTTCGATTTTTGCAAAAAATGAAAGTAGACTTATGAGATCAACACAGGGCGAAAAAAGTGTGTCTGTCTGTGTGTGTGTATGTGTGTGTGTGAGTCTGTGTGTGTGTGTGTGTATGTGTGTGTGTGAGTCTGTGTGTGTGTGTGTGTGTGTGTGTGAGTGTGTGTACTCTGAATGTCGGTCCCCCCCTATCAATTCGAACACGGTGAAAGCGAATTGAACGAAATTTGGTACAAAGGTAGCACTAGCAAAGGACACCTCAGTGTCATGTTTTATATCGCCGCCATCTTGAATGAAACGTAATGGCGGCCACACAAATGTTCAAAGCTTAAATCAAATTACGACTAACCTAATCATCCGATCTCTACCAAATTTTGCAAAAACATACTCTTATAGAGGAAGCATTCTTTGACCAAACGAATAGGTCATTAACCTAATAGTTTGCGGATGGCAGCCATCTTTGTGTGAAAATCAATTCCCCCTATTAATTCAAACACGGTGAAACCGAATGGAACGAAATTTGGTACAGAGGTAGCACTAGCAAAGGGCATCTCAGTGTCATTTTTATATCGCCGCCATATTGACAGAAACGTAATGGCGGCCACACAAATGTTCAAAGCTTAAGTTAAATTACGACTAACATAACCATCCGATCTCTACCAAACTTTGCAACAACATACCTTTATGGAGGGAGCATCCTTTGACCAATCTAATAGGTTATTAGCCTAATAGTTTGCGGATGGCGGCCATCTTTACGCCAAAATTGATTCCCCCTATTAATTCGAACACGGTGGAACCGAATGGAACGAAATTTGGTACAGAGGTAGCACTAGCAAAGGGCACCTCAGTGTAATGTTTTATATCGCCGCCATCTTGACTGAAACGTAATGGCGGCCACACGAATGTTCAAAGCTTAAATCAAATTACGATTAACCTATTCATCCGATCTCTACCAAATTTTGCAACTACATACCTTTATGGAGGGAGCATCCTTTGACCAATCTAATAGGTCATCAGCGTAATAGTTTGCGGATGGATGCCGTCTTTGTGTGAAAATCGATTCCCCCTATTAATTCGAACACGGTGCAAGCGAATGGAACGAAATTCGGTACAGAGGTAGTACTAATAAAAGCCACCTCAGTGTCATGTTTTATATCGCCGCCATCTTGACGGAAACGTAATGGCGGCCTCACAAATGTTCAAAGCTTAAATCAAATTACGACTAACCTAATCATCCGATCTCTACCAAATTTTGCAACAACATACCTTTATGGGGGAGCATCCTTTGACCAAACTAATAGGTCATCAGCGTAATAGTTTTCGGATGGCGGCCATCTTTGTGTGAAAATCGATTCCCCCTATTAATTCGAACACGGTGCAACCGAATGGAACGAAATTTGTTACAGAGGTAGTACTAACAAAAGGCACCTCAGTGTCATGTTTTATATCGCCGCCGTATTGACAGAAACGTAATGGCGGCCACACAAATGTTCAAAGCTTAAGTTAAATTACGACTAACATAACCATCCGATCTCTACCAAACTTTGCAACAACATACCTTTATGGAGGGAGCATCCTTTGACCAATCTAATAGGTTATTAGCCTAATAGTTTGCAGATGGCGGCCATCTTTATGTCAAAATAGATTCCCCCTATTAATTCGAACACGGTGGAACCGAATGGAACAAAATTTGGTACAGAGGTAGCACTAGCAATGGGCATCTCAGTGTCATGTTTTATATCGCCGCCATCTTGACTGAAACGTAATGGCGGCCACACGAATGTTCAAAGCTTAAATCAAATTACGACTAACCTAATCATCCGATCTCTACCAAATTTTGCAACTACATACTTTTATGGAGGGAGCATCCTTTGACCAATCTAATATGTCATTCGCCTAATAGTTTGCAGATGGCGGCCATCTTTATGTCAAAATTGATTCCCCCAATTAATTCGAACATGGTGGAACCGAATGGAACGAAATTTGGTACAGAGGTAGCACTAGCAAAGGGCACCTCAGTTTCATGTTTTATATCGCCGCCATTTGACTGAAACGTAATGGCGGCCACACGAATGTTCAAAGCTTAAATCAAATAACGATTAACCTAATCATCCGATCTCTACCAAATTTTGCAACTACATACCTTTATGGACGGAGCATCCTTTGACCAATCTAATAGGTCATTAGCCTAATAGTTTGCTGATGGCGGCCATCTTTATGTCAAAATTGATTCCCCCTATTAATTCGAACACGGTGGAACCGAATGAACGAAATTTGGTACAGAGGTAGCACTAGCAAAGGGCACCTCAGTGTCATGTTTTATATCACCGCTATCTTGGCGGAAACGTAATCGCGGCCACCCAAATATTAAAAGCTATAATGTAATTTCGACCAACCTAATAATCTAGTCTCTACCAAATTTTGCAACACCATATCTTTATGTGGGAAACATATTCTGACCGAACTGCAAGAACATCAGCTCAATAGTTTGCAGATGGTGGCCAAGTATGTGTGCAAATCGATTCCCCCTATCAATTCAAACACGGTGAAACCGAATTGAACGAAATTTGGTACAGAGGTAGCACTAGCAAAGGGCACCTCATATTCATGTTTAATATCCCTATAGCACGTTGTATTTCAACAAGCTACTACAACCAACATCCAATCATACTCCTTGAAAAGGACAAAGAGTTATAACAATACCCATGCATTTAGGAGAAAGTAGGCTATATGTTCTTTTCTGAACATCTTGTTTTTTCCAGAAATTTTTCCAATGTTTCTTGTGTAATTTGAAGTCTATTTGTGTTATATTTATTTACTCTTTCCCCTCTTCTGTGGTTTCTGTTGGGTAAGAATTCGAGTTTAATTTTAGACAAATAGTGATCAGAGTCAAATTCTCTGCTTCTTATAACCTTGACATTCATAGTTTCTTTCAAGTTTCTTTTGGATATAGCTACATGATCCAGTTGAAATTCACCTAGTATTGGATTTGGAGAATTCCATGTTTTAGCTTTTCTTGGCAATTTCTTGAAAAAAGTTGACATTAACTTAAGTTGAATTTTTTACAAATAGTAATTAATCTCATCCCATTTCTGTTTGTTCTTTGGTGTGCAGCATATTCTCCCACTATTGGTCTATGAATCCTCTCTCTTCCTATTTGGGCATTGAAATCTCCAAGTAATATCACCACATAGATTTTGGAATTTTAGATATTCCATCATCCAGGAGGTCCTATAATTCCTCTACTTTATTTGGGTTCTTCTTGATGTCTACGTTTATTGGCGCATGACAATTAACAAAAGTTTATCTTTTATTTTTGCATTTCATTGCCAAAAGAGACATCCTTTCTGAGCGTGATTTGAATTCAGTTACATTGGCTAATAGACTTTTATGGACATAAATGTCTGTTCCCAAGAGTGGCATTCCTTTCGTAATTTTAACCGCAGGTTTACCTTTAATTATTCTATAATCTTTCGTTTCTGTCACATTCTCAACCAAATATCTTGTCTCTTGTACTGCTAAAATTTGAATTTCGTTTCTATCTAAAAGTAGTTCTAATTCCTTCTGTCTACCCACCTTCAGTAACGAATTTACCTTGAAAGTCACTGGAATATTAATTTATTTATTTATTTTATGTTTAAACTTAAATCTGGAAGGATTCCAAGGATGCTCCGACTCATCCCTATTGCAGATGTTGGGACTCCCCAGAACCCTAGGTCCCGATGCATACTTTATACTTTTACTTCTTACTTCTTACTTCTTACTTTTTACTTCTCACTTTATACTTTATACTTTATACTTTATACTTTATACTTTATACTTTATACTTTATACTTTATACTTTATACTTTATACTTTATACTTTATACTTTATACTTTATACTTTATACATTATACTTTATACTTTATACTTCATACTTTATACTTTATACTTCATACTTTATACTTAATACTTCATACATTATACTTTATACTTCATACTTTATACTTTATACTTTATACTTTATACTTCATACTTTATACTTTATACTTTATACTTTATACTTCATACTTTATACTTTATACTTTATACTTTATAATTCATACTTTATAATTCATACTTTATACTTTATACTTTATACTTTATACATTATACTTTATACTTTATACTTTATACTTTATACTTTATACTTTATACTTTATACTTTTTACTTTACAAAGAAAGAGGAGATAGGGGTGGACTTATCGAGACAGCGGGTTCATCTCGAGAAGGGTTTCTAAATACGCAGCTCGGAACTGCAGTATTCCTGTGATTCTAGGTCACGCACACAGACATAGCCTACAGCAAGGATTTCTCTGTAATTCTCTCTAGTCTCCAAACACGATCAACTCATAACGAATTGAAGGTATCATCAGCGGATTAAAGCCTAATAAATGGTCCCCATTGTAATCAGGCGTAAATCCCTACAAAATGACGTGGTTTGTGTTGATGCGCTGTCATAATCGATAACAACCTGTCATTTACCATCACTCTACCCTATAATCGAGACTACTATGACGTCATGAGAAATTAGCGTTCCATGACTAATATAACTGCGACGTAATTTACCGATAGTTTGATAATTACGGAACAAAGTTGTGGTGATTTACTTTCACCATGTATACATATCTCAGTCATTAAGAGTTTTAAACTATGAAATCATCCTCAGTTCATAAATCATGAGAACTACCGAGCGTAAAATATTAAGAATTTAAATTAGCTCTATGGCCTTGAAAGTCACTGGAATATTAATTTATTTATTTATTTTATGTCTTCAGTAGTGGCGAAGTGCCCTTCCAATGTTGTTACGTTACAACAATCCAATATGGCGGCTGTGCGAAATATTTCACCGGCATTCGATATCTCCGAAATTCACCTATGTGAAGAAAAAATGGACTTATGAGATCACCTCTCCTCCCTCGTGGTTTGGGTCACAATAAAGAATACGAAAACAAACTAACTGCTGATCTAAAAACAACGTAGGCTACGTATTAGAAATAAGAAATTACAAAATAAGGAATAAGGGAAATACAAGACAGGGAAATAATGCCCTCAACTCTCAAAGAGCGAGTACTGAGAGATTCGAAAGAATTAGAGCCGTAAACGACAGTTAGAAAAGGAAAAATAGAAAGCGTCCGCCCGAAAGTCAACCGAAAATGTGGTACACGGGCCTACCTCAGGATTCCTTTGAAGTCATCAAATTCCGAATTCACCAGATGTGAGCTCATGAGGTTGTAGCACTGTCCAGTGTGCACCATAGCCTACATGGTGGGGCAACACACAGCCTGCCTCCTTTAGGGTCTTGTGTAGAAGGCGGGAGATGGCATGAAAGGAAAGCCAGAGGGCATCAGGAATGATAAGTCAAGGACCACCTAAGGTGGGGAAATGACATACTCCCTAGGCATCGAATACCCTAATTTCATAGGTTTCGGAAGAGAACAGGAGTTGACCAAGGAAGGTCAACGGGAAAGAGGACAGTTAAGAGCCCAGCACAGGTAAATGGAAGCAATGCCGGACAGAGCAGGGGTCCCGTGGTCACCAACCCTCGTCTCTTTAGTTGTGATCTTCTAGGGGTAGTGAATGAGAGGTGCAATGAACGGAAATGAGTAAAATTAGACAAGGAATTGGAAGATAGTTACCATCTTAGCATTTTCCTGGAGCTGAAACTAGGAAACCACGGAAAACCATATCAAGGCCAACGATAGAATTCATACCCTCTCGTCTTCCAAGTCTACCCTGGTGAGTATTACACCCCACAAGATGGTGGTTTTATTGAGCTGCAGAGGAACCGAGTCCAGCAATATATTTCACTAAACGTCATTGACTGGAAGAGATTTATATCTCCTCATGAAGGAGCTTAAGCCAAGATTAAAAGTCTCCTCGTAAATCAAGGATCGCACGTCTGAGATATTACCTCCACGTGTATTTATTATTTTAAAGACGCCCTCTTCATATAATGGCGCTAAAGTTTTATACAAGATTAATGCTTTAATCCCCTAATAGAAAACGCGCGTTGCTCAAGGGTGATATTAAGAGACCGACAAGAACCTGCAATATATACAGGGCTATATAATTTGGCCACTGGATTGAAAGATGATATAAAGGATAGGATTTTAAAAACCGGGATTAACATGATTATACCAGGTGACCCTTCTACGCCGTATTTTCTACGTATAAGTGCACCACCTGCACTTAGGAAGCAAAATAACCAATGCTGTACGAGGCAAAGAGGATATAAAAAGTAGGTTGGCTCAGGCAAAGAAAGCATTTCTAAAGAAAACGAATCTGTTGACATCGAATATAGATTTAGGTATTAGGAAGTCATTGTCAAAAGCCTTTGTCTGGAGTTTGGCGCTCTATAGAAGTGAAATTTGGACTCAGCAGAGAAGAAGAGATTTGAAGCGTTTGAAATGTGGTATTACAGGAGAATGATGAAGATAACATTGGTAGATAGGATAACAAATGAGGAAGTATTAAGACGAGTGGGAGAGGAGAGATGTTTCTGGCGACTACTTATGAAGAGAAGAGATAGGTTGGGTGGACAATAATTAAGACACCCAGTAATAGCAAGTTTAGTTATGGTAGGAAGGGTCGAGGACAGGAACTGTAGGGTTAGACCAAGGTTAGAAAATGTTAAACAGTATGCCTTGGATATAGGGTGTGGTAGCTATGTAGGGATGAAACGATTAGCTCAGTACAGGGAGGCGTGGACTGCTGCATCGAACCAGTCAAAAGACTGAAGTCTCAAACATCCACAACATGCACGAGTGATGCTGTTTTCAAAGGAGCGCATGTTACAAATGTTGAGGTTCTCCAAAAAAATGAGAAAAATCAAGGAAGTATAACCACCGTGAAAATAAGGAACATACAATACCTAGGACACAACATGAGGAATACCTACAAGTGCCATCTCCTGCAGTCTATCTTCAAGGGGAAATACCAGCGAAGAGAAGTGTTGGATGGAGAAGAATATCCTGGACCTCGAATACGTCCACTGAATTGTTCCAAGCTGCAAGTGACAGGAACTGCAAAGTCAACATGGTTGCCAACATCCGGGACGGATAGGAACCAGAATCACAAGAAGAATTTTTGAATTTGTTCATAGAGAACTGCCACTGAGGCTAATGAGCCCTTTTTGTAATAAGAACCTAAACCTAGCTTACTAATAACACAAAATATAAAATATACTTGTAACTAAACAAGCCAATTGGCAAACATATTATACAGGATGAATAATACTAATTAGAGTATAATAATTAAATAAATAACCTACCTAATGTATTGTTTAAGCTACTGAAAAATATATATACATTAAAAAGGGCTACAATATTTATGTGAATTATAATGTGATCTATTATTAAAACAAGTACATGAGTGACATGATTACTGGAACTACTATCAATTCCACGGAAGTTGTATCTTGTATACTTAAAATATTCTATAAAAAGATGTATGGAACGAATATATTTCAAAACTGTTGTATGAACTAATTCTTCTTCTTCTTTTTGCGTTTTGCCCATTATAGAGCGCGCTTGAACTTGTTTTTCGGCTTCCTATCTTCCCAAAATCTCTTCATGAAGTCACTGTGCTGCTTCTTCCGTTCTTCTGTCCACTTGGTTCCAGTCCTGCCACTAGTTTTCACCCTAAACTTGTGCTTTGTTACTGCGGTCCTGAAGACTTTGCGGTTTCTCAGAATATTTTCTCCGATGTTCAACTCTTGCAGGTCCTCTCTTGATTCATCCAGCCAGGCTATCCTTGACTTCTGAGAATTTATTACATTGAATAACCTTTTTGTAAGTCTATAATCGTCCATCCTGAAGAGGTGTCCATAAAATGTTAAACGTCTTTTTCGTACCGTGTTGCTGAAACTATCTGTGTGACGGTATAGATCTGAATTTCGTCTTTTAATCCAAATTCCGTTTTCTTGTATGGGGCCGAATATTTTTCTAAGAATTTTACGTTCTTGCTGTTCTATATTTGCAAATTTAGAATGACCTCCTAATGCTATGGTTTCTGAAGCATATAGAGCTTCCGGTAGTACAACTGTTTTGTAGTGTTTCAGTTTTGCATTATGTGACATTACTCTTTTATTATAGTGATCCCATGTTAGTCTGAATGCTCTATGAAGTTTTGAGGCTCTTTCTGTGTTAGCCAAACTGTCCAATCCTGAAGGAAGAATTATTTCTCCAAGGTATTTAAAAAATTCTACTTGGGATATTGCTCCATACGCTGTTTCTATTTTTAGCCTACTTTTCACATTTTGCAAAAATGAGGAAAAAGTAGACTTATGAGATCGGGCAAATGTGTGTGTGTCTGTCTGTCTGTCTGTCTGTCTGTCTGTCTGTCCTTCTGTCTGTCTGTCTGGCTGTGTGTGTGTCCCCCCCTATCAACTCCTAAACGGCTGCAGCAATCGAAACAAAATTTGGTAGGAGTAAAGATCTATACCTGAATATCTCACGGCCATATTTGAAAATGATGTCAGTGCTACCAACTGCTAAAAAATCGCAATTGAAATTTGAGCTCCATGTTGGATATCTTGGAAAGTATGAATGGGAGCGATTTCAAAATTGGCACACGTACAGATCATAATATTTCAGTTTAATTTCCAGGAGGCTAAACATGGCAGTGTTGCCAAAATGATTATAAGCCTCCTGATAGGTCCAATTTTTAAATGCATATAACTTCTATACTATCAATTGGAATTCAACCAAATTTCGTATGTTTTATGTGTACATAACCAGATATGACTGAGCGTATTCTTAAGACCTAACAGGGCTGCCAACTGTTAATAAATGCTCCTATTTTTTATCCAAATACCAATATATCAGAAAGTATGCAAGCCGACAGCTTTAAACTATGCACACGTATAGTACCTGACTTTCTATATTAATTTGGAGTAACTTATATACGTCAGTGCTACCAACATGATTCTAAGCCTGCTGACAGGTCCAACTTTAAATACATGTAACTTCCATACTATCATTTGGATTTCAACCAAATTTCGTGTGTGCTATGTGTACCATAACAGATATGACTATGCCGATTCTTAAGAGTAATCAGGCCTGCCAAATGTTAATAAATGCTGTCTCTATTTTTGTTACCCTAATATCAATATATCAGAAAGTATGCAAGCCAATAGCTCTAAACTTTGCACACGTATAGTACCTGGCATTCTAGACGAATTTGAAGTAACTAATATACGTCAGTGCTTCCAACATGATTCTAAGCCTGCTGATAGGTCCAATTTTAAAATGCATGTAACTTCTATACTAACTAATGGATTTCATTCAAAATTGGCACAACAATAGATCATATTATTTCAGATTATTTCTGACCAATACATGCATGACATTGTTGCCAACATGATTTTACGTGCGCAGTTAGATCCAATGTTTAACTACATGTAACGTCCATGCTATTCATTGGACTTCAACCAAATTTTGTATTTTGTTCCTTAAGAGACGGCACTAAGAATATATTCAGTCATCAGGGCTGCCAACTGTAGTGCTCTATTAGGATACATTATGCCAGGTATACAGTATTTCGAACTAATTGGAAATTTCGATATTAGCAACTTAATTTCGTCATAATTCTAGATAGGTTCATATTCTGTAGAATAATCATTGGCATGAAAAGTAGGCTGTATAGTTCTTCACGGAACTTCTTGTTTCTTTCTTGTTCTTTTGCTGAAAATTCTGCATGTACTTGGTTTTTGCAAATGATATTTGAAGGCCTGCTTGTGATGCTATTCTGTATAATGTCTCAATTGCATGCTTAGTTTCTTCTTTGTTCCTAGTGATAATCGCTAGGTCATCTGCGAAAGCCAAGCATTTCACATTGATTTTGTTTCCACCAGTTCCTATGCTAACGCCTTTGATGTTCTTTCCCCACTCTTTGATGACTTTATCTAGAACCAGGTTAAATAGAAGGGGTGAAAGTCCGTCTCCTTGGCGAACACCTGTTCGTACTTCAAAAGAGTCAGAAATTTCCCCAAGAAACTTCACCTTCGATGTTGTATTGGTGAGAGTCTGACGAATCAGTTCTCTGGTCTTCCTGTCCACTTGAAGTTCTTCTAGCGTCTCAAACAGGGTCTGCCTGTCCACAGAATCATATGCTTTCTTTAGGTCCACAAAGGTGACAATTGTGGGGTTGGATCTGCGGATCTTCAACATCATCTTCAGATTCCATATCTGTTCAGCACATGAACGCCCTTTCCTAAAACCCGCTTGATATTCACCAATCAAATGGTCTGTTTGTTTCTCTAGTCTGTTCAGAAGAGCTTTAGATAGGATTTTATAGGCCACAGATAATAGGGATAAACCTCTATAGTTGTTTGGATCAGTTTTGTTACCTCTCTTGTGCAATGGATGTATTAACGCGCACTTCCAGTCCTGTGGGATCACTTCTGTTTCCCAAATTGCTTTTAAAATTGCGTGAATTCTTCTGGTGAACTCTTCCCCTCCGAGTTTCAACATTTCAGCGGTAATACCGTCTTCTCCTGGGGCTTTGTTATTTTTAAGAGATTGAATGATTTCTGCTGTTTCTTCCATTGTCGGTGGATGTGAATCTGGATTCGGTGCAGGCTTTTCGAAGTGCATTTTTTCTTTCGGTGGGTCACAATTGAGTAGGTCTTGGAAGTAATCTGCTAAGATCTTGCAGTTTTCCTTGGTGATTGTTTCTAGTGAGCCATCTGGTCTACTGAAACATATGCTAGGTGGTTGATAACTAGACAGACTCTCACGGAAGGTCTTATAGAAATTTCTGGTGTTGTTTTTTAGGAAATCCTGTTCTATCTCTATGAGTTTATTCCTGTCGTATGTCCGCTTCTCCCTGCGGATGACCTTAGCTGTTGATTTCTGGATCTTAAGGAATAATTCCCATCGTTCAGTTGTCTGATGTCCGTTCCATTTATTCCAGGCTTTAATTCTGTCTTCAATTGCTTTATCACAGGTTGTGTTCCACCATCTGTGTTTCCTTTTCCTTGGGGGCTGCCCTAACTTCTGTGCTGATGTCAGAATCGAATTTCCTAAGTCCCTCCAGTCTTTGGGATTTTGCTCTTTTATAGCCTGAAGAAATTCTTTGGCGTTCTGCTTGAGGTGCTCCGGATCCACTCTTAGTAATCTCTTGGTTTTTGGTTTGGATCTAATGAACTAATTATATTTTTGATTTGTATTCCTTCAGGAATCTTGATATTAGATATTTTTTGAGTTGCGTAGTGTTAACAGAGTTTGTAAATGAGTGTAGGTGGAATGTATTAAAGAGCCGTGAAGCTGTGCAAAGGAATGATTTATTAGCCTATTTTCAATTTTGTAAAAATAGGCTTATGAGATCAGCTTTTGTCCGTGTGTCTGTGTGTGCGTGTGTGTGTGTCCCTAATAATTTCTAAACGGCTGGATCGATTTCAATGAAACTCGGTAGGTTCATAGCACTATTCCGGGTGACCCCGACCGTACCCTTCAAATTTTGTTATGTCTCACCAATCCAACATGGCGGCTATGCGAAATATTTCACCAGCATTGAATATCTCCGAACCTATTCCCGACATCACCCTGGAATTGATTACGGTGATAAAGGGAACTACTAGAAGTTCGCCTATGTGACTTTTGAAAAACTGGTAACTACAAAACCAACATGACGGCCACGCGAATTTACGATACTTAAATATACGTTTCTCGCGATTTAACCAACCAAACGCAATAAAACATGGTACATTATTTGTTTATATACATTGTAATTCACCGATATCTAAGTTCGTTCAATTGTTTACATAACCACAAGATGGCGGCTGTGCGAAATATTTCTCCGGCATTCTATATCTCTGAAACTTAGCGGTATCACCCTGAAATTTTGTACGGAGATAAAGGGCACTACTGGAAGTTCATGTATAAGATTTTCAAAAACCGGTTAACTACAAAACGAACATGGCGGCCAAGCGAATTTGAAAATTTTAAATAGACCTTCCTCGTGATTTAATGTTCCAAACGCACTGAAATCTGGTACAGGAAATGTTTATGCACATTGTAATGCACTGGTATCGAATTTAGTTCAATTGTTTACATAACCTCAAGATGGCGGCTGTGCGAATTTTAAAATTAAGTTTTTATATCTTGTGTCGTAATCATGCGATCGAACTGAAAGTTTGAATAATGAATCTACACAATAATGTTCCTTTGTTGGTACATGACTCTATGGCCTATACATTTAACAATCCAACATGGTGACCATCCGAAATATTTAGACGGTTCTGAATATCTACGAATCTATTATAGCAATCAATCTGATCTTTTTTAGGACTTTAAATAACCTGGTGATCACAAATCCAACATGGCGGCGACGCGAAGTAAAAATATTCACATGAATGTTTCTCGCAATTTAACAATCCGAGTGCAGTGACACTTGGTACAGTAAATCCTGGTACGAATGTTAAACAACTGGCATCTAATTTATTTCAATTGTTTCTATAACCACAAGATGGCAGCTGTGCGAAATTTTAAAATCTCCTTGCTACTTTATGCGTCCTAATAATGCGATTGAAGTTTGAACGCTACACTTACACAATAATCTTCATGTAACAGTACATAACTCTGGAACCTACATATTTAAAATCCAACATGGCGACTATCCGAAATATTTAGTCGGTTCTCAATATCTACGAATCTATTACAGCAATCAAACTGAAATTTTGTATGTTGATAGTGGCAGTTAACAAAAGTAGGATATATGAAAATAGGCTGTATAGTTCTTCACGGAACTACTTGTTGTATTTAGTTGTACGGTGGACAGGAATCTGTCGAGTAGAATAAGAAGAATGAAGTGCACGACGTATTACATGTCAGATGTTACAAAACAAATAGCAGCTATTTCACTACGCATTTAATCTTCGACAATGTCGAAATCGTAAATATTATAAGTCAGAAAACTGTACTATAATAAGGGTCATTATAGTACTAGATTTGAGCCTCCGTGGCTCAGGCGGCAGCACGCCGGCCTCTCACCGCTGGGCCCGTGGTTCAAATCCCGGTCACTCCATGTGAGATCTGTGCTGGACAGAACGGAGGCAGACAGGTTTTTCTCCGGGTACTCCGGTTTTCCCTGTCACATTTTCATTCCAGCAACACTCTCCACTATCATTTCATTTCATCTGTCATTCATTTAATCATTGCCCCAGAGGAGTGCGTCAGGCTTCGGCAGCCGGCACATTTCGTATCCTCGCCGCTAGATTGGGGGCTTCATTCATTCCATTCCTGACCCGGTCGGAGACTGGAAGCAGGCTGTGGATTTTCATTTCATATAGTACTAGATTTCATTGTTGTTGTTTGAGTCTTCAGTATTTTGACTGGTTTGATGCAGCCCTCCATGCCTCCCTGTCCTGAGCTAATCGTTTCATCTCTACATAGCTCCGACACCCTACATCCGAGGCAATCTGTTTAACATATTCTAACCTTGGTCTACCCCTACAGTTCTTGTCCTCGACCCTTCCTTCCATAACTAAGCTTGCTATTCCTGGGTGTCTTAGTATGTGTCCTACCAACCTATCTCTTCTCTTCATTAGCAGTCGCCAGAAACATCTCTCCTCTCCCACTCGTCTTAACACCTCTTCGTTTGTAACCCTATCTACCCATCTGATCTTCATCATTCTCCTGTAACACCACATTTCAAATGCTTCAATTCTCCTCTTTTCTGCTGCACCAATAGTCCAAGTTTCACTTCCATAGAGCGCCACGCTCCAGACAAAGGCTTTCAAAAATGACTTCCTAATACCTAAATCTATATTCGATGTCAGCAGATTCCTTTTTTGTAGAAATGCTTTCTTTGCCTGAGCCAACCTACTTTTTATATCCTCTTTGCTTCGTCCATCACTGGTTATTCTGCTTCCTAAGTAACAGAAGTCTCCTACTTCCTTTAGCTTTTCACCTGCCAATTTGATCTCCATAGAGGTTTCTGATTTATTTCGGCTGCATTCCAGTATTTTTGTTTTACATTTATTAATTTTCATCATGAATTCTTTCCGTAAGACGGAGTCCATACCATTCAAAAACTCATTCAAATCCTCAGGCTTGTCGGCCAAGATGACGATGTCATCAGCAAATCTCAGAGTTGAAATTATTTCTCCTTGAATCTTCACTCCCACTTTAAATTTTTCTCTAATTTCCTTCATTGCTTGTTCAATGTAAAGATTGAAATGTATGGGTGATAAGTTGCAGCCTTGCCTTACACCTTTCTGAATACCAGCTTCTCTCTCATGTCCTTCAACTCGAATGACTGCTGTCTGGTTTCTGTACAGATTGTATATCACCCTCCTATCCCTGTACTTTATTCCAATCGATTTCAAAATGTCAAACAATTTAGTCCAATCAACGTTATCAAAAGCCTTTTCTAAGTCTACAAAAGCCATGAACGTTCTCTTATCTTTCCTTATTCTACCTTCCAAAATCAGCCTAAGACTTAGTACAGCTTCCCTTGTTCCTACATTTCTCCTAAAACCAAACTGGTCTTCACCCAACTCCGTTTCTATCTGGCTTTCAATCCTCTTGTAAATTATTCTAGACAGGATCTTTGAAGCATGAGCAATCAAGCTGATTGTACGGTAATCTTCACATCTGTCAGCTCCCACTTTCTTTGGTATAGGGATGATTACATTCTTCTTGAAATCAGGGGGTACCTCACCTGCCTCATAAATCCTACACACCAAGTGAAATAACCTGATCAGACCTTCATCTCCTATGCAGCATAGCAACTCAATCGGTATATCATCTATGCCTGGTGCTTTGTTCCTGCTTAAGTCTTCCAAAGCTCTATCAAATTCTGATCTCAATATTAAATCTCCTTTCGCATCCTCATCAATTTCCTCCTCCCTTTCCATTACATGATTCTCAATCTCCTTTCCCTTATACAAACTCTCTATGTAAGCTTTCCATCTCTCAACCTTTTCTTCCCTATCTATTAGAGGCTTTCCATTTGTGTCCTTAATATTACAGCACTTAGTCTTCTTTTCCCCAAAAGTATTCTTAATCCTTCGATAAGCTGTGTCTACTTTTCCTAATTTCAGACAATTTTCTATACCTGCACATTTCTCTTTCAACCATTCTTCTTTCGCTTCCTTGCACTTCTTGTTAACCTCATTTCTCAGACGTCTGTATTCTGCTTTCCCCTTTTCATCTCTTACATTCTTGTGTTTCCGCCTTTCATCCATCAATTCTAGTATATCCTGAGTGATCCACGGTTTTCTACCTATTCTTTCTTTCCTACCAATGTTTTCTTTTGCGGATTTTGTTATTTCATTCTTCAAAAGTGCCCATTCGTCTGCAATTGAAGTTTGTTTAGGGTTTTTCATTAGTCCTTCCTTTATACTCTTCTTGAATCTTTCGTTTACATCCTTCTCTTTCAGTCTGTCTATTGCCCACCTTTTTGGCTTTTGACTTTTCTTCAGTTTCTTCAACTTTAATCTGCATTTTATTACAACCAGATTGTGGTCAGAGTTTATGTCAGCACCAGGATATGTTTTACAATCCAAAATCTGGTTTCGAAACCTCTGCTTGACCATAATGAAGTCGATTTGGTAACGCCCTGTATCTCCTGGTCTCATCCATGTGTATATTCTTCTATTGTGGTTATTGAATAAGGTGTTAGCTATGACCAATTCATGCTCGGTGCAGAATTCTACCAGCCTGCTTCCTCGATCATTCCTTTCACCTAATCCGAAATCTCCTACTATCTTCCCTTCTCTCCCTTTTCCTACCACAGCATTCCAATCTCCCATTACTATAACATTTTCATCACCCTTGATATACCTCAGAATTTCGTCTATTTCTTCGCAGACCTTTTCAACATCCTCATCATCAGCTTGATTGGTAGGCATATACACTTGTACCACTGTGGTGCATGTAGGTTTAGTATTGATTTTTGCTACAATAATCCGTTCACTATATTGCTCATAATATTCCACCCGCTGTCCAATTTTCCTACTCAACCCCTGCTTGGCCATTGTTTGATTTAGTGCTAATGACCCTATAGTCTCCTGACCAAAAGTCCTGTTCTTCCTGCCAGCGCATTTCACTAATCCCAACCAAATCCAACCTCAACCTATCCATTTCCCTTTCTAAGTTTTCTAACCCACTTCCTAGCAGACTTCTAACATTCCACGCTCCGATCCGTAGAATGTCAGATTTCCTCTTTGTCACTTCTGTGATGTTAACCCCCTCTCGAGTAGTTCCCACCCGGAGATCCGAACGGGGGACTAGTTTACCTCCGGATTGAAATTTTACAAGGGAGGAGGCCATCATCACATGTAATTATGCATAGAGAGGTGCATATCCTCGGGAATAGCATACGGCTGTAGTTTCCCGTTGCTTTCAGCCGTGCAGCAGGACGCAGTGTAGCCATTATTTGGCTTATATTATCAATATCTTAACCGTCTATAAGACTAGTAAAGATTTGATTTATTCTGAAAGGCTGCTACTCCCTTTCAGAATAAGTAAAGAGCAATTCTACTAACAAAAATACTAACCTTCTACCATACTAGCAATTAAATACCAAAATTCTACTAAAAAAAAAAAAACAGTTTATCTCCATCGATCAGAGGTCAAGATTTTCAATATGAAACAGTTGTGTGACCAATTAGGTAAGGATAGCTTCGCACATGCACTGAAGGTCTAACATGTCGGACATGAATTACGTGATTTGAAAGTTGGCAATGTAAATGATATCCGATCCCAAATGTTTGCATACATAAACTGGGGAATATGGGAAAATAAATAGCACTGTACATTAATATCCCTAACTCCAATTTCTACACAGGGCATTGCTTTCGTGCGATTTCGGTGACAATTTTAGTGAATGTTGGTGTTGATATAACCACGTCATGGAGGCAGCAAACATTTGAAGTTAGATCCACGGAAATAAATAACCCAGCTCTCTATTGTACCCATGTGAATAATCTCGATGGTAAATATGCAGCTGCCTCCAGCTAGCATCAGGTCTCAGGCGCGTGCCGTTCCCCCAAATGAGCAGTGCATATTTTGGATTTGAGGCTATAAGGTAACAACTCTACAATAACAAGGCACAACTCTATTCTAAAACTTTAACTCAGTAAATGAAAATCATGGCTTCAAACACAAAAACAATCCCAAAACCAATAAAAAACAAAGCAAACAAAAGTTTACTTCCACAATCCACAAACAAACAAAAATGAAATCATGATAAAGTCATATTAAACCATAAAGCTGTACCCTTATGTGAACTACATAAAGATATTCTGGTGCGCTGATGCACCTACGACTTCAATACAAACTGTACATTAACATAACAGTCATACAATGTGACTTCTTTAATATCACAAATTAATTATTCCTTAAATCTCTTGGTTTTAACAATTATGTGTGCCGTGCGTGTTTTGATTTTTCTCTTCTCACCAAACAAATGCTTGACATGCATTACCTATTCGGACGTTGCACCGCAATCAACGTGCAACTCCATAATTATGTAAGCTACCCCTCCACTTCCTCTATTTATATGGTTCCACTGCATGCTGTATGTGATTCCTAGATAAAACGTTACGTTATAGCTTGTGTCGGATGCTACAATAGATTACCTTGCTCTCGTGGCGACTGGCATCTGGTAACTAACTTCAAAACTTGGTTTCAGTGACAGTACAAATACATCATCTAACTATTCGTCAGATAGCTAAAATAATGAACCATCAGGATAATCTATAATTATCCATGTGCTCCTAAACCTCATGGCTACATTACTCAACATAACAATCTTTCATTATATGTCATTTACCAGGGTCTAAAATCTGTCCCTTTCAACTTGCCTTGACGGCTCGAGTTTAGACTGCAGACCCTCGGCTAGAGGAGTCCGCACACAATAGAAAGTGGGATGGGTGTTCCACCAATTACCTCGACCCTCCTTAAAGGTTTTGAATGCTTTCCTTTCTAAGCAGTAAAGATTTACAAGACAAATACTGTCGTCTGACCGACACACATATCCCAAAGGATCTTAATTGACTATTATGCAAACAGGTATTGAATGAGCTTTTATAATTACTCCTACACAGAGGATATAATAATTACTGGCCTCACACGGGTCCATTCAACATGAAGGTTCGGGGTTCGTAATGCATTAGTCTAACGGGTGACCGATGTCTCAAGTCAAGTATAGGCGCTCACTGCAGCTGCCGCCATGAGTTTCGCTACCACGAGCGGAATAACTCATTAATAAGTTCTCGGGAAATCATAGAGTTTCGAGGTGTCCTCGTTCTCCTCGTCTCTATCACAGGATCCCAACCCGGAACACTTTCATATCCTTCCTCAGAGCTAGGGTACACACTACAACTCTGGCATAAAATTATATCTCCACTTATGCCCATGACATAGGAGATTTCATACGTAGAATAGACCATCTGGCCCCTTACTCAATGCTACGACCTCCGACCTATATTATTAAGAGAACTCTATCAATTTACTCTATAAGCTTCTCATATAAGCTGCAAATTCAATACACTAAAATCTCTTTCATGCCTGGCATCATTATTGAATATATGCAATATTCTGATATAAAACTTATTTCCTTAATTGCTGTAATGTAATCTTACGGTATCATCTTACTGCTTAGATTGATAAGTCTTGCAATTAGCGTAAATCTCTCGCTTACAACATTTATTTGTTTCCTGATGTGTTCATTCATACTTTTAATATTCATTATTATTATTACCATTAATCTCACTGACATAAATGACCAAAATCATTACTTTATTATTCTTATTAATCTCACTGACATAAATGACCAAAATCATTACTTTATTATTCTTCTCACATAACTTAACCAAAAAATCCGACATAGCTAAACGTCTTAAAAACTCGAACAATAGCGTTCGTCACCTTTACATAACTGATTGCCATTCTTAATTCATAGTGGGAATAAGTACTCCACTTAACGATGCGAATTAACATCTCAACTCTATAAAAATCAACACAATAATGATTAAACATGGAGGATCTCCCTCCTAAACTGATTTTTACTGGCATCTGTAAGGAATTCACAACATGCAGTGGCCCATATTTCTACATAATCATAACTTGTGGGGTACTTACATTTCTATAGGCGTCTATGGTGGCTCCGACCAATCATATTTCTCCATGTCGCCCGCCATTAGCAGGTTTAACGCGACATATTCATCTTGCAAACACACATTTTATAACACATACTTTTCATCAACAACACGACACGTTGCATAACCCTCAGGAAGCTATTGCTCCCAAACATGTGAAACACTTATCTAATCACTACTTTAAAGGATATTTTACATATGTTGTACACTTAACACACGTCACTTTATACACTTTTCAATGCTGAAATTCCCTAGCAAAGATCGAAATTGCA